>OZ022415.1:47205566-47234970 GCA_963989365.1 Rhimphoctona megacephalus | reverse complement strand
AAAAACTGAAACTGTGCATAGCTTCATTGTTGTCTGGCTAATTCTTATCATCACCAGCAATCATCTCTTTAAGTTTAAGTTCCAGTTAAAAACGATGTGAAATAAACTAATGTGAGGTTTTTAACTTATCTGCATTTTATGAGCAACCGAGAAAGTGTAAGAACTACTTCATATATTAATAAAAAAACTCTTAATAACATCTTTGTTATTTTTTTCTCGAACTCTCTCGTTCATGTCATCCAGCTTAAAGTTCCATGATAACATGCACGTTTTTACCGGGAGCGTGCAATTCCTTTCTGGTATATTGAAACATCAGTAGATATCACGTTTTTCAAAAAAAACTGATATCTATGGGAAAATACTTTGGAAAGGTAAAAAAAGTACGCCACATATTAAAAAATTGCAATCTTGGTTATCAAATGACCATCTTACATTCCTGATATTACTTTGCGAAAAAAATTGTGTTTATAACTATCTTATTATCACTATTATGTCTTTATAACCATCGTTCTCTTTCCATTTCATGTATCAAGTTTATTCACCTCGAATAAGACCGACTCAACAGTTTTTGTCCGTCAATGATGGAAGAATCTACTGTTCAGGACTTTGATTTTTCTTCATATGAAGGAAGTTACTCAATTTAAAAAAATCATCCAATAAATCATTGTTTCAGAATGAGACATTTTTTTTACCATTATGTTTATCAAAAAGATAGAAAATCAATTTGAAAATACTTTTAAAAAGTAAAAAAAGAATGCCAAGTATTAAAAGATCGCGACCTTAGTTATAAAATGACCATTCAATATTTTTTATGTTATATGAAGAAAGTTACTCAATTAAAAAAAAATCATCCAAAAAATCATTGGCTCCGAATGAGACAATTTTTTTACCTTTACAGGAAAGTTGGTAATTATGGCCGTTTTTCAAAAAGATATAAAATCAATCGGAAAAAAACTTTAAAAAAGTAAAAAAAGAACGCCAAGTATTAAAAGATCGCGACCTTAGTTATAAACTGACCATTCAATATTTTTTCTGTTATTACTTAAAACTTCACCTCACCTCGAAAAAACCGAGCAATAAATGTTTGTCCTTAATTTCCAGAAAATGAAAAAAAATATTAACATCCATTCCACTCCCGTAATACGCAGAAGGGTACTTTATTTCGAAAACGATGATCAATAATGTTCTTCTTGATTTTGAAAAAAATTTGAAATTTCACGATTTTTATTTAACTATTGGAATCAATCGGAAAAAACTTTTAAAAAGTAAAAAAAGAACGCCAAGTATTAAAAGATTGCGACCTTAGTTATAAAATGACCGTTCAATATTTCAATAGTGAAATATATCCAATAGTGAAATAAAAATCGTGGAATTTCAATTTTTTTTCAAAATCAAGAAGAACATTATTGATCATCGTTTTCGAGATAAATTACCCTTCTGTGTATTACGGGAGTGGAATGGATGTTAATATTTTTTTCATTTTCTGGAAATTAAGGACAAACATTTATTGCTCGGTTTTTTCGAGGTGAGGTGAAGTTTTAAGTAATAACAGAAAAAATATTGAATGGTTATTTTATAACTAAGGTCGCGATCTTTTAATACTTGGCGTTCTTTTTTTACTTTTTTGAAGTTTTTTCCGATTTATATTATACGAGCCATTTTGACATAAATATATATCATTACTTACTACAGTTATCATCCAGATGCATCCATATATATCCAGATGCAGGTTGACAGTGTATTTGTCTATTATTTCATCAAACGCGAGATGATTCTACACCATATTTTGGATAGAAAAACGACGTCGAAAATCTTTTGAAATGGACCAACAACTATCATGCAAGGATCATTTTATGATGTACAAATCTTATTATGGCAAGCGAGGAACATTTTATAATAAAGAGGAAAGGGACCAATAAAATAAATTGTCAACGGTGTAGAGTTAAAAAAAATATTTATTAGACACTGCTCAAAACTCGGTATGATAATAACAAAGTTTGCCATATACATTTTTTTGACACTCATTATTAGTTTTATAGTTTCTTTTCCAAATTTACATCGATTCACACCTATCATGATTAACAGTTCAACGTATACCATTTCATAGTTATCAAAGAAACGAAAAGAATGATTTCTCAAGAAATCTTATACGAGGAACATTTAATCGCGAAAGAGAAATTCCATCATAGAGTTAAAAAAATAAAAACAGCTGGGTTAACAATGATAAAAAAATACATATTCATTTCAGCACTGTTCGAAAGTTGATTAAAAGCACTGCACTATTTTCACACACCATCACTTTCTTATTATTACTGTAACCAAGAGTCGATCGAACCTAACCACAATATTTATAACCTCACAACTGTCCGTGAAAAAACATTCATATTTTCAATACTGTTTAAGCCACGAGATTCTAAAATTAATTAAAACTTTAAAATAATTTATCCGTTAGCTTATACGCCCCGCACTTGGTTATGTCAAAACTCTGTTCCAGCTTTCCGCTGTGTCGGTTTATGTCCATTCGCGACAAAAAAATTCATGAAAAAATGGGTCATTTCCGGCTTCAAGAGACCTTTGACGGTGTTATGTAGAGCCACGTTGAAAAAACCAACCAATCAGAAACTCGTGAGCGGCTTTGAGCCTTTGATGGTGTTATGTACAGACACGTCGAATTTCCGATGTGTTAGTATTTTTTCCATAATCTTGACCCTATGCAAAGATTTTTCTCAGCAATTACACCACTGATCATGCTGATTTTGGGCTCAATCGAAAGAGAATTTCTTAATTAGTCTCCAGTTCAATTTTTAAGGCATCAAATGGCTCCTGAGCTTCGTAATTGAAATAAATGACACACCAATTTTACCCCCACCACCGCGAAAAGTTTTATTTAGAGAAAAGATAGTCTCGGCGAGCCTCGGGCCAGCAGACGACAGAGCTGTCAATGTACTTGTCCCGAGACTCTACCGAGTCTCTTGATAAATTGTCGTTGGTATAAAATTATTTTATATTTTATTTATATTTAATATTAATTTATGTGTGTGCGTGTGTGCGTGTGTGCGTGTGTGTCGGTGTGTGCGTGCGTGCGTGCGTGCGTGCGTGCGTGTGTGTGTGTGTGTGTGTGTGTGTGTGTGTGTGCGTGCGTGCGTGCGTGCGTGCGTGCGCGCGCGTGTGTGTGTGTGTGTGTGTGTGTGTTCTAATTTTATAACAATGACAATAAATTTGTATTGGTTAATTAGCAATACAAATTTATGTATTGTTTAAAAACAAATTTAATTCAAATAATAATTATTGTTTATTGTAGTTCAAGCATAACCTACATTTAAAATGTAGTTTTGAGTACAATGACAGACTCTTAATTTTCCTTTTCGCATTGTCCCGATAAATTTCAACTTTTTTGTCAAATTTTTATTCTTTATAAATTTGCCATTATACCTTTCTCGTTTCGATATTTTCGATACCTTTTGCTGTACTCATAGCAGCGATAGAGAAATACCAAAAGAATACTGTCATCTGCTCTCTGCGACGTTGCACGATCGTGACGAGAAACGAAATTTCATGGTGTGCGTGTGTTTGTATAGGCCGCTTTTCTGTGTATTGGAGCAGTCTGAATACAGGCACGCCCAAAAGATTTTCACATTTCGCTTAGTCTATCGCCATGTTTTGTCCATACGTAATTCGCGTAACTTTTTAAAGATACCGCTGCGATTATTCTTCCTTAATGCGGCACTCATGCCAACCTGATCCCCATCCGTCGCATCGCGGGAGCGCGGAGATTCGAATCCGATAGCTGACCAAGCCCACTCGCAATTTCATTGCCCGATACAACGGAACGTAACCTTTAAACGCACAAAACCACGTTTCGGTTAACTCGTTTCTAACATCGCTCTACATTTTTTCCTTTTTTTCATAAAGAACATAACGTATATGGCATATTTTACATCTCGTAAACATAATATCTCAGCTCGCCTTATTGACAAAGGCAGTGATATTTTTGTTGAGTTTGCTTTCGTCGGCATAGTGGTTTGCACTACAATACATGAAGTGGGCAGGCTTCATATTACAGAAATGTAATATCGGTATATACTGGCTAATTTTAATGAAAGGTGCAGCTTCTTTTTCGATTAATTTGTTTTATTTGTGTGCACTTTTTGGAACTACTCAGGACCATGAAAAACGGTGAAACTCGATAAGTACGTGCAGGGAAGAACATCGAATATAATGCGATCGAGTTTCGAAACGTTTTACGACTACGAATAAAACTAATATCCGGAAAGCAATACCTAATACCTCTACAGGTTACGATTTCGATAGCTTTTGCAGTTACGTTGTGCAGGGACACTTTTGCTTGTACTATAATATACCGAAATAGTCCGTAGTGTATGTTACACACATACACACACACACACACACACACACACACACACACACAGACAGACACAGACGCAGACGCAGACGCGGACACAGAGAGAGAGAGCGAGAACGAGAGCGAAAGGGGGGGGGGAGAGAGAGAGAGGAGAGAGCAAGGGACACTGAAGCCTATACGAAGCTTATAGCAGAGTATTCTCCTTCATCCCTATTTGCCTCTTAGCTTTCTCGGATAGAAGCAACTACGGGGGCGCTTGGCTCTTCGCCTACGGGGAAATTCGTAATTTGCAGTGAATCCACTTTGCAGCCTACATAAGAGCATTCCGCAGACTTATCAGAGAGAGGGAAGTAGAAAGAAAGGGGTGCGGTGGTCTAGCTTTTCTCTTTCTCATCGTCGAGGAAAACAATAATACGGACGATTACGTCACGAGACGTGGAAAGCTCGGGAAACCGATCATTCCATTCGCCATGCCGAATAATTGGGCGAATCTTGTCGGACAACAACCCTTTTACGAATGCGTAACATACCTATGCGAAACGAGAGGTATTATTGAAATTTTCGTTTAGCTCATCTCTTGCTCTTTTTGTCTTTCTCTCACTCCTGAAGCTAAAACAATTATTTACATGTGTATGTAACGTAATACGATTTTCGTCCGACTCCCGTGATTGTACGCGCAAATATACAGTCCAATATGTGTATATATATATATATATATATATATATATATCGGTATATACATATACTGTATTCATTCAGTCGCGTTACGCAGAGGTAAACAAGAAAAGAGAAAATAACACGTAATTACGTTTACGTTTCATTAGCGAGTGGCCTCCAGTGTACGCTTCGGCTGCTCGAGGCTCGAACGCCCCACGGACTTTTAATTGGCTCTGCTGTACTTTTTTCTTCTTCATGCCTCTGTGCCTCTATATATCGTTCCACTTGCTGATTAGCCATGAAATAATGTACTCGTGGAACGTAGGGTTGCGACCTGGGACTTTCTGACGCCAGTGGCTTTTTCACGTTTTTAATGTGCACGAACAACACTTTTTGTTCTATTTTCATGTGTGTCCGTTAGTCGATGCTTTGAAAATCGATTACCCTCCCTCTCAATACAATTCGAGCTCCGAAGAGACGGATGCGTGAAAAAAATACGGCTAAATTTAAAAAATCCGAACCCGAATAATAAAAAAGGATCAATTGAAACAGAGGTTGTTCGCATGAATACATGAAAGGATCGATAATCACGAATTTTTTAGACGAAGGCAAAATGAATTTCCGAAAATTCTGGTGTTCCTAATTGACAATTTTTAAATTTGTGTGAGCTACGCGATGTTTATATTCCGTGCACTCAAACTAGAAGATTAAGTTTAAGATAAGACAACGTTGTCTCGGAAAGCTGAGCGAAAAGAGAGTAGAAAAATACATAGATTTTTTTTTCGTCAGCTCAGTCTGCACAAGGATCGTTTCTTCTTCCGGAAATGAGCTCAGCGAGATTCCGGTGTGGTAGTAAGCCTAACGGGTGTGTATATCCGTATATACAAGGAGTACAGTGCTACAATAATTGGAAGGGGGTTATAGCACAAGAGCGGGTACACGGCTAGGTTTTTCTTGGTCGGTAAACACGAATTTCGTTTTTCCCAAAGCTGCCAAGTACCTAATTACCTTAGTAGGAGGCATTCGCTAGTCCGGCAAGAGGCTAGCCAGCTCCTCAACTATTACACAGCATTATATATATGCGAATATATACGCATACCCCCCCCCCCCACACATACATATATACATTCAGACACTATAAAAGCAAGTACAGTATGCATATATGAGAGAAGCTCACTTGTTTCTGAAGCGTATCAGAGCTGTGGAAAAGCAAAAGCCCTTGCATCGTCTTTTCATATGCTTCGACCAGGCGTATGATGAAAGTCACTAAATACACACACATACACACACACACACACACACACGCGCGCGCGTGCACATACACCCATCCGACCCTTTCTGGGCACTTTTCTTTAACGTCGTTTTTCTTTCTATGTTCGTACTCTTACGTCAAGTGTCCACTGTTTACGTACAGCCCTTATATATCATGCGTGACAAGCCTCATACTACAGTATACACATTCATTAATATAGCCATGAAATATGCATATATTTATCAATTTTTGTAGACGTTAGGTATATGAGGACAGATTACATTTTCTTTGAAAGTAAGGTGAAAGTTGACCTCCCGATCCTCGCTGCTCGTCTTAATTAGCATGACCAAGAACTCATATTTTCAAAGCTTTTTCCCTGTGTTATTTAATTTTTTGAATATTTTTCTACGTCTTCACTATAATGCTCCGATGGGATTTACTTTACATTTGAAAAATTAAAAAAGTACTTTCATGCAGTTACACAAGAAATGGAAGCTACCTCGTCCTCTTAGGAGAATACAGACATGTAGAGTCTTAAGATAAACCCCATGATTCCTTTTGCCAAGTACATCATAGCGTAGGTATACGTATTCTATACGTATACGTGCACATACCTAATGACGATGTTGGCGGCACCTCAACGATTTGCGGCCACATAATTGCATGCCCAGGGGCTCAAGGACGATGAGAGACTACCTCACGGCTTGTTTAATTATTCCGGCAGTTACGTAAAGTAAATGTACGCGCAACCTACATGAAAATTGGAGACCCGCTAATTATCGCTCGGAGACGACATCACGCGACTCCGTGCGCAGTCACTTCAGTCTGAATTCATATATATATAGAACAACAGTCTGTATGCGGGGTATTCCGTACCGTCTATGGTCATCCTTGTTAGCTGAAAGTTCGAACTGAATTCCGAGTTGTCAAGTCTAGAATCGTTTTTTGATTTTACCCCCATTTGATGTGTTTTTGATTATTAAAGTTCCCTAAGCCGCCCAATTGCAACGCGCACACTATCAAAACTGTTAGAAATAAACCAAACATATATGATATCAATATTCCATGATTTTTTTTCTATTTTGATTGGTTTGTTTGGTACGCTCAAGCCAAGCAAAATCTACTGCCACTACAAATAGACTAGCCTCTACTCGTTTTACTCTATCTTCAACCGTTTCGTCAGTGTGCACCGTTAAAGTGTCCGGTTTTATCGATATTAATAATTAATAATTCATCAGGTGGTGGTCGCATAAAAAAAAGGTATATGATTCTTTTTTTCTGAATTCGGTCCTGAACGGCAGTTTCTGAATGAGTCAAGTCCTTTTGTTTCCTATAATATTTGTGTCTACAATTATCAATTTTAATTCATGTCATTATTCAATATAGACATAAAATTACTACTATATATCGACCAATTTTGCAGAAGTATTGATCGACTAATTTATAAAACTTTTTGATAGATTGAAGGTTTAGATTTCGTAGAATTGTGGGTATTTATTCAATCTTCAAGATTATCACGTTAACTATACGTATTCTTCACATTCTTAGGTTTGATTGATTAACAACAAATTCATCTAAAAGTTAAGAACTACCGAAAAACGACATACAGCTTGCAAGATTTGCACTCAATAATAATACATATTTGTTTTTATCCCGATTGTCATCGATTTGTCTTTAGATCGACTGCTTTTTTTTCATCTCTTGAAGATGAACTTCAGTGTGATTGAAAGAGTTAATTGACAGACGACTTTCATTCAGCACGGTAATGATATAACTTCGAATTGACACTTTGCCGTGAAAACACAAGAGGGTGAAGTGGATACGAAGGGAAAAAGAAGGCGTAATAAATGAAGATCGAAAGACAAAGTGGGTGTGAAGAAAGCGGGAGTGCAAAGAGCTCGTGATAATTAGGTCATCTCCATAAAATTTCTCTTTCCCGTCACGCCTCATTAACCCTCCATATCCTTTCGAGAGCTCTCTTCTCTCTTTTTTTTTCATTCTCGCAACGAATAAAAATAGAGGCAAAAGAAGTTTACGACCGGAACTGGGGACAGCTTATAGACGCGAATTATCTCATCTTTTGCTTTACGTTGGTGCGATAGTTTGTGTGAATTTTGAAAAACTTCATAAAAAATAGATTTTACGTACAGCTCCATTAATTTTAAACAGTGTATTTTTTCGTAGTATTAACTAAACGGAAAGAACGCGATCGAGGAACTTCATCAAAGAATCCAGATTTATGGATATACATATGATACTCTCACATATTGTTTTATTAATAGCCGCATCCTCTAATGCCAGCTCACGAAAAATTTCGAGATGATTCGTTGGTCGTCGATCCAACATTTTTTCTCTTGCGAATCTTTTCAGGCTGATAATGCTGGATTCTCCAATAATGCACGATACGATAGGAGAGATACGAACACATCGGATGAATGGTGCGATAAAACTTGATGCATTTTTGCGGTTAGTCGATAAAAAGTCGATAGCTTCGGTAGTACGGATAAAAGAAATGAAGATTTATAGAAAGCGATGAATAAAAAAGGCACGTGGCTGAAAGGAGAATTAGAGACGGTGTATTCTAAGAGAATTTCCAATTCCAAACTTTTCAGGAATCCATTGCGAGGGTATAGCACATTTGGAGAAAACACGTATCTCAGTTGGTATTGGGGTTAACGTAATGAATAGTATTCATTTTATTCGCGGAGCTACTAAGGGCGAGGACGATGACGTCGTTGAAGTAGAAAAGCTTGAGCTTCCGGTTTATAGAGGTAAATTGAAGCATCGTTGCCACCTTAAAAGAATATCGTAACTCGATATCCGTTATTGGCACATATAGTGGGATGTTTTTTAGTATAATATAAGAGGCATTGTGAGAGTTTTGTCAGTGTATGAAGACCGATAATGACTGACTGAGTTGGCAGGCGAAATATGGAATCGTCCGTGTAGCGGTATTCGGGAGAATCTTCACAGTTGGTAAACTTGGGCAGGACGTTAGGAAGAGACATTGAATAGTGTGTGCGGTAAAATGGGAAAAGGACTAGAGGGAAAATTGAAAGGTGGATTTTAGCCGTTTTCTTCGTTCTCTTTTCATTCCTTTTACCAATACATCAACAGGGTGCTTCATTCGAGCATTCGTATTCACTATATATTTTTTTTTCACTCTTGTTCACTACCCTCAATTCTCGCTCTGTCTTATTCCTTTTAGCGTTCTCCGATACTCAACATCTCAAACAAACTCTTCCGTTTTTTCCCTTCTTTCTTTCGCCCCTCAACCACCACAGAGTTTCGAAGCTTTTTGGAATTGCGAGCGAATCGCTTGAATATACATTGCAATAGTATCTGTATAAATACTTTGATGCTCTCGCGGATATTCGACCGATAGAATTCGTAAAACAGATGTTTGAGATACCTAACCGTGAAAGCTTTTGGTTTTAGTCCACTGCTGTAAAATTTTAAATCAAGGAGGTTTGGAATTCGAAAAACAAGGAAGAAAGTATTCACCATGAATGTATAAATGCAAAAAAAATTATTTTATTTTTTCTCCAGTTTCCACACTGCAGTGATATCTCACATACTAATAAATGTTACACGCGAAAAAATAGTTTATTGTTTTTTTTAGCATGGGGCATCAGGTGCACTTTCATTTTGAAATTCAAAGGAAATAAATAGTTCTTATCGAAAATACTGCATTAATAATAGGTGACGAAAATTAATAACATCTTTGAAAAGATCTATTTTGTTGTCTCTTTATATTCATTTCGTTATGGATGCTGTTCGTGACTTTCACGGGACCGAAGAAGCATGATTTAGCAAGAGTAGAATGATCCTGATATCGGAAGGGCGTGATCCAGTGTACCATGTGTACGCAAATTGATAATGCGTTAAGCTCTGTATATCTAGAGAGCTTGTGTGCGATGAAGGGGAGTGGGGTTGGTTCTGAGGAAATACAGAGATGTAACCTGAGTGTGTCAGCAAACGCTCTCTCGTCAATCTCCCGAATCTATATGTGACATACAAGCTTCCACCTCGATAGCATGGGATGTGCTAGCATAATCAATCACGCTAGGCAGTCCTCCTCTGCTCTGAGATTCGGTTTATCACATAAACGGTGGATACATAGGTCCTTCATATTAAAGCAATATTCGTCTGGAAGAAATTTACTGACGAGGTTAAGAATTATTAAAAATAAGTAGACGTTATTGGTGAATGAATGAAAGCAAGTCGTTATCTCTCAAGATTTTGTGTAAATAGTCAATTTATTATGGAGACTAGTGGATGAGTTAAAAAGAATTCTCACATTTCGAGAAGCCTTTATTTTGTGTAGAATATCCCATATACGTACGAGAAGGTGACACGTGGCGAACATACGGCGGTTTTGAGGAAACGGAGGGGATTGAAGAGATGGAACAGCGATGGCTTGCCGAAGTACCGTTTCGAAGATCTTTGGCTGGCCGTACAAGCGCCGTCTGCTTTCCCTACGCCCATCACAAAATATACCTCGTTCCATCCTATTTCGCTGAGTTGGCACACAATCGATGTGTCTGATTTCCTATGCACACAAAACATGCATATACATGCGGTTGTCAGTGTTTGCCTGCACATATGTGTGCACTGTGGTTTACACAGTTAGCGTGGAAGCATGTATAAAATATTCTCGTCATCATGCAACACACACACACTCGCGCGCATGCACGCGCTCATGGACAATATTTATAACGGAATACAGCATCATTTTATTCCCTATAAATAAACTCTATTCAAATACATAGACTCACGTCATTTTCGAAATAGCAATATCATCATTCAGGAATTCTCTACTTTCGAATTTCCATCGATATTAGAAAGTTGGTATCTTTATAAGAGATTTATTAATTTTCTATAGGAATAATTTGGACTATATCATAAAATTTTGAAACTGGTTGAAATTTTTTGTCTGATTAAAAATAAGTTTGCACGAATTATATTTGGAATAAATGGGTACAAATGTATGTAGTTAGAAATTTAGTACGAGCGACGTAATCAGCGTCAGTAGTATATCATTTTTGAAAACGTTGCATCTAATTGTTTAGGTAATATGTTCTGTCGGATTGTCGGAGATTCCATGAAAGTAGAATCCACTTATCTCGGAGTATCATGCGACTCTTATGGTGAACACATGGTTAATATATATGTGTGTTAACACTAGTACGAAATCTACATGCATATCTGGTAGTAGCAACTCTATTAACATGTAAATGCGAAAACGTCGACACATCGAAAAAGTATGCCTGAACTGGCTTTCTATGCTCTCGTATACGTGTTTTGTAGTGTACTATAAAGTAAACCAACTTGAATATTGCATCTACTGTAGAATTGTATTTTATACGTATTATTTTCGCATTTCTATCCCTTCCTCTCTTCCTTTCTCTCTCTCTCTCTCTCTCTCTCTCTCTCTCTCTCTCTATATCTCTCTCTTTCTCTCTTCATTTTTCGCTCTTTCTTTTTTTTCTTCCTTCCTCACGTCACACCAAGATATAATCTCGGGGATAAGCAATCACTGGCACACGAGAGTTACGAGCTTTCTTCGGAAGAGCTGTATGGTCCCTCGAGTCTGTTGTAATTTCGTCTTTCTCCATTTCAGCCAAAGTGGATATATATATATATATAACACGAGGAAACGAACCTCTCCTACTTTTCTCTTGGCTTTTGCGAGGAAAATCGTCGCTAGGGAACGCGCAGAAAAAAAGAAAAAAATACTGCAGCAAGTACGAATAGCTTTCTGCTTAATCCAACTCGAGTTCATACAGGACAAGCCTCGAAGTGATTTTTAAGAATTATATGTATGTATATATATATATATCGCCGTCCATTTACCAGAACTGCATTATACCACTTTTGTGGTTTGAGATTCACGTTAAATTACTATTTATTCAAAAATGGAGAAGTACAATATTTATGAAATTCTCACGTTTCGAGGGACTGGCAATAAGCATGACGGAAAAGCGGTATCATTGCTGTATTAAGCTTTTTTTTCCGAGTTTGTGACATTTTAAAATAACCATTGGTTATACGTTCTATTAACTGATGCGGACTTATCGGCTTTAGTAAGTTCTTCTAAGGAGCTTAAAAAAACCTTAAGATTGCACTACTTGTTGTTGGGTCTACTGAGTTCTCGATGAGAACTTTGGACGCTTGCTTTCTTGATTCTCTCTCTCTCTCTCTCTCTCTCTCTCTCCCTCCCTCCCCCCTCTCTCGCCCTCTCCCTCTCCCTCCCACCCTCTCACCCTCTCTGTCTCTCTCCCTCCCTCCCTCCCTCCCTCCCTCTCACCCTCTCTGTCTCTCTCCCTCTCCCTCTCACCCCTTCCCTCCCTCCCCCCCTCTCCGTCCTTCCCGCCCTCTCCTCCCCTCCCCTCCCTCCCCCTCTGCCTTCTTTCCACCCTCCTCTCCATCCCCTCCCTCCCCGGCCCCTCTCTCCCTCCCCCTCTCCCGCCCCTCTCCTTCTCCCGCTGCCTCCCTCTCCCTCCCTCCTTCTCTCTTTCCCTCTCCCTCTCTCCCTCTCTCCCGCCCTCTGTCTCCCCCTCTCTCTCCCTTCCTCCCTCTCACTCCCTCCCGCCCTCTCTCCCTCCCTCCCGCCCTCTCTCTCCCTCTCTCTCTCTCCCTCTCTCCCTCTCTCTCTCTTTCTCTTTCTTATTCTTGGTTTCGTGAAATTTTACACGCTTCAGCTGTATTCACTCTCACGTATATAATATACGTAAATGTACTTGTCTCGAGTCGCTACCGCGACTCTAGATATACGCTTTGGTAAACGAACGGGCGAAGGGGCATATAGCCAAGAAGGAATAAACCTCATCGGTTCGGCTTACCTCTCGGTTTCCAGGGTGTTGCACCGAGCTGGAATCGTTCCAAGAAGAATCTTTTAGCTTTTTTGGTTTACAACAAAATACGGACATCGTATGTAATGTACATGTATATGCGCCCACATATGGGTTCATACATGTATCAGGACACAATGCGTACCTAGCAGCTTGTTTCTTACAACTGGTAAGTAGCGTAATTGTGTGCTATTATCGCAAGTGCACCTTTGCTCAAGTCTCTCGCGTTCTTCTCAACGTTTTCACCGCACTTACGAGCTCGTTTTGTAATAGCTAACAGCTACAGAGAGTTCTTCCAACCATATATAACCCTATTCTGAGCCATTTACGCTCTGTAAGCTTGTGTTCTTTCTCTTTTCTTTTTCTCTTTCTTTCTTGCGATGATACTTTCAGTGAAATTGTCGCTCGTGCCCTGAACTCCACTACTTCTGTCTGCAACTAAACTCGCGTGGACTTTTTTTCCCTTTCGCTCGTTTTTTTCCAACCTCCGTCCCACGACAATTTCAACTTTTTGACAAGTCATGTTAAGTGAGCTTGTCGCAAGTGTAAGCTTCCTATTACGTTATACTCGACCACTATTAGTTAA
Source organism: Rhimphoctona megacephalus (assembly GCA_963989365.1). Taxonomy (NCBI): domain Eukaryota; kingdom Metazoa; phylum Arthropoda; class Insecta; order Hymenoptera; family Ichneumonidae; genus Rhimphoctona; species Rhimphoctona megacephalus. The sequence continues at coordinate 47,221,258 of OZ022415.1, read as the reverse complement.
GGGGAGATATACAATTAGACGGAGGAAAATTAGTCAATTTTGAGGAATTTTCACACTATGAAATATTTATTATACATTTATCAAACTGTAGGTATACTTTAATAGTATATTTAAGTATACAAAACCATTTTTAAAAAATTCATTTATTATCAAAATGGCGAAGCTGTGGCAGAGTGTTATAGCAAGGTTGCGGCGAGAGATACGAATCGGCGTGCAGTCTAGCTTCCCGTGGACTTCGATCTGCAACAAAATTCAAAAACTTTTTCAGTTAGAACATGCATAGTTTCTATTTGACGGTAATTAAAGTGAAGAAAATGCAAATTTAAAAGAATGACACACGTGTAAAAAAAACACAATTTCACACAAAATTTCTGTAAAATTTTGATTAAAAAAGTAGTTTTTTTCTAATTTGTTAAAAAAAAAAATCCCGTCAACTAGAAGTTAATAATATTATCAATATTTCTACAAAGTTTCAACTCAATCGGTTTAATAGTTTTTGGGTAATCCTGCACGCCAATTTCGAAAATGCAGTTTTGAGAAAAACGCGGCTAAAGTTTCGACACGTAAAAAACTATGATTAAAATTACTTACGGGTTAGTCAGCGATACCAGGCCCATATAATAAACCTTCAGCTTTTCTATAAAGTGGATTTTCTTTCAATAATTCATCTATTCTTGCTTTTCGGGCCTCTTTTGTCTCTGAAAGACTGCGCCACTCCTGTTGCTGCACTCGTCTCTGATCGCTGTTGTGGGTGAAATTTTTGGCATATATTTCAATTTGTAATTCCAACGTATACATGATTCTTAGAATAGATGCATAGCCTTCGTTAAATAAACCGGCTACCAAATAAGCTGCAATCTCTACAATGTTTAGACCAGAATGCAGATGCTTTGGTGTAAAACGCCAAATGGTCAAATTAAAACTTTCATTGGTCGATTTTGCGATTTGATTGGCATCTGCTCGACAAGTACTAATGTTGCTAAGAATTCGAAGAAGGGAATTATAAAAGAAAGGTCCCCGTATACTTTCCCCTCTGTGTTCTCGCTTCAACCTGCACGCGCTTCGAACCCGAGCGACCAGGCACAGCGTTCAAGGGCTGTAACGGTTGAAGTTTTTCGAAATTTGCTTTAAAACTTTGAGAAAATATTCTACACATATAGTACTATCGTTTAAAGAAAAAAAATCGATTTTTTGATCGTTGTCAATGTGTATCTCCTCTTAACCCTTTCGCAGTGATGGACCCCTATAGGGGCACAAAAAAGTCGTGCCACTTTTGTGTCATGACTCATATAGGGGCATCTAAAAAAAAACATATCTCTATTGTATCGATTTGATTGATTTTTGGTACTTCAAGGTTTTTGAGGTCGCTGAATCCGAATCTGAAGTCAGATTTCCAAAATTCAAAATGGCGGATCCAATATGGTGGATTAAAAACACAAAATTTTATTTTTTTGAAATTAAAACTGACATCCAGGGGTCTTTGGGGTCTTTGAATCCGAATCTGGATTCAGATTTTTTAAATTCAAAATGGCGGATCCAATATGGCGGATTGTAAAAACAATATTTCATTTTTTTGAAATGAAAGCCGACAATTAGGGGCTTTTGGGGTCGCTGAATCTGAATCCGAAGTCAGATTATTTTAATTCCAAATGGCGGATCCAATATGGCGGATCAAAAAAACAATATTTCATTTTTTTGAAATGAAATCTGACAATCAGGGGTTTTTGGGGCCCCCGAATCCAAATTTGAAATCAGATTATGGGAATTCAAAATGGCGGATCCAATGTGGTGGATCAAAAAAAAAAAATTCATTTGTTTGGAATGTACGATGATACTCGGGGGTTTTTGGGATTGCTTAATCCCAATCTCATACTAGATTTTAGAATTTCAAAATGCCGGATCCAATATGGCGGATCAAAAATTTTTTTTCCTTATTTGTGGATATTGTAACGGTACGATTTATACAACACGACGTTATGCGTGAATTCGAGCTACTTAATAATAAAGGAGCAGTTTGCTGCAATAGACCTGAAGTATCAAATCGTTAGGATATGGTGTCAAATCTTATGCATCATAATGAAAAAATCGATGAAAACCGGTTGCTGATGAAGAGATTGTTATAAAATTTGAATTCCCCGAGTTTTTGGGGTCGCTGAATTCAAATAACATATTAAAATTATTAAATAAGGCGGAGCCACTATGGTTGCCCCGCCTTCTTTGGAATAAATCTTTGGAATAATCCGATTAGAACGAAACGTGGGAATTCAAAATGGCAGACGCAAAACATATTGGATCCGCCATTTTTAATTTTGAAGATTTGATATCAGATTTGGATTCAGCGACCCCAAAAACTCCCGAGTGTCAGCTTTCATTTCGAAAAAATAATATTTGGATTTTTGGATCTGCCATATTGAATCGGCAATTTTGAATTTCCAAAATTTGATATCAGATTTGGATTTAGCGACCCCAAAAACCCCCGAGTGTCAACTTTCGATTCGAAAAAATAATATTTGGATTTTTGGATCCGCCATATTGAATCGGCTATTTTCAGTTTCCAAAATTTGACATCAGATTTGGATTCAGCGACTCCAAAAACCCCCGGGTATCAGCTTTCGATTCGAAAAAATAATGTTTGGTTTCTTTGATCCGCCATGTTGAATCGGCCATTTTGAATTTCCAAAATTTGACATCAGATTTGGATTCCGCGACCCCAAAAACCTGCGTACCAAAATTTTGGTGTATTTTTAAAAAAAAGAAATGTTCAACAGAGTTTTGGCACGAAAAGTTTTTTTTCGCCTCACTGCGAAAGGGTTAAACGTGGAATTGCACGTTCATTTCTCACTATTTATTTCACTTTAGAAACGCAAATAACATCTAAACTATAGTATCAATAAAAATAACAAAAATTAATTACAACATGATTATCTTCATCAAGAATGATATTATACCTCTTGTTTCATTGAGTCCCTCCAATGCTACTCTTTGAATTCTGGTCTAAATTTGCGGATTCATACATTGGAATTTTAAATCTTTGTTATAATTAAATTGTCGGCTTTTTTGCCATCTACCAATAAGTTCATTATTTTCAATTCGTGTCAATTTTTGGAAGTTGGAACTTCAGTAGTTTCAATCATAATTCATGATTTTAGCTTAGCATTCTTAATTACGGTGAATTTGCATATGGTATTATCCCAAAATCGTCAAGTTAATAACGTGAGAAGAAATTATGCCATCGGGAAAAGTATGGAAGTAACGTAGGTGAATCTATTTTCGAACTGGCATTTATAGTCATGATATATTTTTCAATTACATGTTTGAAATCAGACGAACCAAATATACTTGTACTATGTAGAGAAAATTAGAGATCGAAATATCTCCATCTGGAGTACTCAATCTTTCGTAAGTTTCGCGTCGCTTCCGATTTACTTTATGATATATACACGCACAAACCTTTACAAAATGTGCATTACATATATTTTGTACATTGCGTCGAGACGGAATGGCAACTGTGAAAGAGGAATACAAGGTTTTCGAAGTTTCTGACACACTTGCTCTTGTTTCGAGGCTTTACTATGTGCACCTGTCATTACTTATAGTATATTCCACTGATAAACCCACCACCTAACTAACTTCAATTGAGGCCTATCTCATGTGCGCCCATACTCGTAACCGTAACCGTTGTTCTCCATAAGACCCAAGTTAAAAACCTAATTATAGACTAATTAATTCTCCTTCAAACCCTTCGATTGATGGACTTAAATTTGCATACAACTTAATTCAAGTTCTCCAATTCATATTATGTAAGGTGTGTAATTAATATTCGGTCTTTGCTCATTAATTATTAAAATTCAAGTACATCCTCAACCAAAAGTTCAGTTTCATCACAATTATAAAACTTTGTGACATAAAAATTGGAGATTATTTATTTTGCAGTCTCTGGGAAGTTTCATTTAAAATATAAACAATAACATATTTTGACAACGGCATAAAGAATTTCGTGATTTTGACCGCGTAGAATTTGAATGATTTCAAGCATACAGAACATAAAAAAATGTTCTGTTGACAGTGCTGATTTTGATCAGAGTGAGTATTGATCAAAGCTAGATCGCCATAGAAACAAGTAGTGGAGACCGGGATAAACCGACATACCCGAGGCAGAGTGGGCTACTTAAGGAAGGAACGCAACTACCCACCTAGTCATAAAAAAATTTGACCTAAGTAGTACTTAATTTGGCAACGTCGCTTTCGGTTGATATGTGTGCGCGTGTATATGCGTGTTCAAAGCATTGCATATGCCGTTGACAGCTCATCAGCTGTGTCAGTGAATTTTCGTTTAATTTAATCGCGAGTTCGTTATGCCAAAAGAAAAAAAGCGGAGATTTTATTGGAAAGGTAAAATAGTTACCGAAAAGGTGTACCGGGCTAGAATTAATCTGCATGAAGCAGGCAGAAACGTTTGGAGCACATCATTGCGTGATAACAAAAAGATTTCAAGTGTATATGTATCTCAATTATTTGAAAAGTAATTGAGACTGTGTTAATATTACGAATATTATTTGAGTTAAAAAATATTCTACGTATATGTAAGATAATACGTATGAAAAATAAAATTGTTTTTGAATATGTAATTTATTTATTTATTCTATTGATATTAAATATAATATGTCATGTAAACAAAAAATACAAAATTATAAAAATATGTAGCAGTCAGCCGGCACGAACTTTTACATACGTTGAAATTTCAAAATGCGTGCTCATAACCTCGAATATGCGACGTTGCAGCACTTCGAGCAAAGGTCCGAAAATTTGCTATGGGTACTTTTTATGGTTCTTATTATTCCTGTCATAAGTCACCTTTCAATATTTTTAAGCCAGATAAATGATTCTAAGTATTTCATCTCTCTGCTGTTTAAATTTCGTCTTGATCTATCCATCAATTACGGAGATATGAGAAATAATGTAGCGCTAACTCCGTGATTTCTCATAAGAGACCATGTTGAATTGGCTTGCAAAGAGATAAACAAAATTATAAATATCTCGCGTAAAAACCCACTTCGGACCTTAAAAATTTGTATGAGTTTCTTTTATATTATAATCGAACATTCTGCCAAGTTTGGTATTTGTCTGTCCATCAATTCTATTTCCTGCGTTACTTCCTTAAAAGACTTGGTAAAAAAATTGTTTCTGATAGACTTTGCCAAAGCTTCTGCCTTCAGATTTGTCCAGTTGTCAAATTTGTTTTTGTGTTTGATTAGCTCATCGTGATATGGAGAACTTGTGAGAATCGCAGTCCTGCTATCGCGTGTGTACTCCTTCTATGGAACGTTTTACTTGACTAATGACAGCGGATGAAGAACGAAAAAAAATTCGTCGTGAATAATTCAAAAAAAAAAAACGGAGTAGATTTTTCAATTGCGTATTAAAAGAAACCGATAACGATTGTTAAATAAAAAAAAAAAAATTTCGTAGGTATCCCGCTTTGCCTCGGTCTCCCTTACGAGAATAAAGTCAATTCAATAATTAAACGTTAATCACTCATAATATACGATGAAGTGTAAATACGCTTATTTTCGTTTTACGAGCATATTTGCCATGTTCACTAATATTATTCGTTCGCGAATTGGTGCATATAAACCGCTAGGAGGGAGGGGAGTTTATTCTATTGATTTGAAGACTGTGATGGTTAGGCTCATCAAATCTGTTCCAAAATCATAATAATTGTTCCAGCACTTTGACACGTACTGCATCAGAATGAGTACAGTACGATATATTGCCCGTAATTGCGGCAGTATTTGTTTATTACTTTGGTCACTATCACAACAGAAATTGTATTCACATACTCAATAGCGGCTCTCGGTTCTACACCCTCGGTCGATCGTAGTTGAAGCGAGTCACTACGTAGTTTCAATGTGCGTTGATTTTTTTTTCTAATATCATATTCAATAATTTCGTGTTTTTTATGTGACCGTTCCATTCAGTTATTTTTTCAGGTCAATATTTTTAAAATTAGACTTCGTGAAAAAGTTATCTAGTATTTTATGCCAGAGACCTGCGTCTGTGACTATATTTCGTTGTACGCGGCATGCCTGCAGGTACGAGTTTTGGCTTTGAATAGGTCCAACCATGTAGCCAGAAAGCACCTTTAAACGTAAATGCCAGTATTACCAAGCCACAACGTACTGGAATCTACGTTTTAAGAACATGCTCCGGTTCTACACGAAACAACATCTCTATTTTTCACTACCCCTCTCTCTCTCTCTGTTTTTCTTTCTCTCTTTACGGAGAGAAAAATCTGATAAAAATTACCGTGCTGTTACTATAATCGTCATGTAACAGACACGTAATGCAGTATTTATCGATGCATGTTACAAAAACTATGGGTTCTCATAAAAAAAATTACTATTTTGCTTAAGAGAAAATGTATTTCTCAGCACAAAATTTAAAATGAGACGACGAATTTTTCTGATACAGCACGGTAAAAATGTGGACCTTGTAATTTTTCATCTGTTGTTACAGAAAATTTATTACACATTTCAGAAAAAATGTCTCGCGAAATCATAGAATTTAAAATATAATGACGAATTTTTCATAAGCAGCACAGTAAAAATTGAAGCTTCCAAATTTTTCATTTGCGACCACAGAAAAATTGATAGTCTCATTGGAAATAAATCCAAGACGATGGATAAATTTTTACCGTGCTCTCTTAGAAAGGGAGATGAGGAGCGACCCAGAGCGACCACAAGCATGAAGGTCACATGAAGGTCAAAACCGTATTTCCAGAGCTAGGTAAATCGCAGAGTTTGAAATTATTTTCATTCCTCTCTCCACAAGAGAGAAAAAGTGTGCGTGCATATAGCGAATACTCACACTAGTGGACGACGCCTCTTTGTCTACACGGAATAAAAAAGGCCAGTCGAATTTCAGTGGCCGTGTGAGACAAGTGCAACGCATCTAGTGAAAGTGATTCCGTTAGTATGATTTAATTAAATAATTTATCCTATTGAGAGAACACGCAAGAATATCGTATGATCGTTGTATCGTGTGATCTTTTTTAGCATTTTATGACATCAGTCAAGGAAGATCAAGTTAATTCAAGTTGAAAACATGACGCAATCGAACGAGGTTACGATCTCAGTTAATTTTTTATCCATATAAAAGGGATTGCTCAGTTTGATTATTTTTTGCGTTTTTCTTATCGTTGTCGGTATTTTGTGATATCACTACAAATAGTTGTGACGACTGTTCTTTCGTTTCTATACAGAATATACAAAGACATTAGCACGACAAATTTTACCGTGCTAGCACGGGAAAAATTCGAGCTGGTATTAGAAAAATTGTTAGTGCGTTGACGAATTTTACTGTGCTAGCATTACAAATTTTACCATGCTAGCACGGTAAAAATTCACTCTACGCATGATTTTTTTCTTTGGTCAATGCAAACAATATTTATACTGTATGTCAAAGAATAATTTTGAAACCTTCTTATAATTTTTCTAATGCTTGCAGTTCTCATGAGGTTTATCAGAGAGCATGGTAATTTTTTCCAGAAATCCCTATAAACATTCCAAGATTTTTCTCTCCGTGTTGCTCTCTGTTTCTGTCTTTCACAACTTTAAAGATCCGCCCGCTGAAACTTGGTATCCCACAGATTTTCGCAGTAAGGTACGCTCTGCTTAAATTTGCCTACCGACAATTTCCCCCCTTCACTTTTTCCCGTGTCTTTTTCTCTTATGCGTACATGGTTGGAATTTAATATTCAACGTTTGTTGATCGTTCGATAAAGAATATAAGCGTCATACGAACAGTACATGCCGCAGCGATTTCTGCATGGGGATTCGTGAGCATGCAATCTATACATGTATTTATATACGCTCCCACATGCAAGAGTCAAGATTCATGTGTACGTGGTGATGTGTGTAATTTTTCTGATATCTTTATCCGCTTCATATCTTTTACCTTTGTTTTATTCATTGATCGTAAGAATATGGTAGAAGCGTACTGAAATTCAATGTTACTAAAATAACGGATTGAATAATACTTTGATGTAGCAAAATTTACTCGCTGAATTTACATGAAAACCTCCCGAACTTATACCATTTTCAAAATTGCTATTATTCTACCTTAAAGTTAACGATCAATTGCACTCGTCATTGCGATTTGCACAATAGCCTTTATAATTCAAACGCCCCTTAAAAAAATGTACAATCAATGAAAGCATTTCTTGTCCATAGTGAGTGGCAATTTTTATTTAGTGGGTCATTTTACCATAAATTTATTGATACTCATGATATTTTTGAAAAAAACGATATCAAGATTTTTTAAATCCTAAAGTTTTTTTCTCTCAACCATAGTGTGTACGGTATCAGTATATAGCCAATTATTAGCCAGTATCTCCATGGCAATCATTAATCCCAAAGTTTATTAGAAATGGATCGTTGGAGCCCAAATTTCAAAGCAAGGTGTTCTCGACCCTCATTGCCACTGTCCAGTCCACGCTCAGATTCAGTATCGACTTCTAAACGACAATCGACCGTACGTGACCGTACGTGACCAACGTTCGCTCCTACCTTGAATCAAAGCTCCTTAATGCTGACTAGCCTGTATTCAATTTAAGTATTGGCTTACAACCAATTGCCAATCTTGGACAGTATCGTCCTGTAAACATCAACTGACCGCACACCACTACGGTTCACCCCAATCTTGGTTCAAAACTATTCAATGCTGACTAGCTTATGATCAATTTAAGTATCGGCATACACCTAACTATACCAATTCTAAGAGCCTATTACGCATGTCTTTACAGTTTATTAAGCATAATGGTGTTTTTTTTCTTCAAGTTTAAATAATAATGTTCACATGTTATAATCTAGATAAAAACATTAAACACCGAAAAATCTCGAAGCTGCGTTGAATTCTAATATATTGAATGGTTAAGTTTCGTTTGACTATGAATATATATCTTATTCGTGAGACATTCAAGTTTGTTAAAAGTTGGAAAAAAGCAGTGGGCTCAAGGGTTCGGAGTAAGCGAAAGTGAAACTGCTATTAGACTCGGAAAGATGGTTCGAAAACTTCGTGATTGTTCTTCTCCGACTTGAAAAAAGTTTCAAGGGCTTATCCGATCGGAAATCTCTTTGATTACAGACACACAAGGGGGCACATGAGCCCACATTCATGTGGACACATTGACGAAATGAAATTTTCTTCCCTAGAAAGATTTTTGAACATTGAATGCATATAAAAGTCTGGGGACACACATTATTTGCGTAAATCAGATCGGGAAAAAATAAGGGTGACAAACTTTAACGTTTGTTTCCCATTGAATAATCCTCTTATCGTACGATCTTGAAAAAAAATAGTTTCTCATTTTTGTTTCAGTTGGGATGTCGTCGACGAAATCTCAGTCTGATCAGCCTGGCCGTTTTGACGCTGTTGAGCTTGCTCCTAACATTTCTTCTTCTACAGGCAGAGAACTGTATACCCAAGAATTTGCCAAAAGTGATCGAGACGGTGGTAGTGACAGAATGGAGTCATGATTCTGTGCATCAAGCGAATCGTTTTCGAGGTTCGAAAGATATACAAGAACAATTGCAAAAGTCTTGCCCAACGACCGAAAGTTATTTATCAAATAAAGATAACAATACGATGAAGTTCGACATTAGACTTGGTAGATGGGATTCAAGAAGATTATTTCGAACGTTTGATTCGGTCCTCGTAGGTACCAATTATCCACAAATTTCACGAAGGAGCAAATCTTGTTTGGCAACACAATCATCACTGGAGAAACTTCATTCTCTCGTTCAAGTGGCGCATCACTGGACGGGGCCAATATCCGTGGCTCTCTACGCTGCTGGGGACGAGGAATTTGATGCACTACAACGTTACCTCGTGTATCTTCGACGTTGTTATATGCCTATTCGCGAAAGAGTAAATTTTTCTCTCGCTGTACCGAAAAATCGTGCACCCGAAAGGCAACCGAGGGCAATGGAATTACCGGAAAATTTTGACTGTGCCAAACCTGAAGCAACCCTCACTCATATCGTTAACAGGATATCGAGCGAACAAAAGAGTTGGCGAGTCCGCAACCTTTATCCTCAAAATCATATGCGAAATTTAGCGAGAAAGAATTGTCAAACTGAGTGGATTTTTTTGACGGACGTCGACATCATACCTTGCGTTAATATGACAACGAGACTCGATGAATTTCTCACTGTCGCCCCGAATAATTGTGACAAGTGTGCTTACGTGGTGCCAACTTTCGAACTCGATATTCGTGTCAGATTTCCTCCGAATAAAACCGAACTCATCAGACTTGCGAATAAGGGTCTCGCGAGATCCTTTCATCAGAAGATTTTCATAAACAATCAATTCGCTACGAATTTGGCAAAGTTAGTTCATTCAATTTTTTCTCACTTTATTCGGTATGGTTGCATTCAGTTCAAATTTACAAGTAAGCGAAGGAACAGGAATACTAATCATTTGAATTTATGGATGAGACGGGTTGCTAAAGAAGACACTTGTTCTTTATACTTGTTTTATTTACTTTTAGATTGTGAGATGTACATTTTTATTTCTTATTACTTTTTCCAATTCCCATCAATTTTGAAGCACACGCAAAATAATATCATTTCAAGAGGCCCAATTTTCCTCAAAATTATAGGAAAAAAAGCACAAAGAAAAGCGTCTAACGTGAATAAATGTGCTGTTCTCTTAACTTTGTGAATAATTCGGAGATATGCCGTTCAAATTGATTTTTCGATGTCTCTTTTCTCTGCTCCGGGGTTGGAAAGAGATGAAAAATATCCAAATTTCGACCAAATATCGACAGGCCAAATCCACTCAGATTTCTCGTCAATCATGTCTTGTAGTTATTAAGTAATGGGCCCGGAACAAAAGAGAGTGAGGTTACTCGAACATCGGCAGTCGATATCGCTTTAGAGGGCGGAATTGGCAAGGGCATATTTCAAATTCCAAAATTCCCGTACAATATTTTCAATCATGAAATAACCTGTTATACTCTTTTTCAAATTCCATTTGAAAATATCAAAGTTAAATCAAAGTCTGGTTATTTATTTTATATAATCTTTTTCTTTCTTTATTAAACTACGACATAATATGTTTCTTGTCATTTTTTTCGTAACTAATTATAACATAAGACAAGCGACACTTACGCCTCTATTTCAGATAGTTTCACAATTGTTTCTTGTACATATCTCAAGTTTACGCGCTTACACATTCTAATTTTTAAGACGTAATATAATGAACTAGTGCCTCGCAATACATTGAAAGGAGAATAATCGGTAGGATTTATTGATTCATTTAAAAGTAATCGGCGGATCAATATTTATTGTAATCTTTTTCTTTATCAATATTTTTATTTCATACCTTGATGTTTAAGTCCTTCATTCCACGTTCATAAACAAGAAATTTACATTCGTTTGACGTCAAATAAATATATTCTTTAAAATTAGAAAAGCAATTCTTCCACCTACTGTTCTTGTGCGAACGAGTCTCAAATGTAATATCCGTTTATATTCGCTAACTTGCAAATTCGTCTCATCAGTTGTATTATAAATTATGCATACTGTCTCGTCTGCAAGGAAAATCCGATAAACATTGTTAAACGTTATGTAATTAAATTCAAGATTTTGAAGTTGTTTTGACTACCACTGGATTTTCCGGTCAATGAGTGATTATGTTATTCTAATGTGTTTTTTCTCTATTAATAAGATCGTCATGTATTGCAGATGGGTATTAGATGTGAATGCGGGAGCAAAGGGATACGAGAACGTGCAAACGGGCAAGATATATGTCAGCCATGATGTAACAAATTTTGAGTTGTTCTACGAACCTTTTTACGTAGCTAAAGACATCGCTCCGGCTCACGATGAAAGATTCATGGGCTACGGATTTACCAGAAATACTCAGGTAAATAGATACTATTGAATATTGTCTATAAATATAAATTATTTTGTGTATTCATATTTTTTAATTTAGTTGTAACAGTGGTAAAAAATGATTAAATTTTTGAAAATACTTGATTTGATTTTTTTATTGAGATAACTATTTATTCACTAAAACTCCTGACTTTGATAGAACAATGCAATTCTGATTCTTCTTGTTGAAGAGTTTTCCAAATTATGAGACAATTATATTATGAAAATAAAGATATGCATATAAAATTTGAAGTTTCTTTCACACTCGAATTTGGTTGTGGCAGTAACTTATTTTGAAAGTGTCATAAGAGCCACAACTAAAATTGCACCTTGATTAAAATGGAACGAAAATTCGTGAAATTGGTAAAGATTAATGAAATTTTTATACATGGAAAAGCTGTCAGAAAAGTGTAACAAAATAATACACAAAAATAAAAATTGTGTGCGTGGAGTCCACGCGCGACAGAAGTTAAACTTTTTGCTTATTATGTATAGATAGAGATAAATGATTAGTATTTTTTTTTTATTGAACAAGAGATAATAATTGAGAATAGCAAGGATGCGGGTATGATCTCAAATGAAAAAATGAAAAAAAAAATTAAATTAATGTTTTCAAATATATTTTTCAAGAAATTCGTTATTTAATTTGACAAAAACATGGATCAACTATGGTAATTAGTTTCTCATTTTTTATGAATCATTATCCGTAGAATTATCAGTGAATATCATAGTGACAATTGGCTAAAATACGACACAAGTTTGGGATTTGATACGTTCTAAATTCCTATAAAATACAGCATCAATTGTTGTACCCGACCTGGTAGTTAGGGTATCAACATCATTTAAATTGCATTCTCTAGCCAAAAAGTCAATGAGAGGTTGACTTTCAGGTTTAGAAAACTGGACATTGAAGTCACCGCTCATTATCATTGGTAATGTCCCCCAGTCCTTTTTTAGTAATGCTGCACCACCTGCTGATGTGTATGGTAATAACACACGATGAATGAATTCTGTAGCATCACTGCTGCATCTTTCTATCTCTCCCCTGCTGTTTCCCCTTCCGAACGTTACAACTAGCATATAGCATGCTACACTACGGACCTATCCCCCCCACCGTCATCCCTTTCGACCCGCTAGTGTATTCGTTGGAGTGGCGTCGTCGCTGACGCACTCTCCTCCTCTGCTGGTTCCCCTACCACGTACTTAAGGGAGACTTTGTCCTTGGAGTGCCATACTTCAGATGTTTACATTTTATTTTTTTTAAAGGAAACGAGTAAAGCTTTTTGAGTGCGGTTTTTTTCTTGCTTTTATTCATGATATACAGAACGTTAAAAAATTTTTTTTTTGAAAAAAAAAACCAAAATGGCGGCCGTTGCAGCTCCGCGAAAACAGGTCCTCAAATCGCGGGAGGTAAACGGCTGACATCACTGCCCCCTCTTTGTTGATCTGAAACACAAATTCAAAGCATATTATCAATCTGTGATCCTTTGGTCATGGAATGACGGATGGGTTTTTCGTTTAGTACAAATTTCGAAAAATGGCGGCAATTAAAAAAAAAATCGAATTTTCGCGTTTTTTTTCGCATTAAAAGATAAATAATAAATGCAAAAATGTATCTATCGAAAAAACGATCCGTCATTCCGTGAAGACATATTTTCTGAGTATGCTCTCCAAATTTCAGGTCGATATGTTAATTACAGCGGTCAGGAGAATGTCAGCCATTTTTAAAAACGTGTTTTCGAGAAAAACGCGTTTAAAGTTTTGTAATGTGTTTACACAAATGTGTTTATAATTACCACTAATCGGCAATGCCTGGTCCATAGAGGCATCCCTCCTCTTCTTCTAGCTGCTCATGTTGAGCCGCTAACATCTCCCGCTGCTCAATCCGGGCCTTTTTTGCTGCGTCGGTCACCTACCTCTCCGCTCGCTCGATCCTTGCTTTGTCCCGTGAATGGACCCAGCTCTCGGCGAATGTGCCAATCCGGACACCCATGAGATCTATGGCAATTAACAATGATTCCTCACCTTCGTTGAAGATAATCACTGCTAATTCCGTGGCAATATTGACCACATCTGCGCCGGAATGAAGATGTTTGGGCGCACGCATCCAAATCATTTTATTAAGTGACTCATTACTGTTTTGAGTATGAGCACCCAAACATTTTTCGAGCAAATCGTCCGACGACAAGTCTTTGTAAATTGGCTCGATGGCCTTCAGAACAGTGTCACTACGACGCTGAGACGGTCAGAGCGCGCTGACGGTGTCAACTTCAAACGCGTTTAAAATATCGTAAACGTTTGAAATCCGGGAAACGCTTCGACATATTTATGTCTACTTACATGTAGATTAAGAATCCGTAATAAAAAAAAAATTGATTTTTTGAAAATTTCAAGGACAAAGTCTCTTAACTATTCCCCTCATGCGATTCGAATTTTCGTAACGCTTGCAAATTGTAGTCCCCTCAGCAAAGAAGTTTCACTTCAAAAATGACAATACACATTACACGAAGACAGAGGAACATTCGGATTACCGAACGAATTACTTGCTTGTTTCGTGTTCAATGCCAAATATTATGCCAGGAATGTATCATTAATCTTTTTTATCAGATACTTTCGAATAAGCATGAAATGGTTACATTCAATATCCACGAATGAAAAGCGTAAAAGCATATACGATAAAACGAGTGGATGAATAGCAACGATAAATAAATATGAAGATAAAACGATAGAATAAAAGCATAGGAGGTGGGGTTGGGGTGGAGCAGGAAAGGCTCAGACTTATCGCACGTTTTATGATAACGAGAAAAAAGAATTAAAAGTTCGAGCGACAAACTGAGCCGTGGATTTATTGATGAATAAATTTCGACAAGTATTGAAAAGTTTTTCTCTCGTTGGGAGGATTTTTCTGCGTAACTATAATCCCATTTAATCTTTGCTAATATTTCTCAAATCGCGTTCTGGTATTCATTCAATCGACGTTGATCAATTTATGCGGCAAAATATTGAACAAATTCTACTTTGAGGTTCCCAAAAAGTTGTATATATTTACTGCTGTTTGGAATTGCGGAAGTGGAACAAGTTTGAATAACTTGGTGAACGTTTCGTCCAGATTCGCTGGTACTATGGAATTCCATCCAGACGTCGGCCGAAGTATATATTGCGGGGAGGCCGACCGAACTCGAATAGCTCATACAAGTAAATGGAATGCGGATGAGGGAATTGCGCCATAAGCGTAAGAGGGTAAGGAGAAGGACACGTTTCTGCACATCTATTTATATGTATACGCAGAGGTCGCACTTGCGGAATTTACACCGGAAGCGTTCCAAACTCGTCCCCTCACGAAGGTACGGAAGTGTGCTCATGTGCGTTGATACCACGGCGTCCCTCATTCACCGCAGCTCATCGCGAGACTTTGGTTTATTGTGTTATTGCCCGAGGCGTTTTGCCTCGTTCCACTTCCTCGTGTTCGCATTGCAACCACGCGCGCCAACGAGATTCGCGAGTGATTTCGATCGTGTGCGGTTTCGCGGATTCGGCTGCATAGCTCGCCATACCTCGCTTCTTCACTATCGACGGCGCATAATGGAATCTCCACCAGAAGTCTTTCTCTCGCCCCTCCTCTCTCTCTCTCTCTCTCTCTCTCTCTCTCTCTCTCTCTCTCTCTCTCTTTCTCTCTTTCTCTCTCTCCCTTTTCGCCTCTTGCATCAGCTACGGTGCTCTCCCTTTGTGAGCCCATCTGGCTTCGTAGCACGGAAC
>OZ022415.1:46772393-47205366 GCA_963989365.1 Rhimphoctona megacephalus | reverse complement strand
GGACCTGGAATAAGCTCCTCTGTTTATTACCATATTATTGATTCGATCTGTATCCCGGTGAAAAGTGTGTTTGATACAGTGACGCTCAAGGCTGTTGGAGAAGAAAAACTCTTGAATGCTCAGCACGGAGAACCCGAAGATATTTTAACCGTTTCAGGAGACGGTTCCTGGCAAAAAAGAGGATTTTCTTCTCTTATTGGCATAATTTCTTTGATATATAAACGCAGTAAAAAAATTGTAAATGTCGCTATCAGATCAAGTTACTGCAAAGCGTGCGAGAAAAAAAAGGAACAGAACACACGATTGAATATGCAGCGTGGTACGAAGTGCACAAAATAGACTGTAGTGCTAATCACTCTGGTAGTGCTGGAAAAATGGAAGTTGACGGTGTATGTGAAATGTTTTGGGAATCTCTCGAAATATTTTCTGTGCGTTATGGTTTTTGCATCGGAGATGGTGACACGAAAACTTTCAAAATTCTGCTCAATACACAACCATATGGCGAAGATTTTATCGTAAAAAAGTTGGAGTGCGTCTTACACGTTGCAAAAAGAATTTTCAAGCGTGCTAGTGAAGTTAAAAAAATTCTTACACAGGCATGAAAAGCTGCAAAGAAGGACGAGAAAAAAACCCCAGCGAAAAAAAGTGCAGCACGAACAGTTGTCGCGAAAAAGGAAAAAACCGTCGTTAAAAAAGTTCCAGTTGTAAAAACTCAGGATTTAACAATCAAATTAATGAAAGAACTATCAAAAAACTATGGTTTAGCAATTCAAAGACATTCCGATTCCGTGGAAGAAATGCGCAAGGAGATTTGGGCAGGATTTTATCATAAGATTTCAACTGACAGCAATCCACAGCATTCGTACTGTTCTGAATCCTGGTGTAAATACAAGAAAGCTGTAAAAAATAATTCTGTTCATAAGTTCAAACATCCTCCTGCTCTCGCTAAAGATGTTCAAGAAGTTTTAAAACCGATCTACGATGATTTGACAACACAAGAACTACTTGAAAGATGCCTCGGCCGAAACACGCAGAATAAGAACGAATCTTTCAACAACTGCGTCTGGTCAATGGCTCCCAAACACATATTTAGCGGAAAAAAAATTGTTGAAATAGCGTGTCGAACAGCTTCTTGTATTTTTAACGAGAGATTACAGCCAGTATTAAAAATCTTGGAAGTAATGGGCGTCAAAATCGGCCCGACCGCTGTGCAGTTCGTCGCTGACCGTGACAGAACACGTATACAAGTTGCGAACCGCCGCAGCAGCGATGCCTCTAAGGAAGCCAGAACGAAACGAAGGCAGGCTATTTTGGATGAGAATGGGCACTATGAAGAAACTGAAGGCATAATGTATGGTGCAGGCATCGCTGATTAGATGTAAGTAAGATTTTTTCACGATTTTTCGTTAAAGAAAACCTTAAACGCGTTTTTCTCAAAATGACGTTTTTGGACGGCTTGTTGATAAAATCTCCGAAACTATTCAACTGACCCTCACCAAAATTTTACCACATGTTCTTTATGACTATAGCTATAGCGCATATCATACGAATTTTGAAATTTTGAGTGTAACTATTTTTTTTTTCAAAAAACGATGAAAAAAACGTGATTTTTCGTAGTTTTTGAAAAAATGGCCGCCGTTTTGTCATTTTTGAAAAAATCAAAAATCGTATGGTATGTGCTATAGCCATTTACCTAATGAATCTAACACCATTTTTTTCCCCCAGATCATCCATTCCAGAGATTTCATCAACGGCGCACACCCATCTTTTTTTTTGGACCTGTCTTCCCCCCATTTTTGTGTACAAAAACTGAGTGAAATAAATATGAAAAAATTTTTTTTGTATATTTTAAGAGTATATTTTTTAGGCCTAACACTTTTTATATCCATTTTTATAATTTATACCGATCAAAAAAATTCGTGAAAATAGTATTTTTTTTGCCCGTCTAATTAGGGTAGCATAAAAATTTGTTTCACTGGAACGCAACGTATACTTACAAACTTTGGAAATTTCTTGGAGCAACATGTATGCTCAGTATTTCTACTTTTTGGCTCCTATTGTAGCATAACGAATTGAAAAATATTTTCAAAAAGATTTGCTCTACGGATGGTCTGGTTGTGATGGTACAAAAATTTGCACGAAGATAATGCAACTGGTACAACTCAACTCGATCCATTTTCTTGGGCACAGTACTCATCTATGTTTGCCCGCTTTGTTGAATTTATTGTTTTAAAATATCCATAACATACTTTCTGAACTTTTCAAATTACAAAGATAATATTGAAATATCTGTAAGTTCTAGTTTTGAGGCTTTCACGGCCATTATTGTTATAAATATCAAAATTTGCATCAAAATTTGTATCATGGGAATGTAGCCGATACTTACAAACTTTTAAGGGAGCTTTCCAGTGTGAAATTTTCAAAAAATCGATTTTTTTTTTTTGCTTTATCGAATAGTATACACTCTTCCGAATATTCCCTGAAATTTTCATGCCGAAATTCAGATTATTTCGGTTACTGTACAGCATTTCTTGGAAGAAGGCAACGGAGCGCTACAGCTGCCGCGTCGGCCGTCTGCCCGTGCGACCGTTATTTCTATTGTCTCGTTCCTACCTGCTCGTGTACCTTCCAACGTGAGTCCGGTTCGTCTTTCAGTTCGGTTTCGACATTCAAAATGGATAGATCTACGAAAGAGAAATGTGCGTGGCAGGATAGAAAAGGCTCGAGAAGCGGACATCCGCGAAATGAACGAAAAAGATCCGCGGGTTTCAAGGGAACAAATCGACACGATATCGAAACGGATCTAACGTTTGCGAGCACTTCGGCAGCAAAAATCTTGAAAAAGAGTCCAGAGTTTGAAGTCCGAATCTTTTCGAAGAAGCAGAAGGGATATTTTATGGACCTGGCATCGCTGATTGACCGTAAGTAAACGATTTACCTAAAATTTCCTCACTTGAAACTTTGAACGCGTTTTTCTCGAAACAGCATTTTTCAAAACGGTGTCCAACTTGGAGGGCAGAGTTTTAAAGCTATCGAGTTGAATTTTTTACACAATATTCTTAACGTCATTGTTTATCGTGCTATGGAAGCTTTTTTTTTTTTAACATCTTCCTATTTTTTGTAAAAAAAACTACCAAAAAAAAATGCTAAAATCGATACTTTTTGTTCAAACCGGCGCCATTTTTGCAAAAAAAAAAAAAGCCTCCATAGCACGAAAGCCAATTATATACCGATCAATAATCTTTTTGTGTTTTTTGTTTCAGATCAAAATTGTGACCCCCAACGTGGACACCACATCCAAGTGCATTTTCTGC
The DNA here is from genome assembly GCA_963989365.1 of Rhimphoctona megacephalus. Lineage (NCBI taxonomy): Eukaryota > Metazoa > Arthropoda > Insecta > Hymenoptera > Ichneumonidae > Rhimphoctona > Rhimphoctona megacephalus. The sequence continues at coordinate 47,202,052 of OZ022415.1, read as the reverse complement.
AACAATTGTTTCATCATTTTTATAGATATTAATTAATAAATAAATCGATCTTTAAAAAATTGTTTTGTATTCTTCAATACCCAATTAATATACAAAAAAAACCAGACCGATTAGATTATTTTTTCTTTAAAAAAAAAAATCGCGAAAAACAGCGATTTTTCGGGCTGTCACACTGGAAAGCTCCCTTAACATTTTGTGAAGCGACATGTGCGCCAAGTATTTCCACTTTCTCCCTCTGATTGTGGCATTATGAATTGAAAAATTTATTACAAAATGTCTTCGGCTGCTCATTTTTGGATGGGATTAAAATTTCTGTCCTCGAAACGGAATAGATACATCCAAATTTTCTGAACTTTGTTGAGCTTAAAGTGCACTATGTTATTTCACTTTTCCACTTTAGTTGTGGCATAATAAATTTAAAAAGTTGTTTCAGAATGTCTTCGGGTGCTCTTCTTCTGATAGTATCAAAATTTGTATCATTGCAATGTAGCCGATATCTACAAACTTTGACCATTTTGTGAAGAGGAGACATGTGTGCTCAGTATTTCCACTTTTTAGCTCTGATTATGGCATAATAAATTGAAATAGTTTTATTCCAAAGGCTTTCCTCTACAGTCGCTCTGGTTTTGATGGTAACAAAATTTGCTCAAAGCTAATGTGACTAATACTACTAAATTCATTTCATTCTCTTGGGTACGATCCTGGTCTGAGTTTGTCCACTTTGTTCAATATATTGTTTTGGAGTTCCCATAACATACTATTTGAACTTTTCTATATTCAATGAGAATATTGAAATAGTTGTATCTTTTTATTTTCATGGTAGTAACTTCTTCAATGGTATTGAAAAATAATCATGATTCCACCTTGTTAATAAAACAAGAATGAAAAAATGCGTGAACTTTTTTCACACTAGATTCGATATGTTTTCTCTAAACACACGTGAAACTGGTTTTTTATTTTATCATTAATCAAAAATGAAAAATTTCGAAAACAATCACTCCATTTTTATCAACAAGCTGAAATAAGCGTAATATTTTTTACCACAAATCTACAAATATAACAAGGAGATACTGCGGTTTAATATGTTTCTTTGATAAACACAAATTCAAATAGCTACAAATTCTATGGAAAAGTTCTGACTGCTCTAATCTAGCCCTCAAAAGCTTTGTAAATTTTTGTATCAGACTCCCAGTTCCCGACTTATTTTAGCCTGATTCCAGAAAGGTAAAGCGAAATGTCAAAAAAATTTGACTGGCTCGAGAATTAAAAAAATGCCAAATTGAAAATTTCAAAACACGTGCCCCTTTATTTCATGGGGAAAAAACCTGACTCGAAGTAGAAGGGGTCAGGGTTTGGAAATGAAAAAGCGAAAATTTCCCAATATAACCTTTTTCTAATCTATATAAAGCGAGATGTTTGAAAAGAACGAGAAAAAACGAATCATATCATACATAAAAATCCCCCTCGGGGAAAAAACCTGGACAAGTACATTTGTTGACCGCCGTTCCCATATTTTTCCACGAATATACTGTAACATGATTTTCCCGGTTCGGGTCAATCTGTCCCTTCCGAACTCCTCCGCAACCCCTCCTTGGACCTTCATGACCCGACGAGAGTGGACGGGGCGCCAGGTACGAACATACCGCCGGTGGAACCGACTTTGAGTTTATCCACTCTGGCACGGATGCGATGGACGAAACGGTCCAAGGGGTCCGGAGGGTTCAAGGTAGTCCGACTACTCAGCTCGACTGAGGTACTCAAGGGTAGAGGGGCTGGTTCGGGGTAAGAGAATAAATCGCAGGTATCGAAAGAAAATGGCCAAGACATGTGACTTAGTTAATATTAAGATTTATTCAGGTAAATTTAGTTAACATAACCATCGAGCGAAAAACAGCTAAAGTCCGAAGACAGGCAAATTAGGCAACCTGACAGGAAAATTACACAGATTAATTAATTAATAACGGAGTTAATGCGCAGGGCACTAACTGAGGCAATACAATCGAGAGGAAGATAGCTAAGTTCCGAAGAACGGTAAATTAGGCAACTTAACACGAAAATTACAAAGTTCAATTAAATAATAACCGAGTTAGTGCGCGAGGTACTAACTGAGGCAATACGATCGAGAGAAAAATAGCTAAGGTCCGAAGACAGATAAATTAGGTAACCTGACATGAAAATTACACAGATTAATTAAATAATAACGGAGTTAGTGCGCAAGGCACTAACGGAGGCAATACAATCAAGAGAAAAATAACTAAGGTCCGAAGACAGGTAAATTAGGCAACCTGACATGAAAATTACACAGATTAATTAAATAATAACGGAGTTAGTGCGCAAGGCACTAACGGAGGCAATACAATCAAGAGAAAAATAGCTAAGGTCCGAAGACAGGTAAATTAGGCAACCTGACATGAAAATTACACAGATTAATTAAATAATAACGGAGTTAGTGCGCAAGGCACTAACGGAGGCAATAAAATCGAGAGAAACACAACTCAGGTCCGAAGACAGGTAAATTAGGCAACCTAATATGAAAATTAGTTGAACGAACGAAATAATAATAGAGTTAGTGTGCACGACACTAACTCAGGTAATTTAATTGAAATTTAGGTAGTCAAGGCTCGGAGGCAGGTAGTACAGGCGATTTTACACGGAACGACATATATGAAATAATATTTCGAGATAAAAGAAATGCGAAAATTGGGTGAAATAACTCAAGAACAAAATACTGAAGGGATCCGAGGCAAATAAGAATGACAACAATGCTTAACGTACTCGAGGCCGAGCGAGAGAGAGATAGCACGAAGACAAACCGGCGCAACGCGCTCGCGGCCGGCCTTGAACGCGTAACACAAAATTGCGACGAAATATAATAGCCTAGACTGGCCAATATTACACTATAAAATTACTCATTATTCTTTATGGTAGTCGATAAAAATTGAGTAACGAGAATAAAAGAATATCGCAAGTCACCAAGGGGGGGATTCGACGGAAAAATTGGGTTACTCCAAAAAAAACTAAATAATTAGGGAAGTATGAAGAGGGTAGAGCCAAATCCTCGCTCGACTACCGTCTTCCTTCGCCCTCGCCATCAATAAATGGCAAAACGCAATATAAAAAGCATAAAACAAAGGACCCAATATTCCGCCGAATCGGGGAAAAATAGAGGAACGGGCTTACCGAAGCGAAATCTCTGCACGTGGTGGTTGCTGGGGCTCAGGAGCTCGGTGTGAACAGCGACTCGCCGGTGAGACACGATTACGGAGACTAATTGTTCTCTCGCCTCGGCAAGGCTCCGCGCTCTCCTTCTTTCTCCCCACCATTCGAGGACCGCCGGACCTCGCTCTCGCGCCTCTGTCGCGAATTAGCCGAAATTCTCGGCGTCGCGTTGAAGTTAATACGCGCGAATTTCAAACGATGTCCTCGGTCAGACCCCACCCCCAGCGGGTTTTCCACGCTGCAGGAGCTTTTCCTCTTGGGGACCCGGCCGATGTCCGACTGAAAGGTGGAGGGGAGACCTCCCTCGTGACGCGAGGCGTCCCTCCGCGTCACGGTGGGTCCACAATGCCACCAGGCGAAACAGCACCTCCACCCCAGGGAATCCCAGGTCCCACCAGACGAGGCGCCGTTGCACACGGGCTATAGCTCCTGCAGACGTGGAGGCGAACGGGGCAACTCTCGGTTGCGATGGTGAGAAAGCCACGGGCGGCGTTCATTAATGGCCGATATCCGGCGTGGTCTTTCGACCGTTCGCTGGTTGGACTCTGGTGACCGAGAACAACGCCTGGAGGAATGGGATCGTTGCGGAGAGACCGCTGAAATCAAAGAGAGCTCAGGCGCGAGGACGGTGGCCCGAACGACACTCGAGAGCGATGCAATATAATATACAATCGCAATATCACTCTCTTTCTCTCTCTCGCTCTCACTCACAAATAAATATGGACGGTTAACGCAGGTAATTTATAGGCAACTTAATTGTAAACAAAAAAAACGATTAATGGACGATCCAGGCAACTTAATATTACTTATAGTTACTGAGGAGGAGTCTCCGCATTAGCCCCCCCCCCCCCCGACGAGTCGCGGTGCGGCGTCAAATGGACCGGACCTCCGGTCCACTGGTCGACCATAATTCGTGCGGGTGACGTGGGCCCAAGATGTCACGTCACAAACCTCCACCCCAGAATGCGTCCCGGAGGGTTGAGGACGGCGCTCGGCGACGATGGTAGCTCGCCTGCGGTATGGTATTCGTCGTTCCTTTCGATAAGTTCAGTTGCTTGCCCGCACGAACGGGTCTTCCAGCTTCCCGGAGGGGTAGGACATGCCCTGAAACAGAGAAGTGCCTCGGCTGCGGCCCTTGGAGCCCAGTTATTTCCTCCAACCACGCTCAATGCGTGCTCCTTCTCCCCACCCGCCGAGGTGACTCATAGACTAATAACGAAACTACAAGTTAGAAATAAAACTGCGAGGACCACGTTTCTCCGTAAGCGAAAGTTTTATTTTTCCAGGAGAGAGAAAACAAAAGAACAACAACTCTTAGAACTAAAGCAGGGGCACCCTGGGGCCTCGGATTTGCGAGGTTACCCGAACAAAACAAAAAGGTAGTTGGGGCCATAACAACAAAAACCAAAGAAAAACCAAAACTAAAAGAGCGATAGTTGGTAAAGGAGGAATGAAAGTGAGAAGGAAAAAAAAACGAAAAGAGAGAAAAATGTGTGGACGACCCAGGCCATTAGGGGTTGGCTCTGTGATTGGAGGCTCCCCGACCTCTCCCTTCTCGCGCATAGATCGGGCCGTGGATGGAGCACGTTCGGACCGTGACGTCTAGCTCCCCGCAACGGAAGCAGAACATACGCGGGGGTGCCTGACATTGTTGGCGATGGTATTGGGTGCTTCCGCAGTTGTAACACCAACGTCCTCGCGGTGTTGGGCCGGGTTCGGCGTCGCGGCGGTCTCGTCCAACCTGGACGCGTATTGGGCCAGCTTGCGATGACTCGCCCTGCGACGGTCCCGCTGGCGGTGACTCCCGGGTGGTCGACTCCCGTGAGGGTGACTCGTCCGTTTGAGCCGCTTGATCGACGGACTCAATGGCCGGGGTGTTGGTGGCGGCATCCCTTGTCGCGGGGAACTCCCGGATGATGACGGCCGGGGTCATGGCTCGGGGGTTTCATAGCCCCTCCGCAATTGGGCAGTAACCCGAGGATTGGTGGGCGAGAGCTGCGGCGGTCGCGGCGAGGGCATCCAAGAATCCGGGGCGGAGGTAATCGCAGGCCGCCATGCAGTCCGTATAAGGACGCATCAGGTCAAACAATGGGTTTGGGTCGATCTCCTCTGGTTCGAACTCCTCGAGGACGTCGAGGACCTCCTGGAGGGTGTCGGCGGCGCCGGGTGGAGCTTGGTGACGCGGCGGAGGAGGCGTCGGCCAGCGGGTTGGCTCAGGTATGGGCGAGCTATGTCGGCGACGTTCGGTCGGCTGGTCCGACGATGACTGTTGACTGTCCTCCGGGTCTTCCAATAATTCCCGCTCCTCGTCACTATCGATGGCGATGACCTCGATTGACGGCGACGCTGGCCCGTCTGATTCGCGGTGCGCCGGGTCGTTGGCCAGCATGTCCCACTCGTCCGAGGCATCAGGGACGTCCGGGTGCATCGGGGAATGCCGCGGGTTCATGATGAGGAAGGAGGTGTTATGTGCTATAGGGGTTATAAGGCGAACGACTTCGTTGCATGGTTTTGACAGAAAGGAAACAACCATTGGCATGCAAGTGAAACTAGGGTGAAGTAAGCTTGGTACCGTCTCGATGGTGCGTGTAGAGCGGGTCGTAACGCAAGGCGAGCTATCCGCAGGTAGTAGGCAGCGAATCAAGTCGTGGAGGTAGCAGGTAAGCTCGAGTAGCGCAGGTAGCAGGTAAAATTAGTGCAGGTAGCAGGCAAAATTAAGTAGCGCAGGTAGCAGGCAAAATTAAGTAGCGCAGGTAGCAGGCACTCCGGCAGGTATGTGGCGCAGGTAAGAAAAAAAAAGAGAGGCAATATGTCTGTGGAGCAGAAAGCAAGCAGAAGCACACAAGGAATTAGTCGGGCGGTACATACTACGCATGCGATGGGTGGGATGGTTTTGGTCAGCGTGGGCGGTCCCGCGGTAACCACTGACAAGCGCTTGCTCCCTGAGAGGCGAGTCGAACAAATACGGTAATAGGTTGACATCAGGCGTAACCGTCCGTGTTCTTAAGTTACGTATGGCTTTAAATCCTGAACGTGGATCTTTCCAGACCAGGTTCCTTCGAGATTAGACAATTCTACTACTACGGGTGATAGCTTTTTGCGAATTACGAACGGGCCGTGATATTTGGTGGCCAATTTCGCGGCTACGTGTTGGGCTGCGGATGAAAGAACGCGTTTGCGGAAAATTCACCGAAACCAATTCATCGAAAAACAATTCATCGAATACAATTCATCGAATGAACAATTCATCGAATGAACAATTCAACGAATGAACAATTCATCGAATGGACAATTCATCGAATGGAGAATTCATCGAATGGACAATTCACCGAATGGACAATTCATCGAATGGACAATTCATCTAATGGACAATTCACCGAATGGACAATTCACCGAATGGACAATTCATCGAATGGACAATTCATCGAATGGACAATTCATCGAATGGACAATTCATCGAATGGACAATTCATCGAATGGACAATTCATCGAATGGACAATTCATCGAATGGACAATTCATCTAATGGACAATTCATCGAATGGACAATTTATCGAATGCACAACTTATCGAATGAACAATCCATCGAATGACCAGTTTATCGAGTGAACAATATATTGACTGAACAAGTCGTCGAATGAACAATTTATCGAATGAACAATTTATCCAATAAACAATTTATCGAACGAACAATTAACCGATTGGAAACTACGTTAAATTGAAATGGTATCAAATCCATAATTTGAAAATGATCAAGTCGTGGGTTTTTTTCTTATAATTCTTTTCTTTTTTTTTATTAATTAATTAATTTAATTAATTGCCATTATTTCTAATGTACCACCATACTTGCGGCTTTCTGAGTGCCGATCCTTCTATTCCACCTTACCTTGGAAAATTTTGGGGAAACTGTGGAAAACCCGGGTGATACGGTCAACTACATTCTTACCGAATTGTAATCAATTGGCGTCATCAGAATCTCAGAAAAACTGCCTCTTACTCAGCGATCCATGAAGGGGTGCGTACACGGCTAAGCAGTCTCCCTTAATCGAGCACTGACTTCACCTGAGGTTGTTCAACTTGGGAGATCGCAGGAACCACATAATGGCCTCGAACCAAACGCTGTCGTTTCTATGAAATTCATCAGACTATAACACGCTGAGATGATACAAACCCGGATTCCCTACTATTCCATATATACCACGATTCCACGTACACATCCCGAGATGATATAAATCCATCCTACTATTTCCACGCATCCCACGATTCCACGACAACAACAAGATGATAAAAATCCGGACCCCCCACTATTCCTTACATACCAATATTCCACACGCCCGGCGATTCTACGCACACATCCCGAGCTGATATAAAGTCATCCTATTGTTTCCACGCGTCCCACGATTCCACGCACCACACCGAAATGATACAAACCCGGACCCCCTACTATTCCATACATAACACGATTCGACGCGCTCGGCGATTCCACGCACAGATCCCGAGATGATACAATGCCACCCTACTATTTTCATGAGTCCCACGATTCCACGCACCATACCGAAATGATACAATCCCACTCCACGATTCCATACATACCATGATTCCAAGTTCCCGACGATTGCACGCACACATCCCGAGATGATAGAAAGCCACCCTACTATTTGCACAGGCCCCTCGATTCCATGCACCACACCAAGATGATACAAGCCCACCCACTGTTTCATACATACCACGATTCTACGTGTCCGACGTTTCCACGCACCCGGTAGCACGTCTAAATATCACAGTCAAAATATCACACGACAAAATATCACGAACAAAAAATCACACGCACAAAATATCACCGCGACAAAATATCACCCAACAAAAAATTACCACGACAAAATATCACGTCAACAGTATATCACAGCCAGGCATGAATTTATTGATGCTCACTGTTGTGTGTGTATGCTGAGAGCATTGTACATGGGAGAACGGATAACGGTTCGTAGTTACGACAGAGTGGGGATGATTCCTGGTATACACGGACTATTGTGTGTAGATAATCGTAGTGATAATTTAGTATCAATTCGCCTTTACCCTTGATTAATTCTATTGAATTTGAGGTTGTTGATGTTGCCGGATATGAAACGTTGATCGAAAGGGAATATTTTAATAAACATGTCGAGGTATTGAAGAACTTAGTTGTTTATTTTGAAGAAAATTACATCGGCAATGCATTGACTCAAACCCACCCTACTATTTCCAGATGCCCAACTATTCAAACGACAACCCAAGGATGACCCGAACCCACTCTACTATTTCCACATACCCAACTATTCAAACAACAACCCAAAGATGACCCGAACCCATCCTACTATTCCCATATGTCCAACTATTCAAACAACAACCCAAAGATGATCCGAACACACCCTACTATTTGCACGTGCCCAACTATTGAAACAACAATCCAAAGATGACCCGAAGCCATCCTACTATTTCCACATGTCCAACTATTCAAACAACAACCCAAAGATGACCCGAACCCACCCTACTATTTCCACATGCCCAACTATTCAAACAACAATCCAAAGATGGCCCGAACCCACCCTACTATTTCCACATGTCCAACTATTCAAACAATAACCCAAAGATGACCCAAACCTACGCTACTATTTCCATATGTTCGACTATTCAAACAACAACCCAAAGATGACCCAAACCCACCCTACTATTTCCACATGTCCCACTATTCAAACAACCCAAAGATGACCCGAACCCACCCTACTATTTCCACATGTCCAACTATTCAAACAACAACCCAAAGATGACCCGATCCCACCCTACTCTTTCCACATGTCCAACTATTCAAACAACAACCCAAAGATGACCCGAACCCACCCTACTATTTCCACATGCCCAACTATTCATGCAACAACCCTAAGATGATCCGAACTCACCCTACTATTTCCACATGTCCAACTGTTCAAACAACAACCCCACAAAAATTTTCTCAATAAATTAGAAACTCACAAAAAGTTATAAGAGTCTCTCAAAAATTTATAAATCAAATCATAATTTCACAAAAGATGCCAATTCAAACCTGCCCAAAAATTAAGTCTAAACTGCACAAAAAGTTATTAAATAAATAAAAATGATAAAAGCATTAATAGTCAAATACATTAAAACCTATTAAAATTCAATAAAAACACTTTCAACGAATTGAAAATACAGTTGTTCTACCCAACAAGAATAAGAATAAAAAATAATTATGAGAAAAAATTTTAATACAAAAAAGATTTCAAACGCAAAAAATTAGATTGAAAAAAAAATTTCGGCCGAAGTACTTGGCGAGTTTGTAACCATAAGTGATATATTATATAAATTAAGCGAAAAACCTCGCCAAGTACTTCGGCCGAAATTTTTTTTTCAATCTAATTTTTTGCGTTTGAAATCTTTTTTGTATTAAAATTTTTTCTCATAATTATTTTTTATTCTTATTCTTGTTGGGTAGAACAACTGTATTTTCAATTCGTTGAAAGTGTTTTTATTGAATTTTAATAGGTTTTAATGTATTTGACTATTAATGCTTTTATCATTTTTATTTATTTAATAACTTTTTGTGCAGTTTAGACTTAATTTTTGGGCAGGTTTGAATTGGCATCATTTGTGAAATTATGATTTGATTTATAAATTTTTGAGAGACTCTTATAACTTTTTGTGAGTTTCTAATTTATTGAGAAAATTTTTGTGGGGTTCTCCTATCATTTTTTGAGAGATTTGCTATGAATCAGAGAATTTTTGCAAGGTTGGTTTTCTTGGGAGAAAATCTCTTTTATAATTTTTAGTGAAGGTTTTGTGTCGAAACTGAGATTTGTTACCGGACAAACTATTTGGGGGGAGTAAATGTACTTGTCTCAACTTTTTTTACAGCATTTATGCTGTTTTTTGCGGGGATTTGTTGACTTTTTGTATGGAATTCATACCTTATCAATTAAATATGTCTGTATTGTGTACGTACTTGGGTGATACAAAAAAATCAACATTTTTTTTCGGTGCTGCAGCAAAATATAATAATATTTTATCAAAAAGTGATTCTGTCAAGAATTCGACCCTTAATAAAAATTTTAAAGGCTGCTCCAACGATTTTTTTCTGATTTCGGCTAACTAAAAATGGATACATGATCGAATTTCGAGCTGGTGTATCGCGACTATATTCGGACTAAAAATGCAATGTGAAATATTGATCTAAGAAGTGTTCAAATGAATTCAATCTTCGTAATTAACCGTCAATACTTATAAAATTATTAGATTATTTAATACGTACAGTAGTTCTGAGAAGATACGACGCATAAACGAACGACGAACAAGTAAAAACTTGAATTTTTTAAATTTTGTTAAAAAAAAATTTTTAAAGATATTACACCGAAACATGCGTGCCAACGGATCAACGGATAGGAAAATATTTCATAAAAAACGATACCGAACAAATACTCCAATAGCATCAGAATGCATTGAAAGTTTTTAAATAAAAGTACTCATAACGAAACGAGATTTTGAAACAAAAAAGTATGCGCACGAAATTTCGAGAGCAAACGTTTGATTGGAAATAAGAATTTTGGCCGAACTACTACGCGAGTTTTTCTTTTATAACGTTTATTGATCACGAATTATATCTTATGAGCAATAGGTAAAACAAATTGATGAAGTACTTATGAATTTTTTTTTCTGGAATCAAATATATTTTCGCTCAAAATTATTTCGCATCACTTGATTCCATTTTGAGTTGCAAGTGCAAATAGTATTTTCATATATTTAAGGTCTCTACCACTCTAGGGTGATTCAAAACCATATATAATTCAAACCTAGGGTGGTATCATACACCATTATCTCAGTTATATAAAAACGAAGAGAGTAGTTTTTAAATAAACGTTATTATTGCATGCAAGGGACATTTTATGGTAAAAGAGAAGAGGGAAGAGGCACTGTTTTTGACTCCGTTCTAGAGTTTACGTTCAGAAAAATAGATTGTTGGAGCTAGGGTTAATAAAAAAAATTATTTATTTAGGCACTATGCATAAGTTTATTTATTGAAATACAGTTTATTTTTGCATTATCACTGTCCTATCTATATATATAAAAGTCACTTTAACCAAAAATTGAAACTGACCCCGATCTTTATAACCTCACGACAAAGATATTAAATAATCATCGAATACGAGTTTATCATACACCATTCTCTTAGTTATAAAAAATAAAAACGGAAAATTGTTTTTAAATAAACCTTATTATTGCATTCGAGGAACATTTTATGGTAAAAGAGAAAAGGTATCGTTTTCGACTCCGTTGTAGAGTGAGATGTGGAAAATAAAAATTACAGGCTAAAAAATAATAAAAAATTCATATTTGTTCAAGCATTGTTCGGAAGATGATTGAAATGAATTGCACTTTATTATTTTCGCACTATCACTTTCTTATTATAATAAAAGTCACTGTAACCAAAAATCGATCGAAACTAACCGCGATCTTTATAACCTCATGACTGTTCAAAAATATATTACGGTTGTCGGTTAGCTGTCATATCCAGCGATCGTTTGAATATTACCAGAGTTTTACCAATATCACTAGTGTCACTAGACAGCGACTGCGAAAAAGACAGTTGCGCATCAAAATGTGTGCGAAAAAATGCTCAATTTTTCGGCACAACGAAAAAAAAAACATTAATATTTTTAATACTATTTAAGCTACGAGGTTCTAATTAGTGGCGATCGAAAGAGAAAAAAAAATAAAAAATATGTGAACTTAAATGAACCTCCAAAATGCTGTAATTTAGTTTATATTAAAGAAATAATTTTCGAGAACAAGTAGAATCACGGTCCTTCTGGTAAAAGTGTCTTGTGCGACTCGCTTCGTAAATGTACTTGTCACGAGTCGCTACCGCGACTCTTAATAACTCGGGCGAGCCTCGGGCCACAGACAACAGAGCTGTCAATGTACTTGTCCCGAGACTCTACCGAGACTCTTGATAAATCGTTATCGCTAGCCGGAAGCATCCGTCGACCTCTCTCGATAAAGAATAAAAAATTTTCAACATCTTCACCGATTTTTCCTGAAAAATTACTTCCGCATTCGCGAAGCATTTCGTATGTCGAACGCATTGCTGACTCTTCTGGTAGCGAACGAGAATTTTCGCGAGGTGAAGAATTCCGAGATGAACAATGTGTCGGTAAATTAAAATCTCTAACATTATTTGTTATAAAACGATTATTTGGAATGAATTTTCCCGAACCACGCGCCGACGGTATCGTAACACGAGCTAAATTCTCGCTTGCAGCCCTATTTTCGTTTCGCGTTCGAACCTCCCCCCTTAAATCTTCGGTTAATCGCGGTTGAGGTTCGATAACATTTTTCGAATTATTTATAATTTCACTAGTAAAAGGATTGTTTTATGATTTCCAGGTCTTTTGCCGGGAATAAAATATACGCCGATTCAGTCACATATATTTTAATATTACTAAATACAATAAATAAAGTTGTCCAACATAAAATTTTTATAAAGTTATATTTTGAAAAAGGAAAATCACGAATGTAATATTATCAATAATTCAAATATCTTCGAAATAATTAACTTTAAATTAACTTTAAACCAATAATTTAAACAAACAAATTGAATCAAAATAAATGTACTAGGATCGACAAATATTTCCCAGCAAAATCCCCTTATTCTACCGTGCTAAGCCTATGCTCGTAGCAAGGTCAAGACACACGACGAAGAAAAGCGATAGTATTCTTGAGAAAGTTATTAAATGTCACTAATTCAATAAAAATTTACGACGTTCTTATTTTCACCCTTATCCATTTCGACACCTCCAATAATCCTCTCGAAAATTCTCTTGAACTTATAACAAAATTATCGGTACTCCAATTTGTGGCCGTATGTATTTTCTCAAGACTCTCGAGATACTGATGCTTCACACGTAATTCACGACCACGTCAATCGTTACAGTAGCGACCGCACTGTGCCGCCGATCTGTAGCTGAGCTGACCACTGTAGCTGATCAACTAAATTTTTTTTTAATTGAACAGCTGATCAACTAAAATCTCCGATTGGCTGATGCAGTCATCCGGAACGATGACCATGCGTATATAAGGACTACCTGAGACCAGAGAGCTTCAGTATCGGAGCTCCTAGCCCTGATGATGCAAACTGTAACGTTTGCGAAACGTCGGCAATACGCTGAAACATTACACGGCATCCATCCGGAAGCCTCAAACCTTTGAAGTATTTTTTTTTTTACTTGTTCGAAAAATATTCATTTAGATCATGCTATTTTTTTAATGAAATCTGTCGAATCGTTTATTTGCTATGATTGAGAGAAGGGCGACAGACTGTGTCTACAGCATGCTTCACATATGCGATACGTGTGAAGGTATTCCTTCCGCGGAGGGCCGTATTTTGTGGGCGCATACGTGGGGCCCTTCTGAATCAGTCGTAAATTAGACCAGATCTTAATAAAAATGAGTTATAATCAATTATTGTATCTAACGACAACCTAAAATCGAAAATTTCTCATAAATCATACACATTTTGAAATTTTTACATTTTCTCCTAAATTGGCTGAAAAAACGGTATGGAAACGCCGCATCAGCGCCCCATGAACCGCCATGGCTAGGCGGTCCTACGATTTACAAATGTAAACAATCGCACGCGTAACAAGTGTCAACCGACGGGGAAAATATATCCAAAGTATAATTCGAGTGTAATTATGAGTGGCAAAAGACATAAAGTGCGGAGTGACGTTGATAACAACAAGGGGCAATTCGTCAAAAAAAAAAAGAAAAGCTCCGCGTGAAAAAATTTCTCAGCGTTGTCAAACAAGGATTCAGTGAGGTTAGAAAAACTAAAATGTAACTGACTTAATAAACAAAAGAAAGTCAAGGAAATCGACGTTTTAACAATAATTCATGTTTTTCAAAGGAGCCTCATCTTCTAAGTGAGCCGGAATTGGAGGGACGTCGGATTGTTGAGCTTAGGACATTCGCAACTGAACTATGGTGCACAACTTGCAATACGTCTTTGTCACTGAGACATATCAAGTCAGAACAACAATTTGGCCTTGCGAGCATCTTCACCGTTCAATGCCAAATATGTGACGGAATGAACCTCGTCCATACCAATCATCATAGCTGTAATGCGTCACGATTGTTCGACGTTAACTGCAAAGTAGCCATTGGTAAGAAGAATAAATGGTGCTTTTATTGATAAGGGATCAAGATATATAAGAAATATATATATTTATTTCTATTTCAGCTCTCTTTGATGCTGGTATTGGTGAAGCCCAAATAAACACAATTTTATCAGCCATCAATATTCCAACACTGTCAACAGCTATGTTGAAAAGATATGAACGTGTCGTAGGTCCAGCGATTACTCTGGCTGTAGCACTCAAGAGTTGTGAAGAAAGTATTCGTCAGGAAATTGCGTTAACAAAATCTCAACTTGTAGAATCAGCGTAAGTTTGAAATGTAAAATTTTGTATATGCAAAAATCTCTGAATTTTTAAATAACTGACAACTAATTATTCGTTGCATTTGAATTTTTTTACATTACGGAGATGTTCTTTAAATAATCATTCACATGCAATTCAATTTTCTATAAACAATTTATATAAAACGAAATTCTGGAAATGTTTTTATAAATCTTTTACAGAGAAATTAAAAAAATGAAAAGCAATAACTTTTTGCAAAACAATCATGACCGATATCAAATTTATATAAACCAATTATATAATTAATAGCACTAACAGAATCACGATGTATTTACGACTTGTATATTTTTAAATATTTTTAAATATTTAAAATAAATATTTTTAAAATGAGAAAAAAAAACTTAATGACAAAAAGTCTTGTTTTTCTACCTCGCATATTTTTCATACCTTCCTCATAACTTTTTCATTTTCCTGAATTATTTTTCATAACTTCCTGAATTACAATTCCCCCAAATACCGAACATTTTTACAACTATTTCTCATAAAGTTAATTAGTATCGTGGATCGGCAGGGTGTCAAGTCTACATCGGGCATTTCGCCATCGTGTCATCTCTCCTGTGCTTCTCTCCATCGGGTAACTCTCCAACTGTGTCAACTCTACATCGTACCAAAAGCCCTAGCGTGCAAATCGCCCATAGAACAAGCCCCGATCGTAGCAGTTCGACATTTCCCCTACTTCCGCTTATCCCCACTCTTCATAGTGGTGGAGTCGGTGGAGACTTGTCCGGCCCGAATCTCAGCCTGACGGTGAAGAGTGGGGATAAGCGAAAGTAGGGGAAATGTCGAACTGCTACGATCGGGGCTTGCCCTATGGGCGATTTGCATGCTAGGGCTAATGGTACGATGTAGAGTTGACACAGTTGGAGAGTTATCCGATGGAGAGAAGCACAGGAGAGATGACACGATGGCGAAATGCCCGATGTAGACTTGACACCGTGCTGTTCCAATAGAACCGAATAATAATCTTCCCAAGTGTAGAGGCTCGAATGTAGAAGCAGCAGTTGATCTGAAAGCCTCATTTGACGCTGGATGGCAACGGAGTGGAACTGGCCACGCGTATAATAGCCTATCTGGTACGTATGATTATAAGGTTCTATTTGCGATAATTTTCGTCAAGTGTACATGCTTGAGTATTTCTAATGTCACGTTTCCGAGCTGTGGCGTAGGCCACAGTTCTTTGATAGGTTTTCATACGGGAAAAATTCTATCTATATAAATTTTAGTATTCATAACATTCGATTAACGAAAAATAAGAAATTCGAAGTTTATATTTTCGATAGTATATTAAGTTGAATGCGTATTTGATGTAATATTTTTTCTTTGATCGCGCATTTATTCGAAAATATATATTCAGACTGTCTGTACTTCAAAAGCAGATAATATAGATTGTCCTAATATAAGAAGTTTATATTTTCTAAATTCGAAATGGAGAGCAATTCTTTTATTGAGAGACCAAAATATATAGTATGAATAATTCGAAAGTGAATTTTTCGAATGACTAAAAATTAGAAGTACAGAATAGCGAACGTTGTGAAGCACGAAGAATGACAAGTAATACTTTGCAGCCCAGAGGCTCTCGCTATTTCGACCGTTCGACTTTCTGGTGTTTCGCTATTTTGACCACATTGATATTTTGTCTTTCGTTAAAATATATTTGAAATTGTGAATATTCATAATATTGCCGATTTCAGTATTTGATGACTCGAATGCGTAATAGTCGAGCTTTTATAAAATTGCTATTCCAGTCTTCGTCATTTGGGCTACTGTTATATTTTCCTTTTGACGTAAATGTACTTCGAACTCTTTAATTTCTCATTTTTTTTATTTCCAGCATAAAGGCTATAGTAGAATTAATCTCTCTACATACTACTATCCTTCGATTTAAAAATTCGCAGTTTTAGCCGTTCGAAGTTTTAATCATTCGAAAATCTTACTCCCACCCCAGCAGACGACAGAGCTGTCAATGTACTTGTCCCGAGATTCTACCGAGACTCTTGATAAATCGTTATCGTTAGCCGGAAGCATGCGTCGACCTCTCTCGATAAACAATAAAAAAATTTCAACATCTTCACCGACTTTTTCTGAAAAATTACTTCCGCATTCGCGAAGCATTTCGTATGTCGAACGCATTGCTGACTCTTCCGGTAGCGAATGAGAATTTTCGCGAGGTGAAGAATGTGTCGGTAAATTAAAATCTCGAACATTATTTGTTATAAAACGATTATTTGGAATGAATTCTCCCGAACCACGCGCCGACGGTATCGTAACACGAGCTAGATTCTCGCTTGCAGCCCTATTTTCGTTTCGTGTTCGAACCTCCCCCCTTAAATCTTCGGTTAATCGCGGTTGACATTCGATAACATTTTTCGAATTATTTATAATTTCACTAGTAAAAGGATTGTTTTATGATTTCCAGGTCTTTTGCCGGGAATAAAATATACGCCGATTCAGTCACATATATTTTAAAAATAGCAAAAATCCCCTCCCGGGGAAAAAAACTTGGACAAGTACATTGGTGGTCCCTCGTTTCCCTATGATATCACAAAAAGTCCAAAACCCCACTTAAATTTTTTTTTTTTTAATGTTTACTAATTTTATTCATATTCCGGAGGGAAACCAACCATATAGATCACGAAATAACCGGCCAAAAAACCAGACTTCACAATAATTGTCACTTTGAATTTATTTCCACAGAACAAAACAAGAATCAAAACATTAAAAAATCAGAATTATCAAGATGAGAAAAACACCAATTATAATTGGTGTGTAAGAAGTATCAATAGTCTAGAAAAAAATGAAGAAAGATCGACATCTAAGTTACGTGCAGCAGTAAAATTTATGATATCAGTACTAGGACAAGTATTTCTTTGATGACTGAGAAGATATCAATATGGACGTACCGGCAACGTAGGGCATGCAGTTGGTGCATTGCTTCTGGGATCTCCTAAGTCGAATAGCTACTTTTGTTTTGGCTATGGCGTGACCAATGTTGCCAAATAGTATTTACTTACATGACCTAATGAAACAACATTGCCTGCGCCGTGGCTAAAATAACGAAAAACAAGCAGGAACAGGAAGTTTCGTATAAGATCCCGTGCTTTTGTAATGTTAAAAAAAAAACATTAATTTATGTCTGTACATGATAGCACAGTTTTGTTTGATTGGTAATAATTTGATGAACGTTCACCACCGTACGTTGAGCGTATACGCACAGAGTACTTGTTCGGCCCATAACTTTTTATTAAAATTGCTCATTCAAGTGAAAATAAAATTGGAGGTGCTTTTCGTTGCATGCGTTGCTTTTCGCCGTCAGAAATTTACAAGAAAATCAATTCTTCTGCGAATTTCAGAATGGCCTTGTATCATAAACAACATTCGACGTCTATTCAATCGGAATAAAATGGTGTTCGTAGTCATCATAAAATTACATTAACATAAGGTGCAGTCAATTATGAAATTTCTGAAGATACGACTCATTGTCAGTAAACTATTGCCAGCAATGTAGCGTATCATACTTTCGAAAACTATTATTGCCAGCAACGAAAGTTATTATATTTTGGAAAACTACTATTTATTAGTAGAAGATCTAAGTAACCACTGGTTAATGGTCAAAAGATCAATGTGGGCTCTGAATGCACCGTCAAATTTGTATCTAAAGTTTTAAGATCACGCAAATTTCACACAAAATAATCCCCCTCCGTTCGTTTCATTTTGATGTTCTTGGGCGCCAACTATCAAAATAGCCCTTTATGTTTTGAAAAAGAGAATTTAAACCATTATGCGGGATTAATCATAAAAAATAAAAATTAAATAAGATATTACCAATAATGAAAAAGTGCGTATTTATGACCCTTGACTTTTGAGAGAGACCACTGATTTTTACTGAAATGAGCAATTTTAATAAAAAGTTATGGGCCGGACAAGTACTCTGTGCATATACGCTCAACGTACGGTGGTGAACGTTCATCAAATTATTACCAATCAAACAAAACTGTGCTATCATGTACAGACATAAATTAATGTTTTTTTTTTAACATTACAAAAGCACGGGATCTTATACGAAACTTCCTGTTCCTGCTTGTTTTTCGTTATTTTAGCCACGGCGCAGGCAATGTTGTTTCATTAGGTCATGTAAGTAAATACTATTTGGCAACATTGGTCACGCCATAGCCAAAACAAAAGTAGCTATTCGACTTAGGAGATCCCAGAAGCAATGCACCAACTGCATGCCCTACGTTGCCGGTACGTCCATATTGATATCTTCTCAGTCATCAAAGAAATACTTGTCCTAGTACTGATATCATAAATTTTACTGCTGCACGTAACTTAGATGTCGATCTTTCTTCATTTTTTTCTAGACTATTGATACTTCTTACACACCAATTATAAGTGGTGTTTTTCTCATCTTGATAATTCTGATTTTTTAATGTTTTGATTCTTGTTTTGTTCTGTGGAAATAAATTCAAAGTGACAATTATTGTGAAGTCTGGTTTTTTGGCCGGTTATTTCATGATCTATATGGTTGGTTTCCCTCCGGAATATGAATAAAATTAGTAAACATTAAAAAAAAAAAAATTTAAGTGGGGTTTTGGACTTTTTGTGATATCATAGGGAAACGAGGGACCACCAATGTACTTGTCCAAGTTTTTTTCCCCGGGAGGGGATTTTTGCTATTTGATATCACTTCTTTTTTCTATAATATTTTCATATATTTCGCTTTATATAAACTCCAATAGAGCCTGTATATAACAAAAAAACTTACAACGTGTTTACATCATTACACCATCGACTTATTTCAATGTCAGGAATCAGTATTGCTCATACTACTAATTCGACATAAAAGAATGAGACAGATTTTCTACCATAAATTCCTTGTTATTGAGGTTGTTTAAATATAGGAGCGTTTCGTTCCAGTGATAAGAAAAAAAGTTATGTTTTCAAAAGAGTTAACTATAGACTCGAAGTATTTTCTCGAGATGTTAGTAATTCGTTGATAGGTTATTATTTGATTATAGCTTGGCAGGAAGGTGTTCTAGAAGAGACCTCAAATACCAATTTTTCCCCAAGGCGAAAATTCAGAAAATTAAATACTTTATCATTAGCTTTCAAGTTGTGTATTAGAATAAGGCATTCAGGGGCGAAAAGGCAGCGAGGATATTAGCAATTTCGATCTAAGCTATAAATAGATAATTATATTTAACTTTACTATCAGGAGCCTCAGAATTATTATTTTTTCAAAGATGAAATGACGGAAGAATATGATGCATCATCCTTGACTTACAAATTATTTTATGAAACATAGAAAAAAATTAGATTGAAAAAAAATTCGGCCGAAGTACTTGACAAATGTTTTTTCACTTAATTTACATAATGTATCGGTCATGGTGACAACCTCGCCAAGTACTTCGGCCGAAATTCTTTTTCATCTAATTTTTTTTCGTTTGCAATCTTTTTTTGCTTCGGACCCTTATTGATACAGAGTTTTTATTTTCATTCTGGTTGGTAAAACAACTGCATTTTCGAACTTGATTCTTTTCTCTATCAACATTCAACATTATTTGAAGATTTTTTCACACGATAGAGCCTCCCGTACTGGGCACATATATTTTGGTATAGCTCAATTTATTTTATAACTTTTTGCGAAACCCAACCTTAGCTTTTCGCGAGGATTAACTCATTTTGTTTTGTGTGATTTGAATTTATTTGATACATTTTTTGAGAGTGGTCACTTTTCTTACTTTTTGATAGGGTTTGATTTTCTCAGGGATTTTTGCGAGAACAGGTTTTTGCAGTGTATGTATATTCGTGGAAAAATATGGGAACGGCGGTCAACAAATGTACTTGTCCAGGTTTCTTCCGCGAGGGGGATTTTTATGCGTGATATGATTCGTTTTTTCTCTTTCTTTTCAAACATCTCGCTTTATATAGATTAGAAAAAGGTTATATTGGGAAATTATCGCTTTTTCATTTCCAAACCCTGACCCCTTCTACTTCGAGTCAGGTTTTTCCCCCATGAAATAAAGGGGCACGTGTTTTGGAATTTTCAATTTGGCATTTTTTTTATTCTCGAGCCAGTCAAATTTTTTTGACATTTCGATTTACCTTTCTGGAATCAGGCTAAAATAAGTCGGGAACTGGGAGTCTGATACAAAAATTTACAAAGCTTTTGAGAGCAAGATTAGAAGAGTCAGAACTTTTCCATAGAATTTGTAGCTATTTGAATTTGTGTTTATCAAAGAAACATATTAAATAGCAGTATCTCCTTGTTATATTTGTAGATTTGTGGTAAAAAACATTACGCTTATTTCAGCTTGTTGATAAAAATGGGGCGATTTTTTTCGAAATTTTTCATTTTTGATTAATGATGAAATAAAAAACCCGTTTCATGTATGTTTAGAGAAAACATCGAATCTATTGTGAAAAAAGTTCACGCATTTTTTCATTCTTATTTTTATTAACAAGGTGGAATCATGATTATTTTTCAATACCATTGAAGAAGTTACTACCATGGAAATAAAAAGTTACAACTATTTCAATATTCTCATTGAATATAGAAAAGTTCAAATAGTATGTTATGGGAACTCCAAAACAATATATTGAACAAACCAAAGCGACTGTAGAGGAAAGCGTTTAGAATAAAACTTTTTCAATTTATTATGCTATAGTCAGAGCTAAAAAGTGGAAATACTTAGCACACAAGACATGTCTCCTCTTCACAAAAAGGTCAAAATTTGTAGATATCGGCTACATTCCAATGATACAAATTTTGATACTATCAGAAGAAGAGCACCCGAAGACTTTCTGAAACAACTTTTTAAATTTATTATGCTATAACTAAAGTGGAAAAGTGAAAAAACATAATGCACTTTAAGCCCAACAAAGTTCAGAAAATTTGGATGTATCTATTGCGTTCCGAGGACAGAAATTTTAATCCCATCCAAAAATGAGCAGCCGAAGACTTTTTGTAATAAATTTTTCAATTCATAATGCCACAATCAGAGACAAAAAGTGGAAATACTTGGCGCTTCACAAAATGTTAAAAGTTTGTAGGTATCGGCTACATTCCCATGATACAAATTTTGATGCAAATTTTGATATTTATAACAATAATGGCCGTGAAAGCCTTAAAACTAGAACTTACAGATATTTTAATATTATCTTTGAATTTTGAAAAGTTCAGAAAGTATGTTGTGGATATTTTAAAACAATAAATTCAACAAAGTGGGCAAACTTAGATCAGTACTGTGCCCAAGAAAATGGATCGAGTTGAGTTGTACCAGTTGCATTATCTTCGTGCAAATTTTCGTACCATCACAACCAGAGCATCCGTAGAGCAAATCTTTTCGAAAATATTTTTCAATTCGTTATGCCACAATAGCAGCCAAAAAGTAGAAATACTGAGCACACATGTTGCTCCAGGAAATTTCCAAAGTTTGTAAGTATACGGTGCGTTCCAATGAAACATATTTTTATACTTCCAGAAAAAAGGAACCAAAGACTTTCTGACAATTTTTTGAATTAATCATGCCACAACTCAAGCATACCACACATTGGGCTCAATAAAGTTTATGAACTTTGCATGTAGCCATTACTTTTCGAAGCCAAATTTTAATCCCATCCAAAAATGAGCAAACGAAGAATTTTCATAATTAAATTTTCCAGTCCTAATAATGCTAGTATTTCAGCAAAAAAGTGGAAATATTGGGCACATTTGTTACTTCACAGATATTTCAAAGTCTGTACGTATCTGTTGCAATTCAATGATACAAATTTTGATAATATCAGTAAAAACACATCAGAAGACTTCGTAAAATAATTTTTCAAAATTTATTATGCTACAACTAAAGTAGGGAAGTGAAAAAATATAGCTCAATTGAGCCGAATGAAATTCTGAAATTTTGCATATATTCATGGCGATCCGAAGACAATAATTTTGATCCCATTGACAAATGAGCAACCACAGAATTTTCATAACAAAATTTTAAATTCTTAATGCCACAATCGGGGCCAAAAAGTGGAAATATTGGTACATTTGTTGCTTTACAGAATTTCCAACGTCTGTAGGTATCCGTTGCAATCCAATGATACAAATTTTGATAATATCAGTAAAAAAACATCAGAAGATTTCCTGAAACAATTTTTCAAAATTCATAATGCTACAACTAAATTAGGGAATTTAAAAAATGTAGCGTACATTGGGCCCAACAAAATTCTGAAATTTTGCATGTATGAGTAGTAAGGCTATGCCAGTTCTAATCCACTTTTCACAGCAGGGTGCCTGAGTCTGGAGGGGGAAGGATCTGCGGGGGAGGGGAAGTATCTCAGGGAGCGGGGGAGTGGAGGGGGAAGTGGCGAGATGGGGATCACAATGCAACGGACCTGTTTGAACTTGTGCGGCAATGCTTAGAGAAATGCTGACGTATTGTCACTCTTTCTAAGAAAAGAGAATAAAAAATGATATTTATTACTGGAAGTCTTTACAAATGGTGTTTAAGCATCACACTCCCAATGATAGATTTATGTGTCCTGTTACACATTTTTGTAACCTGCAGAGTCATCATGAAGACATTTTAGTCAAATTCCACAAGAATGCTCATTCATGAGACTTTCTTTGAAAAGTCACCTGCCCTTCCCCCAGATTTTAGCTCCAGTTGTTGGGAATTGCATAAGATTTCTATTTTCTTCAATAGTTACCAGCTACGTGAATGGATGATGGACCGCTTCCTTTTCATCTCAGGCGAAAGTTTTTTTTAGTAGTGAAATTTTTGTAATGTTATAAAAAAAAAAATTATGCCTTAGACTTTTAATGGAAAGGACACTTTTTATGGAAAGACTACCAGGTGACGATCACACCTGACCTCCATTGAGTCATTGTTTGCTTAAAACGGTGCATTGGTAGAATTTTAACAAAAGATAAATCTCCTACCTGCTAGTCCATATTTTTGCGTTATATACAGTCTTGCGTTGATGCTGTATGGGTGGGGCGAGGGTAGGGGAAATGCGGGGTATAGTGAGTGTGAGAGATGTATGATTATTTTTAAATAATTTTAGTTTGAAAAAGTGGATAAACTTATAAGATTGAGAGTTAAATGTTTATTCTGAAAGTAGACGTCGACATGGATAGATGCGCAAGCTTGTATGCAATCCACCCGTCGAAAGACCCCTGGACATTGACGAAAAATGAACTCGAATCGATTCCCAAGGCTTTACTTTTAAAATATTTTAGCTACTGTATAACTTCATTGTGGGATCGTTTACCAGAGCATTTACAGTGTGATAGTGAGATACAATCATATCATGAGTGTGATGATCATTTTAATCCACCATGGGAACTGACTCATGTTGATGCTATTGGACCTATGCGTCGAGATTGTGAAAAGTGTTTTGAAATGGAAGAATTGGTGAATATATATGCAATTCAACGTACGAAGAATCCGCGAGAAATGACGACGGAGGAGCTACGAATTATATCGCCAACAATATTTAAACAGTACTTCAGTGAATTTACCGATTATTTGTGGGATCGTTTACCAGAATATTATCAATTTGATAGTGAGATTATATCATATAGACGATGTTACGAACATTGGAACACACCATCGACGGGGGATCACATCGATGGCCCCGTACCCCAACGTCGTAACTGCAGAGAGTGTTGCAAGAGCATTGAACATGTTTAAACCTGTCTCGAATGCAGGTGTGCAAACAAAGAAACGTGGGTCCATTGTTCGACAAGAATAGATCTTCGGAAAATGCGTGGGAAAGAATCTGCTATTGCGGAATGTGCATTGTTCGAAGAAGCAGCTGTCAAAGATGCAGGTGGCGACATGTTCAAACCTGTATGAGGCTGCATAATACATGATTGAACTAATTTTTCCGGGAAGTGGAAGGGGATTGGACTTATGGAAGGGATGGATGGTACAAATAGTCGAGCATGGAAGAGATCAGCATCAATTCACAGCTCTAGAAGCTTCGTACAAGTCGTGATTTTTGAAAAATCTCTTAAAACCTCCACATTCGACAACGATGGCGTTCTCTGGTATCAACGACATCACTAAGCGGTCCGAGTATCTGCCCACGAAAAAACTAAAAGATCTTGAAGTGAACGGTGACTATGGAATCTCTGATATTCGATCGGCAAAGACTAAGTACGGCCCAAGATACGTCGTGGAAGTGCAGAGTGAATTCACCGTCTTCCTGCCACCCCGAGTCGTCAAGGCATTTGAACAAGATCCTGAGGCATATGAAAAACTATTGGAAGCTGCTCATACTAAAAAACTCATTATGAAATACATCGGCGGAGATTGGAATGGCGTCGAGTTTCATGAAATTTCAACGTGAATAAAAAATATATAAAAATCTCTGTAATGTGAAGGAGGAGAAGGAGGAAGAGGAGGAGGAAATTTTGTATAAATAAATTAGAAAAAACCATTTAAAAAATGTTTTCTTTATTCAAAGATCCCTCGTTTGCATAAGGCATGGTATACATATAACCAGCTTTTCAAAGCTTTTACATTCATCGTTGCACAGTTGAATTTCAATTCGTTGGTATGGTGGTGGGGGCAATTCGATGTAGTTTTTAATAATTTCTTCAACGATGGGCAGTCCAGAGTCTCCAAATCAACAATCTCCGTTGACAAATCCAAGAAGCTCGCTAACCACGAAGACTTTTCACAGCCTTTCACAAATATGGTGCGAGCGTGTTGTAAAATTGCTTGAATTATAGGTTTTGCTGCGTCGTATGGTATAAGACCATAGTCCCATGATATTCCATGGAAATTACGTTGCAACCATTTATTCATGGTTCGATATTTTGCTGGTAGCGTGTCCCATGCGTATGGTGGTTCGAAGAAGAGCGTTAGAGGTTCAGCGTTTTTCACATCTGCTCGAATAATTGAAATTTCTTTGAGGATAAACTCGTTGATGGGCCCCTTGAAACCTTGTAGATCAACGATAAACTCCATCTCGACTGATGTCCAGTGTGGTCACTTCAGCCATTTTATACCAATTTTTTCACCCCACCACTCAGGGGATTATACTCTACAATACGATCATGTAGAATGAGGCAGTATGCACATGTCTGCGCAGGTACATTCGTTTTCATTTCAAATTCGAGACGTACATCCACAGGTCCAGACTTGAGAGAATCATTTTGCTTCGAGCAATCAATCACAACGAGAGGTGCATATTGTAAAAATTCCTTTTTGTTCAGCCATGGTTCAGCCTCCTTATTGTAGTACATAGATTGAAAGTTTGTATACATGTCGTAGAGTAATGCATACTGATTTTGCTGTATATTCAGATTCATGTTGCCATATGGATAACATTGCGAATTTAAGTACAGTTTCACATCGGTCACATTACAATGATCGAAACAACTCACATTCTTTGTCTTATTATTTTTTCGTCCCGTTTGAAATGCAAGAATTACATATCGTGGTTTTTCCAGCTGTGTTGAAGTTTTGACGGACCACACATGTTTAGAGGTGATGGGCAATAATGGATATTCATACAGTTCCCACGTACGAAAACTCATGGAAATTGGTGTGTCTTTGGCGATAAACTTTAAAAGTTGAATTTTTCGTTGATCCGCCACGGTAACGTATGGTACAAGCCATTCGATTTTCTGTAATGTGAGCCTATAATTTTCAGCGGCTGTCTGTATTATGGCATTGTCATCAGTGCGCGATCTAGTCAAAATCAATTCATGCTTCGCATTCACCATCATTTTTCGGTAATCTTCAGCAAAGCCCAGCAGCATACTCAACGGTACGCATACATCAAAGTTACCCGCTGCATCCACGATTTGTTTTGTTTCTTCAACATCGAGCCAACCAGTGTTTTCAAGCATTGAGCTCTTGGCAGGTGTAAGAGATGTATATCCCTTAATGAGAGACGTAACACCCGGATTCTTATTACGATCAATTTCTATTGCATTAAGTTCATAGCGTACTTCTTCGAATAAATGACATATGGCATTGTTGACGAGACTCGTTGCATTTAACGCTGTACCATCGTCCTTTGTCAGTTTTCCACAAATGTGAATAGAGCTTTTGCTCGGTAGGATTGATAAATCTTGATGTTGAATTGAAATACGTATTTCATCACTGTTGTTATATGTTGACGATGCGTATGGTTGATGAGCATGAACCTCATAATGTATGATGGATTCATCGAAGATAATGGGTGTCTGAATGTTTACGATTTCTTCCTCCATTGCGCGCAACAGATGCACAACGTACAAAGTAAATAATTTCTCACACGCGAACTGCACGAATCTTGAGTCCCAAACTCTTCAATAGTAGCAGGTTTTGCGGTGTTAGCGCTTTGAGCGTTGATCGACGACTGGTTTCGCGATCCCATGATGCTGCCTCATTAATATTACGATTGTAGACTATGCCCATCGAGATTTTATATGAAGTCGTATGGTGATAACTTCGCCGCGGAAATTTATTAAATCACCGTCTTGATCCACAATACGAAGTTGTATATTGTCGATTCGGTGAGTCGTGATTGGTAGATAAATAACGCTCGATGGTACTTCGATGATTTTGTAGCCCGCCGGCACAGATGGGAAAAATTCGTGAATTGTATGTACTTTTCGCCCGTTGATGTATGCGCCGGTGGTTATGTTACACTCGACTCGTATGGCGTTCACTTTAAGAATGGATACCGGTAGATCAGACACATGTCTTTTATTAGCTTCCAATAGGCCTGATGCAAAGCCTAGCAGAGGTCCAATCGAGTTGTTCGATGTGAAACGAATAGGCTGATTACATTCGATTTCACTACGCAGTGTATTATTATTCGGTTTGAGCTGAATTTTTATGTTTTTACGTGTCAATTCAGCTTGCAAATATTTTTCAATATCCTCTATTTCATAACTCCCCGTTGGTATGGTCAACACTTGTGTTCCAACATGAAATTCATTACAGCCATTGTCGATATTAGGAATTGAATTAAATGTGAGCAGCTCAACAAGTCCGAGAGTATAATTTTTATCGGGCGACAATTCAATGGGGGGGAAGAATTGCGCCTCGAGAACAGATGAAGATCCAGATACGGTGATCGTTAAACTATCATCCATGATGCTTGCAAAGAACTAAACACATAGCTCTATAGTCCTCATTTATATAGCACATATTTGGCTCGACGATTCAACTGACCGCATAAAAACTTTAAACATAAATGTCCACATATTATTGTATCATATTCTTGATACTTTTTATAATTATATTTAACGCTACCAACATTAAGATAATTCAGGAGTTTAGGTGGAGGTGGGAGATTGCCGAAACTGTCAAAGTATATGACTTTTTCGTCAATCTTTTTATATGCAACCCAGTGTGTTCCAGGGCCCACATTTTCATCCAAATTCACAATTACTGATTCTTGCTTGAGGGGTCCGCTTGCAGGTAAAGTATCACGCATGAAAACCCCTCGAAAATTACGAATTTTCATGGCTTTCACATACTTCAGCAGATCGATGTCGGTGAGAGGTTGATGCGGTAGCGTAATTATACGTTTTTTGGCCCGATGTGAAGACCCAGACCCTGCTTGTACGGTTTCAAGTGTAAACCTTTACCCAAAGCAATGGCCTCAATTGTTTGGTTATGTCGCTTATTTTCATCCAATTCCCTTTTGGCTGCTTGAGCAGCATTTACAGCGCTGGCTATTGCCGCACTTCCACCAGACAATGCACCAACGGCGCTAAGACCGGCGAAGAGGGGTATGAGAAAAGGCAATAAACCTCCGGTTTTTCGGGGGACAGGTAGAATTCGAGGTGTGCGTACTTTAACGCCTTTTACACTGGCACGCGCACCTTTTAATGCTGACATGACAACTTTACGAGGGTCATCACTATGAATCATCGCTTTCCTCGCAGCACTGATGACCTTTTTCAGGCAAACACTCTTCTGCGGCTTTCTCACTGCTCTCTTCATACCCAAACCAAACTTCCTTTTTGCCTTCATAATGTTTGTCACAGCCCAAGCACTTGCTCTCTCACCAAGACTAGCGTCTTTTGAGGTTACACGCTGCCAGGCTTGTTCAGCCAACACTTTATCCGCTAAATGTCTCGCTTCTAGATTATCGCGATTTTTCGAATATGCAATATCATGCTCTTTGCAAGCAGCGTCCAATGGGTTTATGCCAGGATCACCACGGGCAAGACGTTTAACCAATTTTGTACCAGGTCCGCAATATTGGTAGCCAGGTAGATGTAATTCCACGGGGAGATTATTGAGTACACTGTTGACTAAACCTTTACCAGGTTTATTGTGCACAATCATCACCGGCGGCTACAACTCGACTGAGCATTATTTGCATTATAAAGTCGCATTTATACGATTTTTCCGATCAGTCATATGAGAGATGGTGTCGAAGAAACAAGGTGGTCAACTCCCCATAATAAACTTCGATGAATTTGTTGATGGTGGTGGTGGTGGTGGTACAACGAAAAATAAGCGTCATGGGAATATACTACCTGACAGTATTCGTGCCGTGTTTTGTGGTCCATCGAATTGTGGAAAAACTAATGCTTTACTCACGCTGCTAATACATCCAAATGGTTTGAGATTTGAGAACATATATCTCTACTCTAAATCGCTGAAGCAGCCAAAATATAGACTGCTCGAGCAATTACTTCGACCGGTGGAAGGAGTTGAATATTTTCCATTCAATGAGCATGAACAAGTTATCACACCAAGTGATGCCCGTCCAAATTCCATATTCATCTTCGACGATATAGCATGTGAAAAACAGGATAATGTGAGAGCGTTTTTTTCCATGGGACGACACGAGATTGTAGACAGTTTTTATCTTTGTCAAACATACACTCGTATTCCGAAACATCTCGTGAGAGACAATGCAAATTTTGTAGTGCTATTTAAACAGGATGATATGAACCTTAAACATGTGTATAATGACCATGTGAATACGGATATGACTTATACATACTTCAAAAACATGTGTGTAAAATGTTGGAAGTTGGACAAGTATGGATTTATTACGATTGACAAGGACAGTGAATTGAATGCCGGTAGATATAGAAGAGGATTCGATTCTTTCCTAACTATTGATAATAAATGATTGCTCATTGTGGTATGAGAGACAATCTTAAGTCTAACTTGCTTGCGTCAACATGAAGAGCAAAGAACTTTTGAGAGAAAAGGATGTATTGTGTTAACTTGCCAAGGCGAGTGATGCGATTAGACGAAAACATCGAAAGTTAAAAAGTGGTCGCGATACTGCACAGCAGAAAATGCAAGATGTGTTTAAACCGATCGTTGGACCGTTAGAGGAGCTGGTTTCATATAACAAAAATCTGAAGCATGAAATTAAGGATGAAAAAGTGAATATCAAGAGGGAGGAGGAGGAGAAGGATGAAGAAAACAGTGCGCTCCATGACATTTCTTCTAATGATATTTGGCGTGAAGCAATTGAAGGTGATGCAGAACCCTTAGCTGATGCTGATAACTATGCAGACTCCTTAGCTGACGACGACGACGATGACGACGAATCATCTAAAGATGCCAATGTTTTAATACATGAATATCTGGGACTGCTGCGTAGCAATAAAAAAACAAGACTGGATGTCATGTATGGAGTACGAAATCTTGCAAATGATAAATTAATGATCGGTAACTCACCGATTCAGTTCGCCGATGATCATATTCATGTTGGAGACAAAAAGTATTCGAAACGTATTGGCTTGGTTGAGTTGTTGTTCAAAAAAGAGCCTGAGTTGAAATATGTAACACCAAACGATTTGGAGGATTACTCGAAAATTGTTATTGCTACGAATGTTCATAGAAAATATTATAAACGTAATGGTGCAATACGCCATGATAAATCTTATAAATTTAAAAATTATATATCGAAAATACTGGAGCAAAATGGCGGGCATAAAGGTGGTGGTGGTGGTGTGCCCACGTATAAGGTGGCACGAAAAAATACCTCTTTCGACTATGTTTATTGGGATGATCCGAATGAACTAGTGGATCGTCTTCGTCTACTACTCGCATCACAAGCTGCCGGGAACTCCTCCCATTCCAACGAGATTATATCAATTATTGAGGAATTACGTGAAGCTAAAATCATTTATTAACATGTGCGAGCTCTTTTTTTTCACGCATTCACAACATGACCGTCGATGTGTTCGGACGCCAATTGAATAGAGGTGGTGCGGGTCCTCCCGGTAAACCAGGTGCTGGATTTAAGACTACAGCAGACGGTGATTATGATTTGGAAGGAAAACGGCTGGTCAATGTTGGTTCGCCGATAAAAGATGATGATGCTGTAAACCTCCGTTCGTTTATCGGTGGGACTAATCATAACACGGTCTTACTACGTGATTCAACGAAACAATTTTTTGAATCGAATATAACGGCTCTTGAAAAGCGTGTAAAAGTTGATCTCACCAACCTCCGTGCTGAAATAGACAATTTGAAAAGTGCGATCAAGGATCTCAACGGTGACGTCAGACTTTTAAAAGATGTCAAAATCGGTGAGAAGCGGAAAAAGCCTTCAAACAACTATCTTCAATCTATGATGAAAAGCGTTGCGGGGGAGAAATAATGAGTGAAAAAAAACGTGCTGTGGTGGAGGAGTTGCATAAGCCAGCTCGGCGAAATTATCCACGTCGACATGTGGATATACGTGGCCTGGATGAGACGTGGCAAGCTGATCTTGTAGATATGTCTGCATATGCACAACACAACTCCAAGCATAAATTTCTCCTCACCGTCATCGATATATTTTCGAAATTCGCCTGGGCCAAACCATTGAAGAGTAAGAGTGGGAAAGATGTCACCGCTGCAATGGAGTCAATTCTCAGCAAAGGACGCATACCGAAAAACCTTCACGTCGATCGAGGAAAAGAGTTTTATAATACAGACTTTAAGGCTTTGATGAAAAAGAATAATATACACTTGTATTCTACATATAGCAATTTAAAAGCATCAATTTGTGAGCGCTTCAATCGTACACTTAAGAATAAAATGTGGATTCAATTCAGTTTTCGCGGAAACTGGAAATGGATCGATATTCTCGATATGTTAATTACTAAATATAATGATACTATACATCATACCATTAAAATGAAGCCGAAAAATGTTAATGTTACGAATGAAAAACAAATACTACGTGATGTTTTCAATAGAACTGAGGTGGGAAAACTGGCGAAATTTAAAATCGGCGATAAAGTACGCATTAGTAAATTTAAGAATGTATTTGAGAAAGGTTATACAGCAAACTGGACAACGGAAATTTTCACAATATATCGAGTAAGAAAAACTACCCCTGTTACATACAACATAAAAGATCATCAAGATGAGCCCATTGCAGGTAGCTTCTACGAACAAGAGTTACTTCGAGTTAAATATCCTGACATATATCTCATTGAAAAAGTCTTGAAGAAGCGTGGTAGTCAGTTGCTTGTTAAATGGCTAGGTTTCGACAATACACATAATAGTTGGATAAGTAAGGATGATTTGTGAACAATAAAGAAGAGGAAAAGAATGTCTGGTTTATTTTTTATGATCCTCCCGACATATCCAAGCAGGTCTCTGCATAGCTCTGGAAAGCAGGTAGAAGGAAAAAAAGGATGGACACAATGAGTTTCACAAAAAAGATTCTTTTTATTTCACATCAAATGTACAAAAATATTGAAGAAAAATGTTCTCTCTCTCTCTCTCTCTCTCATACATATACGTACGCGCTCTTGGTTTACAATTCTCCACGTTTCCATTGCTTCCGAACATTTGGGAATACTGTAATGACCCCATGGTAACGTGTCTACCGTTCCAGGTATAATATACCGCTTGTCATCGATGAGTTTCACAAAAAAGATTCTTTTTATTTCACATCAAATGTACAAATATTGAAAAAAATGTTCTCTCTCTCTCTCTCTCTCTCTCTCTCTCTCATACACATACGTACGCGCTCTTGGTTTACAATTCTCTACGTTTGCATTCCTTCCGAACATTTGGGAATACTGTAATGACCCCATGGCAACGTGTCTAACGTTCCAGGTATAATATACCGCTTGTCATCGTGTGGACTTAGAGCGATTTTTGTCTCTGTTATGGTATAGACATTATGTAATGTCGATCGAATCGATGATTGGCAACGCTTCATTTCAATCTGCTCATCGAGACACTTCACATAATCTTCAAATTGTATGGTTCTTGCAACAACATTACTTTTTACACCTTTCGCTTTTTTAACATCTTTCTTCCCCTCAACTCGCGTCGCATACATTTTCGATCTAAGTCCAACGAATTCGGTCATTATGGCCCCGTTGTTCTCATCCTTCATGAGACCAGGGACCTTTTTGTTGACAAGCGGTATACCATATACATTGTCATGGGGGTAGTCACTGGTGTCATATTTGTCGAGATTGCATTTCATGTCCTTATATACATCGTCACATTCAATATGGTAAATTAAACTATCAGTATCTGTATACATCACTTTACTCTTATTTCCATACGTTGGAGTCATGAATTCGTGGTGAAACGCATATAGACAAGTTTTGGAGATGTCTAAAATCGACATGCCCACATATATTGGTTTATTAAACTTGACTTGAAGATTTCGCAACTCTACAGCGATTAAATTTTCTGCAAAGATACTTCGACTGTGAAAGTTGGGTTTTGCGATCATAGCCTCTGCTCCATATCGGCCTGCCCATTCCGTTAACAATTTGACTTGTACGTGGCTACGAACATCTTCCATAGTTTTTCCAAAAACTGCATTATTCATCAATTTGAATAGATTTTTTTCAAAATCATTTTTCGCACGTGTACGAAACTGAGTATTCAAATCAATGTATGTTTGCAGCCAGGAAGATTGCTTGAATTTCAAAACTCTATGTATTTTGGCGATTTTCAAACCATGTTGCAAACACTGCTGCAATGCACGATAGTGTATGACATACCGTTTTTTCCCGTTCACCGTTGCAAGCAGCTTTTCTTGCTGCGTGCCCGGAGGTTTATCATGCGTTGGGCAAAACGGTAAGTCACTATGCGCATCGTGCAAGTGTTCTGGATATTCTAAATCAACCTCAAGTATATAACCGTTTTCAGAATCTAATGGAACTGTTTCGACATTGATGCTTGCAATATCGTCAATCCATTCAAAATCTGCGTACGGCAGCGGTTGACTCATTGCCCATCCATACAAATTATTAACGTCGTAATACATCAAGTATGAGGATGATATAGATGGATTATATGAGTCCATATACTTATTATTGGCACGGGCATGCCTTTTGGAGCATTGACTGAGACCACCCCGAATACCTCTCTCCACGAATAATACCATGTCGATGTCCGTGAGCAATTCAAACTTTACCTTTGTATATTTCATCATGGCATCCCAGGTATATCCGGGGAGAGTATAGTAAAACGCAGGGTCAAGACCATAACTTTTCAGGCAAGTATCGCGGAAATTCTCAAAGATGTCGGCTAATAGTAGTACGTCGGTCTTTAAATATAAATCGCTGTATTCACCGAGCGTTCGAGTTGAAAATCGTTCCCACACATTTTTAGCATGAGTATATTCCTTCTCGGAAATGGTTGACTCCGTTAAAGAGCTGTAAAATGCTTCCCGCGGTGGAAGCTCCGTTTCATCTAACTTTTCAAAACTGTCAATGTATTCGTAGGGGAAGACACCTTTTCGTGTCAATAGATGAAAATCGTCGACGTCGGGAAACTGTGATTTCAAAGTTGTGAGTTTGTCTGAAGTTAAAAATGATGCTAATTTATCGAGACTTGTGTTCAGAAATCTAAATGAGTCTATGAAACGTAATTTTATATTTTTCCGCGTGTCTTTGGACGTTTCAACAGTTTTCGAGAAGGAGATGTACTTTTCTTTTGTTATAGGGAGCAAATCGATTTTCCCCTCGAACGCAGTTGCTACTTCTTTTATTATAAAATGCGCGTCATAACCGGATAAATTATGAAAAACTATTGGAATGAAAAATGAGTTCTGATAGTTTAAATTGCAATTTGAATGTGCCGGACCTCTGAATTGCCCTGTCAGGTGGCAATGATCACGAACACGCTCATCACCCCCGACAAAAGGTTTCTCGCAAATATGACAATCTTTTTCCTCCCGAAATTTTTTCCACTCCTGTGGAGTCAAATCTTGCATCGGAACGTTTGTTAATAAAATTTTCTCCACTCGCAATGCCAGTTTTTTAAGTTCTTCTACGAACCATTCCACACAGTTTTCGCCTCGGCGTTCGTGATATCCCGACAGCGAATCATCGTAGGAGCACTTGACGTAATATCCAACGCTGAAGACACGATGATGTTGGCTCTTGTTCTTCTCCCTCTCTTCAACGCTGGTTTTCTCCAGGATGCATTCAAGATCTGCGTAGACCACGAATGGGAGATGCTCCTTCCGATTGGCATTTGTGAATTCCAACCATTTGTCGTTCTCGGCTGGTAATTGAACTGCGCAATCATTAAGTACACCGCAATCCACCTCATGCAACCGCAGCTTGTCGACGGATTGGAAGAAGTGCAGGCATCTGTAAAATAATCATTTTTCAACATTATTTAAAGATTTATTATACATTGTGAAGTATAAAATTACAGCATATGAATATAAATATACTTACCGATCGCAAATGAATTTTTTGTGTCCATTGATGTTAAGTTGCGAGTTCACTAGGCGGGATAGATTCTTAATCCACGCAAAGTGTCCAATCTCGGATCCCACTGCGTCTTCAACGTACAGCAAGTTAACGTGTGTCTCTTTCTTCTCCTTGCTAACGCGAACCGGTAGAATGGTGTCTTTCTTCTCACTATAGACGTTGATTGAAAGATTGTTCATCTTTTCAAATTTCCCAATTTGGTCCAACGTCATGGGAAAGTTGATACCTTGGAGATTGAATATCGTCGAATAATGCGGATAGGAAGATATGCGTTCACTGTGTTTTGCTGCTGGATGGAGAGCAGCAACCATCGCCCATCCAAAGCACGCATTATCCTTCGATTTCACATTTACCACTGCTCTCTTTAATTGTACGCGTTTCGCCAATGAAATCAAACATCCCGCACGCATTGCATTATACTTGTTTATATTCACGGTTAAATTCGATATGGCTGCTAATGTCCAGCCGCTGTCACTATCCTGGAACTCGTCGAGCGATTTTAGTGTTGGCTCCACGACGCGCTTTCGATACCACTCACTCAGGTCCGATGTTGTGAAAAGTTCAACATTTCCCGTGTTGATACTTTTATTCGCGCGCTTATCGCCCACGGTGAACTCTCCATTGAACGCTGTGTTCACTTTGATGCTGTTAAATTTTTCGATATATTCAGCCACTTGTTTCGCGACTAGTTCATACGAATCTAGCAGGAACTTCCGTGGATCGATGTAATCACGATTGATTACGGCACCCGTTGACAAGCGATTTTGAAATGCCGTGTCAATTTCTCGCCATATCAACTCATGATCACTCAATCCTTCGCCTGTATGTATGAAGCGTTGGCGTGTTGTCTGCTTCAAACATTCGAGACGTAAGATTTGCGAACTGACTGAGTGGTGATATCCGATGGCAAGTCGTGACCGCTTGGATCGAACTTGTTCCTCCAATGATTCGATAAGCGTGTCACATTGGTATTCCCACACCAAAAATTGTTCCAATGTCCGTAGTAGAGACGCTTGCCTACGTAGCAATTGCTCTGTAGCAATATCAGCAGTAAGAGACATGATGCGTTGAAATTCAAGGCGATTTGACTCGAAATGTAACTTGTACGTCGTCTCGACGAAATCTGGATCTACCCTAAAATGGTTTGCCCTTATATACGCGTTTTTCCAGAGGTGTGGGTGAATAAGAGGGATACAAGTTCATAGATTTTTACTTTTCTCGAAGGCAGGTGTGCGAGATGAAAAGGAAATGGTCCATCATCCATTCACGTAGCTAGTAACTATTGAAGAAAATAGAAATCTTATGCAATTCCCAATAACTGGAGCTAAAATCTGGGGGAAGGGCAGGTGACTTTTCAAAGAAAGTCTCATGAATGAGCATTCTTGTGGAATTTGACTAAAAGGTGACTTTTCAAAGAAAGTCTCATGAATGAGCATTCTTGTGGAATTTGACTAAAATGTCTTCATGATGACTCTGCAGGTTACAAAAATGTGTAACAGGACACATAAATCTATCCCAATAACTGGAGCTAAAATCTGGGGGAAGGGCAGGTGACTTTTCAAAGAGTCTCATGAATGAGCATTCTTGTGTAATTTGACTAAAAGGTGACTTTTCAAAGAAAGTCTCATGAATGAGCATTCTTGTGGAATTTGACTAAAATGTCTTCATGATGACTCTGCAGGTTACAAAAATGTGTAACAGGACACATAAATCTATCATTGGGAGTGTGATGCTTAAACACCATTTGTAAAGACTTCCAGTAATAAATATCATTTTTTATTCTCTTTTCTTAGAAACAGTGACAATACGTCAGCATTTCTCTAAGCACTGCCGCACAAGTTCAAACAGGTCCGTTGCATTGTGATCCCCATCTCGCCACTTCCCCCTCCACTCCCCCGCTCCCTGAGATACTTCCCCTCCCCCGCAGATCCTTCCCCCTCCAGACCCAGGCACCCTGCTGTGAAAAGTGGATTAGAACTGGCATAGCCTTACTACTTGTATGCGTGGCATTCTGAAGCCAGCAATTCTTAACCCATCGACAAATGAGCAAAAGGGAAAATACTTGGCACATTTGTCGCTTCACAGAATTTTCAAAGGCTGTAGGTATCCATTGCAATTCAATTATACAAATTTTGATCATATCAGTAAAAGCACATCGAAAGACTTCCTGAAACAATTTTTCAAAATTCATAATGTTACAACTAAAGTGGTGAAGTGAAAAAATAGAGCACATATTGAGCTATACAAAATTCTGAAATTTTGCATATATTCATGGCATTCCGAAGACAATAATTTTGATTCCATCGACAAATGAGCAACCGAAGAATTTTCATAACAAAAGTTCAATTCATAATGCTAAAATCGGAGGCAAAAAGTAGAAGTATTTGGTACATTTGTCGCTTCACACAATTTCCGAAGTTTGTAGGCATTCGTTGCAATCCAAAGATATAAATTTTGATAATGTCAGAAAAAACACATCGGAAGACTTTCTGAAACAGTTTTTTAAAATTCATTATGCTACAACTAAAGCAGGGATGTGAAAAAATGTAGAGCATATTGAGCCAAACAAAATTCTGAAATTTTGCATATATTCATGGTGTTCCGAAGACAATATTTTTGATCCCATTGACAAATGAGCAACCAAAGAACTTTCATAACAAAATGTTCAATTCATAATGCTACAATCGGAGCCAAAAAGTGGAAATACTTGGTACATTTGTCGCTTCACAGAATTTTCAGAGTCTATAGGCATTCATTGCAATCCAAAGATACAAATTTTGATAGGATATGGAGTATATACCGCCATAGCCTTTTGACATAAAGATATATTATACGAGCCATTTTGACATAAAGATATATCATTACTTACTACGGTTATCATCCAGAGGCATCCATATATATCCACATGCAGGTTGACAGTGTATTTGACTATTAATTCATCAAACGCAAGATGATTCTACACCATATTTTGGATAGAAAAACGACGTCAAAAATCTTTTGAAATGGATCAACAATTATCATGCAAGAAACATTTCATGATGTACAAATCTTATTATGGCAAGCGAGGAACATTTTATAATAAAGAGGAAAGGGACCAATAAAATAAATTGTCAACGGTGTAGAGTTAAAAAAAATATTTATTAAACACTGCTCAAAACTCGACATGATAATAACAAACTTTGCCACATACATTTTTTTGACACTCATTATTAGTTTTATAGAGTTTCTTTTCCAAATTTACATCGATTCACACCAATCACGATTAACAGTTCAACGTATACCATTTCATAGTTATCAAAGAATCGAAAAGAATGATTTCTCAAGAAATCTTATACGAGGAACATTTAATCGCGAAAGAGAAATTCCGTCGTAGAGTTAAGTGTGGAAAATAAAAAGTGCAGGGTTAACAATAATAAAAAAATGCATATTCATTTCAGCACTGTTCGAAAGTTGATTAAAAGCACTTCACTATTTTCACACCATCACTTTCTTATTATTACTGTAACCAAGAGTCGATCGAACCTAACCACGATATTTATAACCTCACAAATGTTCGTGAAAAAACATTCATATTTTCAATACTGTTTAAGCCACGAGATTCTAATTAGTCGCGATCGAAAGGGGGAAAAAAATAAAAAATACGTGAATTTGATGAAACTCTAAATTGCTGTCATTGAATTTATATTAAAGAAATCATTTTTGGATCGTACGCGTACGATCCAAAATTATTTCGCGATCTGTGAATAAATTTATTCATAGATCGCGAAATAATATTTTTCCCGAATTTATCCACAACAGGACCCGCGTAAGCACTGCTCACTTCGAAAATTCCGTTCAGACTTTCCGCGGTATGGGTACTTCGAACTATTTATTTATTCACAGATCGCGAAATATTTTTTTTTCCCGAAT
The DNA here is from genome assembly GCA_963989365.1 of Rhimphoctona megacephalus. NCBI lineage: Eukaryota > Metazoa > Arthropoda > Insecta > Hymenoptera > Ichneumonidae > Rhimphoctona > Rhimphoctona megacephalus. The sequence continues at coordinate 47,162,735 of OZ022415.1, read as the reverse complement.
TTATCCACAAACACGTCTCGCGTATAAGTACTTATTCTCACTTCGAAAACTCCGTTCAGACTTTGCGTGGTATAGGTAGAGAAAGATGAAACGGAATGGCCAATCACAAGCTCGGAAGGCGTCAAGAGGCCTTTCATTGTGTCGTATACAGACAAGCCAATACTTCGATGTAGCATAAGCTTGAGCCTGTGCAAAGTTTTTTCTCAGGAAATACGGCATCAATCGTGCTGATTTAAGGCTCAATCGAAATATTTTTTCGTAATAAATCTCCCGTTCAATTTTCAAATCACCATATGCCTCCTGAGCTTCGTAATTAAAGAAAATGAATTTCAGTTTTTACCTCACCACCGTGAATCGTTTTATTCATTGCTCGCACGTCCCGCACTTCGTTGTGTCGAAACTCCATTCAAACTTTCTGCTGTGTCGGTACCGAGAAAAGAGAGAGAACTTTCCGCTGTGTCGGTACCGAGAAAAGAGAGAGAAAAGTAGTTGTGACCAATCGCAGCTCGTTGCTCTCGTCGCCAGAGACCGGCTTTCATGTAAATGGGTTTTGATGGGCATCAAAACGCCTTTGATTGTGTCATATACAGACACGTCGAATCCTTCGATGTGTTAGTATTTTTTACATAATCTTGAGCCTGTGCAAAGTTTTTTCTCAGCAACTACGCCACCGATCATGCTGATTTTGGGCTCAATCGAAAGAGAATTTCTTAATTAGTCTCCAGTTAAATTTTCAAGCCATCAAATGACTCCTGTGCTTCGTAAATGAACAAAATGACATGCCAATTTTACCCCCACCACCGCGAATCGTTTTATTCAGAGATAATATAGTCTCGGCGAGCCTCGGGCCAGCAGACGACAGAACTGTCAATGTACTTGTCCCGAGACTCTACCGAGTCTCTTGATATTACTAAATACAATAAATAAAGTTGTCCAACATAAAATTTTTATAAAGTTATATTTTGAAAAAGGAAAATCACGAATTTAATATTATCAATAATTCAAATATCTTCAAAATAATTAACTTTAAATTAACTTTAAACCAATAATTTAAACAAACAAATTGAATCAAAATAAATGTACTAGAATCGACAAATATTTCCCAGCAAAATCCCCTTATTCTATCGAGCTAAGCCTATGCTCGTAGCAAGGTCAAGACACATGACAAAGAAAAGCGATAGTATTCTTGAGAACGTTATTAAATATCACTAATTCAATAAAAACTTACGACGTTCTTATTTCCACCCTTATCCATTTCGACACCTCCAATAATCCTCTCGAAAATTCTCTTGAACTGATAACAAAATTATCGGTACTCTCATTTGTGGCCGTCTTTATTTTCTCAAGACTCTCGAGATACTGATGCTTCACACGTAATTCACAACCACGTCAATCGTTACAGTAGCGTACGCACTGTGGCGCTAATGTACGGCCCTTACCCGAATTTGTCGCGGAGCTAGTACCAAGGACACAATAATACTAACACAAAAACATACGACACATAGACAACACGTATCGAAAATTTCCGAATTCTTTCCGGGACGGGACGAAATAATATTCGATACAAACGGCAAAGACACAAGACAATATAATATAATTCGAAATGTAACGGTTAACATGTGATCGTGAAAAAAAAAATTCTCGAGACAAATAAATTTATATCTTTATGAGTTTTCTATTTTCTTGATAAAATTATTATTTTTAATTCCAAAATAATTATTTAAAACTAATTAATAATTCCTAATAATTTTGCGTGTACTAATTAACTTTAAAACTATTTTTAGTGTGATAAATACGTGATATTCTGTATAACTCGGGCCCCACGTTGGGCGCCAAAAATTTGTAACGCTATAAAGGTTTGAGGCTTCCGGATGGATGCCGTGTAATGTTTCAGCGTATTGCCGACGGTTCGCAAACGTTACAGTTTGCATCATCAGGGCTAGGAGCTCCGATACTGAAGCTCCCTGGTCTCAGGTAGTCCTTATATACGCATGGTCATCGTTCCGGATGACTGAATCAGCCAATCGGAGATTTTAGTTGATCAGCGGACCAACTAAATTCTTTTTTAATTGAACAGCTGATCAACTAAAATCTCCGATTGGCTGATGCAGTCATCCGGAACGATGACCATGCGTATATAAGGACTACCTGAGACCAGAGAGCTTCAGTATCGGAGCTCCTAGCCCTGATGATGCAAACTGTAACGTTTGCAAAACGTCGGCAATACGCTGAAACATTACACGGCATCCATCCGGAAGCCTCAAACCTTTGAAGTATTTTTTTTTACTTGTCCGAAAAATATTCATTTAGATCATGCTATTTTTTTAATGAAATCTGTCGAAACTTTTATTTGCTGTGATTGAGAGAAGGGCGACAGACTGTGTCTACAGCATGCTTCACATATGCGATACGTGTTAAGGTATTCCTTCCGCGGAGGGCCGTATTTTGTGGGCGCATACGTGGGCCCTTCTGAATCAGTCGTAAATTAGACTAGATCTTAATAAAAATGAGTTATAATCAATTATTGTATCTAACGACAACCTAAAATCGAAAATTTCTCATAAATCATACACATTTTGAAATTTTTACATTTTCTCCTAAATTGACTGAAAAAACGGTATGGCAACGCCGCACCAGCGCCCCATGAACCGCCGTGGCTAGGGGGTCTTGCGATTTACACATGTAAACAATCGCACGCGTAACAAGTGTCGACCGACGGGGAAAATATATCCAATGTATAATTCGAGTGTAATTATGAGTGGCAAAAGACATAAAGTGCGGAGTGACGTTGGTAACATCAAGGGGCAATTCGTCAAAAAAAAAGAAAAGCTCCGCGTGGAAAAATTTCTCAGCGTTGTCAAAAAAGGATTCAGTGAGGTTAGAAAAACTTAAATGTAACTGACTTAATAAACAAAAGAAAGTCAAGGAAATCGACGTTTTAACAATAATTCATGTTTTTCAAAGGAGCCTCATCTTCTAAGTGAGCCGGAATTGGAGGGACGTCGGATTGTTGAGCTTAGGACATTCGCAACTGAACTATGGTGCACAACTTGCAATACGTTTTTGTCACTGAGACATATCAAGTCGGAACAACAATTTGGCCTTGCGAGCATCTTCACCGTTCAATGCCGCATTCCGTCAATATGTGACGGAATGCACCTCGTCCATACCAATCATCATAGCTGTGATGCGTCACGATTGTTCGACGTTAACTACAAAGTAGCCATTGGTAAGAAGAATAATTGGTGCTTTTATTGAAAAGGGATCAAGATATATAAGAAATATATATATTTTTTCTATTTCAACTCTCCATCTTGCAAGATGGTGACGAAGGTGTTCGGTTGTTGCTCGGAGAAAACGTGCAAGGCAAACCCCGTGTAACAAAAAATTTTCAAATTTTACGAGCTATCACTGAAAAACTCGCAGTTTGTCAAAATAAATAGAAAAAAAAATTACTTGGAACGTTTCATTTATAATAAATATATTTTGGAATAAAAGCTATACAATTTTTTACAGAGTTTAAGCGAAGAAAAAAATGATTAAAACCTGTTATGCCACGAAACGAAAATATACTACACAACTTAAAAGCTGCAAACTATGAATATATATATATTGAAACGCAAAACACTCTTTCACCACTTTTAACTAAATATAAATCCTTTTTCGCCACTTTTCTTGTCGTTTTCACGACACTTATAGCACGCACGTTTGTTTACATAGGCGGCCATCTTAAAACTGTAACGCGAACAGAGCTGCACTTACGTGATGCGTACGTTGCTCACTAGCATCGCCTCCTATCGGGAAAAATCAAAACTAATTTTACAAATACGTGGTTCTTTATTTTATTATAATAATTAATTGCTCTTTATGAGAAAATGAATAATTAGGAATTAGATAAAACGAAATATCGAATAAGTAAGCAAACAAGGATACAAAATTCTCCACTAGATAATTTTATTTGTACGAAACGAGTGGATCAACTACGTCTGCACATGCGCATGACGATAGTACTAGGGAATTGACGAATCAGAAAGAAGTTTTAATTATTTTTTTTTAATCATTAATAACTTTTGAGAGACACTATCATTGTTGATAAAAATGGGAATAATCGATGACTGAAGAATGAAAAAAAAATAAGAAATTATAAAACTCGATAAAGAAATGTAAGATTGAGGAGTTAATTATTCTCGCACATGCGCGATGTGAACTGGTCTTGAGCCGAGCCAATCGGGCCTTGCATAGCAACAAGGAGGGCCAATAAGGGAACTTAGAAGCCAGACTTTGGTTCGAGATTATTTTACGGAGCAACCGATGCTCAAGTTATTTTTAGACTGTATTATTATTATGATTCTTTTGTTTCGAACAATATAAAAGAGCGTGCTCAGAGGCATGGACAGCTCATTCCCAGCTCACTCTCAGCTAATACCTGACTCTGAAAAGAGACTAGTAAGCTAGCTCACGACAAGCATTGCTTGCTTATTCTGGATAGAGACACTAAGCTCTTAGCGTCAAATTATTCTCGAGTTTCACAACCAGCTCAACTACCTATCCTAAATTATCCTATACACTGGTGATGGGGTAGTTCGGCTCCGTTCTATCCCTGCAGCTGGTGTATACCCAATAATTCTATTTCCTCCAAATTTATGCTTTTCAGGTGACGGAGTCATTCGGGTTCGTTCGATTCCTGCAGCCGGTTAAGGATAAATTACCGATTGGTGACAGGGTAGTTCGGCTTCGTTCTATCCCTGCAGCCAATTACCTATCCTTTAAGGGGTACTGGTGACGGAGTTGTTCGGGTTCGTTCAATTCCTGCAGCTGGTATTCCTAAACTTCCTATCCAATTCATAATTTATTTACCTGAAATTTATGGCTGGCTGGAATTGGAGATTATTAAATTATTGTTATTATTATTATTAAATTGAATAATTGAAATTTGAATTTATTATTTTGAGAAATAACCAGAATGAGTCACCAGGGTATTTTGTCTGAATAATTAAGATATTACAAAACGAGCGAAATTATAGAATTAAATGAACAATCAAGAAATAAAACGTTGAGAGTAATCGAACTCAAGAATTTCCTTTGTCCAAAATAGTTCAATTATTGTAAGATTATATCGAGTCACGGACAAGGGTTATTATTATTGTATAGAGTCTTTATAAAGTTTAATTGACTATTTTGGAAAAATTAATCAGAAAAATTTGTCATTTTTATTGTTTTTGAGCGACGAATCGATTGTTTCTTCATTCTATTGTAAAGAAAGACACCAGACCACAAATAATTGATAAAATTATATGAGAAAAAGAAACCTAATATCATTGTTTCTGGGAAAAGAAAATCAATGTGAATAAAATAATGAAAAATATGCGAAATAAATAAACATTGTCTTTATTTGAACTAAATTGTTATACAATAAAAATCATCTTTGTGTTTTCTTGAATGAATGTTATTATTCTTTTGTTAAAATTAAATCCCTGCTTTTTTCGCTTTCTTTCATACCTGCTCCTTATTATAAGAAGCTCGAATTCACGCGTAGCGGCGTGTTCTATAAAAACGTACCGTTACAATATATATATATATATATATATATATATATATATATATATATATATATATATATTAGGGTGTGTCATTTCAGGGCAACATTTTTTTTTTCAATCATCACTTCAGAAGCCTTTGGTTTATACCCAAAAAGAAATCCTTGCGCAAGGGGAGTGTTGTCAAAAAATATTTGGAGGTTCCTCATCGACCTTAAAGTTTTTCCATTTGATTAACATTGGAAATTTGTCTATTTTCATTTTTTTAGGTTCTCTTCAGCCTGATTTTGTTCTACGATTTTTTCCTTATATGATTTTCAAGGAAATTGAATTCTCTACAAAAAAAGTCTATTGATCGAAATCTGTAAAGTCAACCGTTTCCGAGTAATTAATGTTCAAACATAATTTTATGTGAAAATAACTGTCTGAAATGAAATATCTGATAAATCCAAATAATGTTGAGCCTTTGCTACGTTAACCGAGATAGCTTTTACATCAGCCCATCAAACGACCAGTTTTGTCACTCAAATTAAGCGTTGAGTGGGTTGTGTGCATCAATAATGACGATGACTAGATTTCATGTCAGTAGCCCCTTGAAGTTTTTGTATGCCAAATAATTCTGGTGTATTAATCCCGTAATAATAAGTGGTAAAAATCCATTGCGTCTCACTGAATACTCGTGGTATTTCCTACGCTTCCTCTCAACAATCGGCGTTTCAGTCGACGGAAAATGTTGGCACTGACTATCGCTAAGGGCATTGCTGCGATACGCCTTCTCTGGGTACGTTTTGCTTGCACACTTTCAGCGCTGTAAACTCTCAAAGGGTGCACTCGACTTGCATGCTATATCGTGCTTCGGTATTACTATATCGTGCGTTTTCAGCACTTACGGCGTGCAAATCGAACGAACTTTGAGCGCTTACAGCGCTGAAAGTATGCAAGCCGAACGTACCCTCTTACAGGCGCATCGCATGAGGGCGCGGCAGTGACACCACAAGCATCAGGTGTACGAATATCAATACTTTTTGCATATTTGTCGTTCTTTCTTCTTGGTGTGTTGATCTTTCTACTTTGTACGACTTGCCAGTGGTTCAAGCAATATTCGAGGTGATTGAGGATATAATGGAAAAGAAAAATTCAAAAAGAAAATCAATCTTTTTAATCGGATTTGAATCAGAGAAATTAAATGAAAATAAACTACCAAGCTATCGAGAGGTTCTGAGTTTGTTTATGTTCAAACACATTTCGCAACAATGTACGATCCACCAAAGCGCCAAATATGTTGCAAGCGTACTAAATTGTATCTGGAGTAGATTTCTCATTCCAGTTCGTCAAACGGCTCATAACATTGAGACGTTGAAGAATCTCTACGACAAATATCAAAACCTAAAAAGAAATATGAAAAGAAAAAAATTCGTTAGACAAAAACAAAACGAAACTGGTTTTTCTCGCAAATTAGACTCATTATTCGACATCGCTCGTCATGATGCTCTAGAACATTTAAATGAAGCTCAAAAAGAATTTTTGTCTAAAAGTCGAGATGGAACAATTGATTATGGCCAACCAGGAAATTTAATCGAAGTACGCGAGGCCACAACTTCCTGTGCGGCAGGGTGTCAAGTCGTCACGGGCCTACTGTCTACTGTGTCAACTGGATCGCGCAACTCGCCATTGTGTAACTCTCCAACCGTAGCAAGTCTACCCTGTGTGGAAAGTCCCCAACCGTGTAAACTGGATCTAGCGCGAGCTCTAATCCGTAGTATTTTGATATTTCCCCGACGCTCGCGTATCCCCACTTTTACCGCCTTTCTTAGGTACACGCCGGGCAAGTCCCCACACGCCGGGCAAGTCTCCACTTGCCCGGCGTGTACCTAAGAAAGGCGGTGAAAGTGGGGATACGCGAGCGTCGAGGAAATATCAAAATACTACGGATTAGAGCTCGCGCTAGATCCAGTTTACACGGTTGGGGACTTTCCACACAGGGTAGACTTGCTACGATTGGAGAGTTACACAATGGCGAGTTGCGCGATCCAGTTGACACAGTAGACAGTAGGCCGGTGACGACTTGACACCCTGCCTCCTGTGCGGCGGATTTAAATGACAGTGGTAAAAAAATGTTTATTTTACGAAACTATTTTGTAATATTTAGTGTTTTTAATAGATGTTTCTCTTTGTATACCTCGTAGATTTGAGTCAAAAATTGTCACAATGTTCAGTATCTGAATAAAGCAGTCAGGCCTCTGATTCCAGTGGATTGAAGCGTGCTATATCAGATTTTGCAAATGATATATCGCAACCAGCAGTTAAAAAAAAAAATATCATGACTGCAGGGCTAGCATCTGCATTAGACCGAACAGGAACCACCAGCAGAAGTGCAATGCACATATTTTCTGAGCTTGTTCCTAGATTCGGAGTAAATATTGAGGATGTCAATTTGAGTACGAGTACGATTCACAAAAGTCGGATCAAATTCAGGAAACAGGAAGCAACGCGAGCAAAAGAAATACTCCAAATGGCTAACTCTTTAGTAGTTCATTGGGACGGTAAACTGCTTGCTGATATCAATGGATCAACCAAATTTGAGGTTTTACCGGTTGTCGTAACAGGACTCAATTCTGAAGAACTGCTTGGAGTACCGAAACTTCAGAAGGCGACTGCGCTAAATCAAGCCAACGCCATCGTTGAAATGTTGACTGAATGGCGTTTAACAGATCGTATAAAAGCAATGTGTTTTTGATACAACCAGTGTGAATACCGGTAACGATTGAACTTTTTTGATTTTAATACACCCATCAGATAAGGTATTTTCAAAAATGGCAACTGAAGAATGATTTTTTTTTCTTTTACAATTGCTCCTAAATCTGGGCGCTCCCTGATTCTTCACACGATCTTGACAATTCTAAAAGTTATGCAAGTTAGCAGTCAAATTGCTCGTCGTCGATGTAAAAAACGTGATACATTTTAATCACTTTTCCTAATTTTTTCCTAATATAACATTGAAAAAAAAAGAAAAAACGCCATCCTGTTTGATGTGGATATCTTTAAATAATTCTTGTTATGGCCAAATCCCAAGCTTTAATTCACAAATTCCCTTCCATTTTATTTTTGTAATTCAAGTGATCTATCTAACTCAAGCATTATATGGGGTGTGAAGTATGACAGTTTTTCTTCTACAACTTTCAGTCTCTCACATTTACGATATTTTTCATTTCTCACATTTACGATATTTATTGGGGAAAATCAGCACTGAGAAAGTGAACCAATTCCAAACTGGATTCAAAAATTGGGCCGTTATAAGTTTACGATTGTAATACTCAAATGTACAGATAAGATATTAACTTGCTGTTGATTACTCACGAACATAGGACTTAGTAAAAAATATCTACGAAGTAGGGCTGTTCTTCGAAATTCTTTAGATTCATGTGTACTCCCACCTACAGCTAGTACAAAAACTAGTTTAAATCAATTTCATTATAGTTTACCTTTATCATTGAATCAAAAAACATTTTTTCCTGAAGGAATTCGGAATGGTACATGCAAGATTTTGGAAGATAAATTACAAAAAAATCTCCTTTATTCACCTTGTCGCCATCATATTCATGAATTGATCCTTCGAAGCGTGTTCGAAGTCATTTGGCGAGGTACGAACGGTCCAGATGTGCCAATTTTCAAACGATTTAAAGAAAATTGGCAAAGGCTGGATTTAAGTACGTTTGAAGTTGGCATACATGAAGAAGGAATAAAAGAAATCATTGATGATAAGCAGAATGAAATTCTTAATTTCATCGATGATCAATTTCAGGTATCAACAATTTAGTACTAATTAATAAATGGTCTGTAATAAATTGATCATTCAAAGTTATAGTTGAGTACAATCTTTTGACGTTCAATTGAGCTATGTTGTTTGATTTTTAATTTTTCACCTTCAGCTGCATCATCCCCGAGATGATTATAAAGAATTCTTAGAACTGGCGTACATATTTTTGGGACGAGTACCGCCAAAAGGAATCAAATTCAAGGCCCCTGGAGCTATGCATCATGCAAGATGGCTTTCTAAGGCCATTTACTGTTTAAAAATCTTCGCATTTAAAAAACAGTTCCGCATGAAGACATCAGAAATGACCGACTTACGTGACATTTGCCTTTTCGTGATTTTATTTTATATAAAATCATGGTTCAATGCTCCGTATGCGATAAGAGCACCGCTGCAAGATTTAGAATTGCTCCAAAACTTGATAAAATTCAAGAGAGTCAACGAGAAAATATCTACAACTGCTAGCTCAAAATTATCCAGCCATTTATGGTATTTAAGTGAAGAGCTAGCAGCTTTGGCTCTTTTTGACGATGACGTGACTCGTGAGCATAAATTGGAAATGGTCAATTCAATCAATAACAGACCCAGTCCGTCCACCAATTTGAAACGTTTTCAAATCAGTAAGAGTGATCTACAATCAGTGTCAACGAAGAATTTGAGCGATTTTGTTACACAAAAATCATTGAAAATATTTCATGCATTCGAATTATCGTTCCAATTCATCGTTGAAGATCCAGAAAAATGGAAATCCAATAAAGACTACCAACGTTGTGTTGAAGTATTACAAAGCGTAAAAGTCGTTAATGACACCGCCGAACGGGCAGTAGCCTTAGCTACAAAATTTAACGTTTGTCTAACGCGTGATGAACAACAACGTCAATATCTGCTGCAAATAGTTAGGAACCATAAAAAAAAATACGCGACTAATCGGAAAAAATCATGGTCGACGTAACGTAAAATGAATTTCCCGAATGGTCATAAAATGTGTAAAATACAAGGATCAATTAACATGTAACATGATTTGTTCTATAAATTTTATGATGGCAAATAAACAATAATTCAGTAGTCATAATTTTTTATTCACTTAAAGCTTGAAGTTACATGTATTTTTTACGCTACTAATTAATAAAAAGTGACGGTATGTATATTACATTAACTTTTACCGGTAATATTTTATGATTTTGCCATAAATTGAATTCTTCACAAAAATGTTAACCGAGTCACAATTCATTGGTTTCGGAACTATCAGCGGTGAAACCAAGTATTATTTATTTTAGCCCTCTTTTTTCGTGCTGTCATTTTTTAAATCATTTTCTGAGTTACAAATTAGACTATCGGATGTACCGTTGAATCTTGATAATCAATGTTTGAGAAAATTAAATTTACTATAAAAAAAACTGTGAAGTCAACTGTGTCAGCATTGTATGCAGTCTTTGCGCATTTTATACAATATTTCGCATTTGATTTGAAAACTTTGCCTAAACAATTAGGTTTTCTATGTACAAGTAGGAAACAGTTGAATCCATAGAATTGGCGTAAGGATATTTTTTGTCGTAAAATGAATTTCCTATAAAATCGTTATGTAAGTTTTTCCGATATAATAGGAAGATTAGTCGCTACCGTGACTCAAGATAGATATTTTCATACAAAATTGGGTTTGAACATTAATTACTTGGAAACGGTTGACTTTACAGACTTCGATCAATGGACTTTTTTTGTAGAGAATTAAAAAATAGCAAAAATCCCCTCCCGGGGGAAAAAACCTGGACAAGTACATTGGTGGTCCCTCGTTTCCCTATGATATCACAAAAAGTCCAAAACCCCACTTAAATTTTTTTTGTTAATGTTTACTAATTTTATTTATATCCCGGAGGGAAACCAACCATATAGATCACGAAATATCCGGCCAAAAAACCAGACTTCACAATAAATGTTACTTTGAATTTATTTCCACAGAACAGAACAAGAATGAAAACATTAAAAAATCAGCATTATCAAGATGAGAAAAATACCACTTATAATTGGTGTGTAAGAAGTATCAATAGTCTAGAAAAAAATGAAAAAAGATCGATATCTAAGTTACGTGCAGCAGTAAAATTTATGATATCAGTACTAGGACAAGTATTTCTTTGGTGACTGAGAAGATATCAATATGGACGTACCGGCAACGTAAGGCGTGCAGTTGGTGCATTGCTTCTGGGATCTCCTAAGTCGAGTAGCTACTTTTGTTTTGGCTATGGCGCGACCAATGTTGCCAAATAGTATTTACTTATATGACCTAATGAAACAGCATTGCCTGCGCCGTGGCTAAAATAACGAAAAACAAGCAGGAACAGGGAGTTTCGCATAAGATCCCGTGCTTTTGTAATGTTAAAAAAAAAACTTTAATTTATGTCTGTACATGATAGCACAGTTTTGTTTGATTGGTAATAATTTGATGAACGTTCACCACCGTACGTTGAGCGTATACGCACAGAGTACTTGTCCGGCCCATAACTTTTTATTAAAATTGCTCATTCAAGTGAAAATCAAATTGGAGGTGCTTTTCGTTGCATGCGTTGCTTTTCGCCGTCAGAAATTTATAAGAAAATCAATTCTTCTGCGAATTTCAGAATGGCCTTGTATCATACACAACATTCGACGTCGATTCAATCGGAATAAAATGGTGTTCGCAGTCATCCGGGATTAATCATAAAAAAATAAAAATTAAATAAGATATTACCAACAATGAAAAAGTGCGTATTTATGAGCCTTGACTTTTGAGAGAGACCACTTATTTTTACTGGAATGAGCAATTTTAATAAAAAGTTATGGGCCGGACAAGTACTCTGTGCGTATACGCTCAACGTACGGTGGTGAACGTTCATCAAATTATTACCAATCAAACAAAACTGTGCTATCATGTACAGACATAAATTAAAGTTTTTTTTTTAACATTACAAAAGCACGGGATCTTATGCGAAACTCCCTGTTCCTGCTTGTTTTTCGTTATTTTAGCCACGGCGCAGGCAATGCTGTTTCATTAGGTCATATAAGTAAATACTATTTGGCAACATTGGTCGCGCCATAGCCAAAACAAAAGTAGCTACTCGACTTAGGAGATCCCAGAAGCAATGCACCAACTGCATGCCCTACGTTGCCGGTACGTCCATATTGATATCTTCTCAGTCACCAAAGAAATACTTGTCCTAGTACTGATATCATAAATTTTACTGCTGCACGTAACTTAGATATCGATCTTTTTTCATTTTTTTCTAGACTATTGATACTTCTTACACACCAATTATAAGTGGTATTTTTCTCATCTTGATAATGCTGATTTTTTAATGTTTTCATTCTTGTTCTGTTCTGTGGAAATAAATTCAAAGTAACATTTATTGTGAAGTCTGGTTTTTTGGCCGGATATTTCGTGATCTATATGGTTGGTTTCCCTCCAGGATATAAATAAAATTAGTAAACATTAAAAAAAAAAAATTTAAGTGGGGTTTTGGACTTTTTGTGATATCATAGGGAAACGAGGGACCACCAATGTACTTGTCCAGGTCATCATCGATTTATTTCAATGTCAGGAATCAGTATTGCTCACACTACTAATTCGACATAAGAGAATGAGACAAATTTTCTACCATAAATTCCTTGTTATTGAGGTTGTTTAAATATAGGAGCGTTTCGTTCCTGTGATAAAAAAAAAAGTTATAATGTTTTCGAAAGAGTTAACTACAGACTCGAAGTATTTTCGAGATGTTAGTAATTCGTTGATAGGTTATTATTCGATTATAGCTTGGCAGGAAGGTGTTATAGAAGAGACGTCAAGTACCAATTTTTCCCCAAGGCGAAGATTCAGAAAATTAAATACTTTATCATTAGCGTTCAAGTTGTGTATTAGAATAAGGCATTCAGGGGCGAAAAGGCAGCGAGGATATTAGCAATTTCGGTCTAAGCTATAAATAGACAATTATATTTAATTTTATTGTCAGAAGGAGCCTCAGAATTATTATTCTTTCAAAGATGAAATGACGGAAGATTATGATGCATCATCCTTGGCTTACAAATTGTTTTATAAAACATAGAAAAAAAATTAGATTAAAAAAAAATTCGGCCGAAGTACTTGACGAGTGTTTTTTTACTTAATTCACATAATGTATCAGTCATGGTGACAACCTCGCCAAGTACTTCGGCCGAAATTCTTTTTCATCTAATTTTTTTTCGTTTGCAATCTTTTTTTACTTCGGACCCTTATTGATACAGAGTTATTATTTTCATTCTGGTTGGTAAAACAACTGCATTTTCGAACTTAATTCTTTTCTCTATCAACATTCAACATTATTTGAAGATTTTATCACACGATAAAGCCTCCCGTACTTGGCCACATATATTTTAGTATAGCTCAATTTATTTTATAAGTTTTTGCGAAACCCAAACTTAGCTTTTCGCGAGGATTAACTCATTTTGTTTTGTGTGATTTGAATTTATTTCATACATTTTTTGAGAGTGGTCACTTTTCTTACTTTTTGATAGGATTTGATTTTCTTAGGGATTTTTGCGAGAACAGGTTTTTGCAGTGTATTTATATTCGTGGAAAAATATGGGAACGGCGGTCAACAAATAATGTACTTGTCCAGGTTTCTTCCGCGAGGGGGATTTTTATGCGTGATATGATTCGTTTTTTCTCTTTCTTTTCAAACATCTCGCTTTATATAGATTAGAAAAAGGTTATATTGGGAAATTATCGCTTTTTCATTTCCAAACCCTGACCCCTTCTACTTCGAGTCAGGTTTTTTCTCCATTAAATAAAGGGGCACGTGTTTTGGAATTTTCAATTTGGCATTTTTTTTATTCTCGAGCCAGTCAAATTTTTTTGACATTTCGATTTACCTTTCTGGAATCAGGCTAAAATAAGTCGGGAACTGGGAGTCTGATACAAAAATTTACAAAGCTTTTGAGGGCAAGATTAGAGCAGTCAGAACTTTTCCATAGAATTTGTAGCTATTTGAATTTGTGTTTATCAAAGAAACATATTAAACAGCAGTATCTCCTTGTTATATATGTAGATTTGTGGTAAAAAATATTACGCTTATTTTAGCTTGTTGATAAAAATGGGGCGATTTTTTCGAAATTTTTCATTTTTGATGAATGATAAAATAAAAAACCAGTTTCACGTATGTTTAGAGAAAACATATCGAATCTATTGTGAAAAAAGTTCACGCATTTTTTCATTCTTATTTTTATTAACAAGGTGAAATCATGATTATTTTTCAATACCATTGAAGAAGTTACTACCATGAAAATAAAAAGTTACAACTATTTCAATATTCTCATTGAATATAGAAAAGTTCAAATAGTATGTTATGGGAATATGGGAACTCCAAAACAATATATTGAACAAAGCGGACAAACTCAGACCAGGATCGTACCCAAGAGAATGAAATGAATTTAGTTGTATTAGTCACATTAGCTTTGAGCAAATTTTGATACCATCAAAACCAGAGCGACTGTAGAGGAAAGCGTTTAGAATAAAACATTTTCAATTTATTATGCTATAATCAGAGCTAAAAAGTTGAAATATACTTAGCACACATGTCTCCTCTTCACAAAATGGTCAAAATTTGTCGATATCGGCTACATTCCAATGATACAAATTTTGATACTATCAGAAGAAGAGCGCCCGAAGACTTTCTGAAACAACTTTTTAAATTTATTATGCCATAACTAAAGTGGAAAAGTGAAAAACATAGTGCACTTTAAGCCCAACAAAGTTCAGAAAATTTGGATGTATCTATTGCGTTCCGAGGACAGAAATTTTAATCCCATCCAAAAATGAGCAGCCGAAGACTTTTTGTAATATATCTTTCAATTCATAATGCCACAATCAGAGACAAAAAGTGGAAATACTTGGCGCTTCACAAAATGTTAAAAGTTTGTAGGTATCGGCTACATTCCCATGATACAAATTTTGATGCAAATTTTGATATTTATAACAATAATAGCCGTGAAAGCCTCAAAACTAGAACTTACAGATATTTTAATATTATCTTTGAATTTTGAAAAGTTAAGAAAGTATGTTATGGATATTTTAAAATAATAAATTCAACAAAGCAGGCAAACTTAGATCAGTACTGTGCCCAAGAAAATGGATCGAGTTGAGTTGTACCAGTTGCATTATCTTCGTGCAAATTTTCGTACCATCACAACCAGAGCATCCGTAGAGCAAATCTTTTTGAAAATATTTTTCAATTCGTTATGTCACAATAGGAGCCAAAAAGTAGAAATACTGAGCACACATGTTGCTCCAGGAAATTTCCAAAGTTTGTAAGTATACGTTGCGTTCCAATGAAACAAATTTTTATACTTCCAGAAAAAAGGAACCAAAGACTGTCTGACAATTTTTTGAATTAATCATGCCACAACTCAAGCATACCGCACATCGGGCTCAATAAAGTTTATGAATTTTGCACGTAGCCATTACTTTTCGAAGCCAAATTTTAATCCCATTCAAAAATGAGCAAGCGAAGAATTTTCATAATAAAATTTTCAAGTCCTAATAATGCCACTATTCCAGCAAAAAAGTGGAAAATTTGGGCACACTTGTTACTTCACAGATATTTCAAAGTCTGTACGTATCTGTTGCAATTCAATGATACAAATTTTGATAATATCAGTAAAAACACATCAGAAGACTTCGTAAAACAATTTTTCAAAATTTATTATGCTACAATTAAATTGGGGAAGTGAAAACATATAGCTCAATAGAGACGAATGAAATTCTGAAATTTTGCATATATTCATGGCGTTCCGAAGACAATAATTTTGATCCCATTGACAAATGAGCAACCGCAGAATTTTCATAACAAAATTTTTAATTCTTAATACCACAATCGGAGCCAAAAAATGGAAATACTTGGTACATTTGTAGCTTTACAGAATTTCCAACGTCTGTAGGTATCCGTTGTAATCAAATGATACAAATTTTGATAATATCAGTAAAAAAAACATCAGAAGACTTCCTGAAACAATTTTTCAAAATTCATTATGCTACAACTAAATTAGAGAATTGAAAAAATGTAGCACACATTGGGCCCAATAAAATTCTGAATTTTTGCATGTATGCATGGCTTTCTGAAGCCAGTAACTCTTAACCCATCGACAAATGAGCAAAAGGGAAATACTTGGCACATCTGTCGCTTCACAGAATTTTCAAAGGCTGTAGGTATTCATTGCAATTCAATTATACAAATTTTGATAATATCAGTAAAAGCACATCGGAAAACTTCCTGAAACAATTTTTCACAATTCATAATGTTACAACTAAAGTGGTGAAGTGAAAAAATAGAGCGCATATTGAGCCATACAAAATTCTGAAATTTTGCATATATTCATGGCGTTCCGAAGACAATAATTTTGATCCCATCGACAAATGAGCAACCGAAGAATTTTCATAACAAAATTTCAATTCATAATGCTAAAATCGGAGGCAAAAAGTAGAAATACTTGGTACATTTGTCGCTTCACACAATTTCCGAAGTTTGTAGGCATTCGTTGCAATCCAAAGATATAAATTTAGATGATGTCAGAAAAAACACATCGGAAGACTTTCTGAAACAATTTTTTAAAATTCATTATGCTACAACTAAAGCGGGGATGTGAAAAAATATAGAGCATATTGAGCCAAACAAAATTCTGAAATTTTGCATGTATCCATGGTGTTCCGAAGACAATATTTTTGATCCCATTGCCAAATGAGCAACCAAAGAATTTTCATAACGAAATGTTCAATTCATAATGCTACAATCGGAGCCAAAATGTGGAAATACTTGGTACATTTGTCGCTTCACAGAATTTCCAGAGTCTATAGGTATTCGTTGCAATCCAAAGATACAAATTTTGATAGGATATGGAGTATATACCGCCATAGTCTTTTGGCATAAAGATATATTATACGAGCCATTTTGACATAAAGATATATCATTACTTACTACGGTTATCATCCAGAGGCATCCATATATATCCAGATGCAGGTTGACAGTGTATTTGTCTATTAATTCATCAAATGCGAGATGATTCTACACCATATTTTGGATAGAAAAACGACGTCGAAAATCTTTTGAAATGGACCAACAATTAAAATGCAAGGAACATTTTATGATGTACAAATCTTATTATGGCAAGCGAGGAACATTTTATAATAAAGAGGAAAGGGACCAATAAAATAAATTGTCAACGGTGTAGAGTTAAAAGAAATATTTATTAAACACTGCTCAAAACTCGGCATGATAATAACAAACTTTGCCATATACATTTTTTTGACACTCATTATTAGTTTTATAGAGTTTCTTTTCCAAATTTACATCGATTCACACCAATTATGATTAACAGTTCAACGTACACCATTTCATAGTTATCAAAGAATCGAAAAAAATGATTTCTCAAGAAATCTTATACGAGGAACATTTAATCGCGAAAGAGAAATTCCGTCGTAGAGTTAAGTGTGGAAAATAAAAACTTCAGGGTTAACAATAATAAAAAAATGCATATTCATTTCAGCACTGTTCGAAAGTTGATTAAAAGCACTTCACTATTTTCACACCATCACTTTCTTATTATTACTGTAACCAAGAGTCGATCGAACCTAACCACGATATTTATAACCTCACAACTGTTCGTGAAAAAACATTCATATTTTCAATACTGTTTAAACCACGAGATTCTAATGAGTCGCGATCGAAAGTGGGAAAAAAATAAAAAATACGTGAATTTGAATGAAACTCTAAATTGCTGTCATTGAATTTATATTAAAGAAATCATTTTTGGATCGTACGCATACGATCCAAAATTATTTCTCGATCTGTGAATAAATCTATTCATAGATCGCGAAATAATTTTTTTTCCCGAATTTATCCACAACACGTCTCGCGTAAGCACTTCTCACTTCGAAAACTCCGTTCAGACTTTCCGCGGTATGGGTTCTTCGAACTATTTATTTATTCACAGATCGCGAAATATTTTTTGTTCCCGAATTTATCCACAAACACGTCTCGCGTATAAGCACTTATTCTCACTTCGAAAATTCCGTTCAGACTTTGCGCGGTTTAGGTAGAGAAACATGAAACGGAATGGCCAATCACAAGCTCGGAAGGCGTCAAGAGGCCTTTCATTGTGTCGTATACAGACATACCAATACTTCGATGTCAGCATAATCTTGAGCCTGTGCAAAGTTTTTTCTCAGCAAATACGGCATCAATCGTGCTGATTTAAGGCTCAATCGAAATATTTTTTCGTAATAAATCTCCAGTTTAATTTTCAAATCATCATATGCCTCCTGAGCTTCGTAATTAAAGAAAATGAATTTCAATTTTTACCCCCACCACGGCGAATCGTTTTATTCAGAAATAATATACTCGGGCGAGCCTCGGGCCAACAGATGACAGAGCTATCAATGCACTTGTCCCGAGACTCTACCGAGTCTCTTGATATAAGTGGTACGCTCGCACATCACGCACTTTGCAATTTTAAACTTCACTCAAACTCTCCGTTTCAATTTTTTTTTTATTATTTCAAAAACATTTATCAAAATTGCTCGCACGTCCCGCACTTCGTTATGTCGAAACATCGTTCAAACTTTCCGCTGTGTCGGTACCCAGAAAAGAGAAAGAACTTTCCGCTGTGTCGGTACCGAGAAAAGAGAGAGAAAAGTAGTTGCGACCAATCGCAGCTCGTTGCTCTCGTCGCCAGAGACCGGCTTTCATGTAAATGGATTTTGATGGGCATCAAAACGCCTTTGATTGTGTCATATACAGATACGTCGAATCCTTCGATGTGTTAGTATTTTTTACATAATCTTGAGCCTGTGCAAAGTTTTTTCTCAGCAACTACGCCACCGATCATGCTGATTTTGGGCTCAATCGAAAGAGAATTTCTTAATTAGTCTCCAGTTAAATTTTCAAGCCATCAAATGACTCCTGAGCTTCGTAAATGAACAAAATGACATGCCAATTTTACCCCCACCACCGCGAATCGTTTTATTCAGAGATAATATAGTCTCGGCGAGCCTCGGGCCAGCAGACGACAGAGCTGTCAATGTACTTGTCCCGAGACTCTACCGAGTCTCTTGATTTCCTTCAAAATCCTATTGAGAAAAAATCGTAGAACAAAATCAGGCTGAAAAGAACTTAAAACATTGAAAATAGACAAATTTCCAATGTTAATCAAATGGGAAAATTTCAAACTCAATGAGGAACCTCTAAATATTTTTTGACAACACTCCCCTTGCGCGAAGATTTGTTTTTGGGTATAAACTAAAGACTTCTGAAGTGACGATTGAAAATAAAAAATGTTACCCTAAAATGGCAGACCCTTATATATATATATTTTAAAGTTGACGATATATACATATCATCATTTCATATCATATATATTTCCTTTATCTTTCATAAGCAACCGAGAAAATATAAACGTCAAATTCGAAATATATGAATACTTTGCGTCAAGCCGCTGCCGCGTTGTTTCTTGATGTATACACACACACGCGCGCGCGCGCGCACACACACACACACACACACACACACACACACACATATGCGATCAGCTGAATCGGATCGCGAGCAGCCAGCTTGCGGTGTTGCCAAACATAACCCCTGAAAAGTCACGGGTACGAAAATTCTTCTGCTTGTGACATTTTCCTATGTTATATCATTAATATTTTCTTTAAACATTCGGCGACCCCCTGTTTTTATCGTCCTTACGGATTCGTCAGGATATTTACATGCGTAGGGCAGTTTATATCGGATATCTATCGTTTTTCAAACTATAAATTATTGGATAGAAATGTGGCCAGCATGTCGTCTCCATAAAGTGCCGTGTTAATTTAACGATTTTTAAAGTCGTAATTCTTCGCTAATCGTTCGGTAACTAGGCCTGAATTTTTTCAGTATAACGGGATGTATTTTAACTTTATTGTAGCTCAAAATCAGTTAATTGTTACATATTCGGGTTCGTGAAAGGAATACCTTAAACGTATTAACTTTAATGTTAATTATCTCCGGTTCTAAACGGTTAAATATTTCCAAATTTCAGTAGCGGATAGATGCTGCAGTCTGTTTTGAGTTATAAAAATTTCAAGAAAATCTGTCGACGCGTCGATTTGCGATCGTACTTCCTTAAAGCGAAATCTCGATTCGTAGTGATAGAGCTCCGATACAATGCCTTCCTTGGCTTAGGATGCCGTTGATCGACTGCGATATACGAGGAAAAATATTCGAGCCGTAGTCGAAGCGATTGAAAGAAAGCGATCAAGAAATTGTTTTATTTAAAGATGACAGATTTTTACAGAGCCGCTGTTCCACTCGCTTCGGACAAGAAATAATTCTAGGAACAGACACTATGGAGCGCCTGTACTTATACTAGGTCGGCTTCCCGTGATTGGTTGAGGGTCGCATGGTAAGAGAAGCACGCTGCTGTTTGTCCCTGCGCTAGTGGGTTCTCAGACTTAATTGTAGAAGGGGTATGCTTTATAATAATATTAATTAATAAAATAATAATAATAATAATAATAATAAATGATTCAGAAGTAAGTAATAGATTTAGAAAACTAATAATAACTGAATTTCACAATATTAATATGCATTCTTTGTTTTCAGGGTCCACACGACCCTGAAGACCTTATTCGCAGATGCAACATCTAAGTGATTGTTTAATGGTTACAACTAATAGTAATAATGATGATAATAATAATAATATCGAAGCGTCAGTACGGTTTGGTATATAAATTTTAACAATGTGAATTTTGAGGTTTAATTTAATTATTTGATTTTTATTATTTCAGCAAGCAAAAAGCACGACGTTTCCGGAAAAAGTATAGCGCTTAAAAGGGGTGTATAACAATGTTTTGTTTTACATAAAATAAGTAGACATTTGTTGTGATTACTATCAAAAGCGAGCAGAATTTTGGAAAAAAATAGAGTTTAGGAATGTTTTTTAATTCAAGAGCCGCAAAATCAAAAGAGGAGTTACAATTAACTAATAATAACATGTGTTGCTTGGTCAATATACCATAAAATTTTAATGTCGCATAAATTGCTCCGGAACGTTACCAGATTTATCGATTAACTGTAATAATACGAACAGAAGGATTTCATTGGAATTTCGATATAATTTTAGCATATATACTATAGCCACCAGCTCTTTATGTGTATTTGTATTGCTCTATAAGCAGTTAAGTAAACACTATTGCGATGCGCCAACAATATTCCACAGGAGGTAGGGTTTCGGTAATTCCTATTGTTCAATTCTGTATGGGTATGGGCCGGAGGGGTTCGCCACTTCAAAGCTATTCGCGGCTTTATCCTCTCATGTGTTCTCCACATTCGAATCCAACCAGCAGACCGTCGTTAATGAACTACCCTTCGGGATGGTGATGGTCGACGAAGCGTCTATCGAACTACACCGTTTCTCGGTCTGCCTCGTACCATTATCTATCTCTAGCACATCTATAAATTGACCCGTCGTTGAACAAGAAACAGACGAAGGATGAAATTAACTGTCGACCAATCATAGATCCAACGTGTCGATATAAATGACACTGGTTTTCGGAATAGAGAGTTTAAGTTTTTAATTCGATAACATTTATCTGAATCTCCACTCTAATTTATTATTTAGCGAAAATATAAAGTATGCCGGTATCTACAAATTACTTAGCCAAATCACTTTTTTATCGGAACTGGGCCACTCAAATTTATTTAATGTGTTCGAATGAAGTCTGATTGCATAAATAATTCATTTATGTAGAGTCACGCAGCATCGCCTTAACGCCAAGTATTAAAAAGATAGTTTTTAACCCTTTGAGCCATGGTGGACATACGTTGTCCCACCTTTTTTGCAGTTATTCAATTGTTAAACTACTATTTTAACAACTAATATTGGGTCTTTTGGGTCTACATGGTCCCTAGGACATTCAGGAATGTAAAAAAAATATGAACAGTCATTATTTGTTAATTGCACAAATGGCACATATAAATAAATAGTCGAATTTCGTACTTTCCATGAAAAAAAAATAATTTTCTACTAATCTACTACGCAAATCGGAATGAAATTTTTTTCACAACCTTGATACACTTCAAAGATTATTACAGATTTTTTTCGAAATTTGTCATACGGTGGTTTTTGTTTAAAAAAATAAAGATACAGTAATTTCTGTACTATATCCAAACTAACAATTATATTCATCAAAAACTTTGGATTTGGGAATTTTTCGCATTCGAATCGGAAGAAAAAGTTGTATTATTTTCAAAATTCAAGATCACGGGACCAAAAACGAACCCAAATAGATATAAAAATGAAATGGTTACATGTATTTAAATTGGATTTCTCGCTTTTAGCTTTATCCGGAACTAACGACGGGGACATAGCGAGTAACTATATAGGAAAATCAAACATTTGATTTAATTTGTTGAAATTACAGCCTTCAGGTCTTACTAAAGAAGAATTTCTTTACACTCGCTTATTCTGCTGCACTGAATATCTATCTAATCGCCAACAATTTGAATATTGACTGAAATTAAGAATGCGGTAACAAGTTCACAACATAAACTTTTATTGGACTAGAAGGTTGTTGCAGCTGTATGTCAAGAAAATAAAAATGATGAATATTCATAACCAGGTAACCGAGAATCTCTTTGAGTGCTGATGTTCATCCAAATCCAATCCCTTTCTACATTTTAATCTGCCATTTCGAGTTTTTGAATTTTTTATGGCGGATCCAATATGGCGGACTAAAATGCGAAAAATCACTTGGTCCTAAACCTACAAATAACGAGTTCATGCAATCCCAAAAAGCTACAAATACCGAGTTTCATTAATATCAAGTAATTATTTGCATTTTGGTTCTCCATATTGGATCCACAATTTTGAATTTCCAAATTTCGAGTTCAGATTCGTAATCAACGACCCCAAAAACTTGTGAATACCGAATTTCATTAATATCAAGTAATTTTTTGCATTTTGGTCCGCCATATTGATCTTGCCATTTTGAATTTTGAAATTTTGAGTTCAGATTCGTAATTATCAATTTTGAATATTCGCAGAGTTTATCTGTATTTAATAAATTGGGTTTTCACTGCATATTTTTACGGCATGAAGCTTCATATGCTAGAGTTGTTCATACAATTTTATTATTACTCCGATATGCAACCCGATGCCTCTTTAATAAGGGATGCCATATCTCGTTTAAAAGTTTCAACAGCACCTTAAACAATAAATTTGGACATTGTTTCCCGTATTCACGTTCAACTATTATCAAATAATTGCCAAAATAAAAGAAATAGCAGGAAAACGTACATAACTTGCCAATATGTAATTTGAACTTTCACCGTCAAATTAATATATATACTGCGACGTAGCGCATGAGGAGTGCGGAGGGATGGTGTCGCACGAACGACATAAACTCGACTATGGGCTGGAAACATAAGAAAAAAATAGCAAAAATCCCCTCCCGGGTGAAAAAAACCTGGACAAGTACATTGGTGGTCCCTCGTTTCATTATAATATATCCAAAACCCCACTTAAATTTTTTTTTTAATGTTTACTAATTTTATTCATATCCCGGAGGGAAACCAACCATATAAATCACGAAATTTCCGGCCAAAAAACCAGACCTCACAATAAATGTTACTTTGAATTTATTTCCACAGAACAAAACAGGAATCAAAACATTAAAAAATCAGCGTTATCAAGATGAGAAAAATACCACTTATAATTGGTGTGTAAGAAGTATCAATTATCTAGAAAAAAAAATGAAAAAAGTTCACCATTTAAGTTACGTGCAGCAGTAAAATTTATGATATCAGTACTAGGACAAACATTTCTTTGGTGACTGAGAAAATATCAATATGGACGTACCGGCAACGTAGGGCATGCAGTTGGTGCATTGCTTCTGAGATCTTCTAAGTCGAGTAGCTACTTTTGTTTTGGCTATGGCGCGACCAATGTTGCCAAATAGTATTTACTTATATGACCTAATGAAACAACATTGCCTGCGCCGTGGCTAAAATAACGAAAAACAAGCAAGAACAGGAAGTTTCGCATAAGATCCCGTGCTTTTGTAATGTTAAAAAAAAACTTTAATTTATGTCTGTACATGATAGCACAGTTTTGTTTGATTGGTAATAATTTGATGAACGTTCACCACCGTACGTTGAGCGTATACGCACAGAGTACTTGTCCGGCCCATAACTTTTTATTAAAATTGCTCATTCAGGTGAAAATCAAATTGGAATTGCTTTTCGTTGCATGCGTTGCTTTTCTCAAGAAATTATTCTTATTTAATCGCAAAAGAGAAAAGAGATCGCTTTCTTTTCCGTCGTAGAGTTAAGTGTGGAAAATAAAAACTGCAGGATTAACAATAATAAAAAAATACATATTCATTTCAGCACTATTCGAAAGTTGATTAAAAGCACTTCACTATTTTCACACCATCACTTTCTTATTATTACTGTGCCCAAGAGTCGATCCGAACCTAACCACGATATTTATAACCTCACAACTGTTCGTGAAAAAACATTAATATTTTCAATACTGTTTAAGCCACGAGATTCTAATTAGTCGCGATCGAAAGGGGGAAAAAAATAAAAAATACGTGAATTTAAACGAAACTCTAAATTGCTGTCATTGAATTTATATTAAAGAAATCATTTTCGGATACAGGTAGAATCACGGTTCTTCAGGTAAAAGTATCTTGTGTGACTCGTTTCGTAAATATACTTGTCGCGTTCCCGCGACTCTTAAAAACATCCACTTTTACTAAACTAAAGGTATAACACTTAACACTGAACTATGCGATGAACTTTTTTTTTAAATGAGTTTGTTCTGCACTTCGTAACATCAAAACTCGGTTCTTTAGGACCATCGTAATTAACAAATTAACGATATATAGAACCGCTTGAAAAATACCTCTGTAAACTGGAGCCCGCTGCACACGATGCTATTTTTTGTGGTAGAAAGCACGCGTGATGTACTTTCGTAAAACGCACGCATGATTTCTACCACGAAAAATAACGTCGTGTGCAACGAGCTTTACTTACGTCTGAATTCACTGGTATATTACAGATGATGGTATCAGCAGCAAGTGAGATTAATTTTTTTTCATTTTGCGGTTGATTTTTTAAATTTCGTTGAACTTCGAAGTACTATTTATTTATTCACCGAATAATTTTTTTCTCCGATCTACCACACGTTCCGCGTAGAGCACTTATTTTGCTTTCAAAACTCCGTTCAGTCATCATCAGACCTTTCACGGAAACAGAGGAAAGAAACGGACTGGCCAATCACAAGCTCGGAAGGAGCAAAAAGGCCTTTCATTGTGTCGTATACAGACACGCCAATCTTTCGATGTGTGGCATAATCTTGAGCCTGGGCAAAGTTTTTTCTCAGGAAATACGGCATCAATCGTGCTGATTTAAGGCTCAATCGAAATATTTTTTCTTAATGAATCTCCAGTTCAATTTTCAAATCATCATATATCTCCTGAGCTTCATAATTAAAGAAAATGACTTTCAGTTTTTACCCCCACCACCGAAATTTACTTTATTCAGAGATAATATACTCTGGCAAGCCTCGGGCCAGCAGACGACAGAGCTGTCAAATGTACTTGTCCCGAGACTCTACCGAGTCTCTTGATACACTCGATAAGACTCGTTCCAGTAAACGATAAAACTGTCACTCTTGATATTAAGATTATAATACCAGCACGTTTTTTTTATTTATCCCGCACTTCGTAATGTCGAAACTTCGTTTGTTTATACCACCAAAAACTGACAGTTGGTTGTACAATTATTATAGATATACCAAACAAATATTCTGTTCAAATCCTTCCGCACTTAGCGCGTTTTAAAGTACGTCGCGCAAGTTGTTTCGGAGCTTTAATAGGTTTGTTCGTGCTAGCTGCACTTTCTGCACTTTCTACACTTTTTTTTGGAATTTATATTACTATATATTACAAAAGTGTAGAAAGTGCAGCTAGCACGAACAAACCTAATGTAATTGGCCCAGGAATTTTCTCATCGCTCATCGATTGGAACAAGAATTCTTTCACCGGGGATTGGTGATCATGGGGGACAAGAAGCCTATGTCTGTAGCGATCAGTACGCGTATACAGATACGTCAAGTTCTTAAATGTGTTAGTAACTTTTGCATAATCTCAAGCCCGTGCAAAGTTTTTTCTCAGGAATTACGCCACGGATCATGCTGATTTCGGGCTCATTCGAAAGATAATTTGTTCATTAATCTCCAGTTCAATTTTCAAAGCCTCAAATGACTCATGAGCTTCGTAAATAAACGAAATGACATGCCGATTTTACCCCCACCACCGCGAAAAGTTTTGTTAGGAGAAAATATAGTCTCGGCGAGCCTCGGGCCAGCAGACGACAGAGCTGTCAATGTACTTGTCCCGAGACTCTACCGAGTCTCTTGATCGGCGCGCCCCACTACTCATTCAAAACTAAACATAGACCGAGATCCTAGATCAGTGACATGGCGCGATAGTGGGGAGCGATCAGCTCGCCATCGAGGATCAATCTCTCCTTCTTCTTCTTCTTCTTTCAATTAGGCTGGCGTTACGTATAAGTCCGTGAGGCCAGCCTGGCCACTGATAACATACCGCTTCGGCCAAGAGGATCAATCTCAACTGACGAGCAGGATCGAAAGAAAATTTGGTGCGCCCCACTACCCACGCAAAGCAAAGAACATAGCGAAGAAGAGAGGAAAGAGGGTAAAAGCCGTGAAACTCCGAACATGTTATAGCATGAAAAGCACCATAGCATGGTCGGAATACAAATGAGCCCGAGACTCAATCGGGACCTGTGCGCTCCCCACTACCCTCGACATGAGAGTAGAGCGCAAGCGTAGAACATGACCCAATATCACTGGTCAAGAAATGACGCGGTATCGACCATAATAATATCAGATCGATAAAGATTGGATCTTATGTCCCACAGCGCGGCAGCCGATAAGTGGGGAATGCACAGTATCATGTAACTGGCCGAGAAATGACGCATAATCAATAATGATGATAACAGATCGATAAGTATTGGCCCTACTTATACGCAGCGTAACGTCGGATAAGTAGGGAACGTACGGTGTAATATAACTGGCCGAGAAATTACTCATTATCGATCACGATAATAATAGATCGATAATGATTGGATCTTATTTTGCGCATTGCGACATTGAATAAGTAGGGTACGACTAATTTCAGGTATAAAAGGCCGACCGTCGGCCAACAAGTTATCTAAGTTATCTCAGCAACTCATCAAGTCGTAAGTAATCTTCTTATCCTACCTAATTATACTAGAATTGGTCTGTTGGAACGCGAGTGGAGACGACCAATAATAGTGTTCTAAGTCCTGTTTTCATTAAGCTGTTGGAGCGGATCGCGCTCCAACTTATTGAGAACTTATTGCGCGTACACTTATTGCGCGTATTGAGAACTTATTGCGCGTACACTTATTGAGAACACCTTCCTAAATTCCTAAAGTCCCGTTTTCATTAAGCTGTTGGAGCGGATCGCGGAGACGCTTACTAAGAACACCTTCCTAAATTCATAAGGTCCCATTTTCATTAAGCTGTTGGAGCGGATCGCGGAGACGCTTATAGCCTCTGCACACCGTACGCGATGAGCGATGAGCGATGAGCGATAGCCAATCAGACCTCTGCTTTTCCGAACATCACATCCGCCGCGAGCTCCCTCGCGACGTCGCTCACGGAATTGACCAAGTTTCTACTTTCATCGCTTGACGCTCGCGACCAGCGACGGCGCGTTCTGCAGCATTTTTAAGCCAGTATAATCGTTCTGTCTCTATCCAACACATGGAGAATAAAAAAGTACAATGAAAGGATGAGTTTTCGAACGCGCACGCAGTAATGTATAGAGTAATCGAAAATCCAAGTGCTGTTTACCATTAACATGTCATTTTTATTTTCTTTTATTGATTTACACATATATTTTAGAAATTTTTTAGCACTTCACCATCTGTTTACCACGTAACCTCACTTTCAATGTCTTGTGTACTGTTGCGATGCTTGTCGCTTGCGTCGCTCATCGCTCGTTGCTCGTCGCTCGCAGTATGAACATAGGAAACTAAATTTTCACGAAAGCGTCGCTCATCGCTCATCACCCATCGCTCATCGCGCGCAGTGTGCAGAGGCCATTACTGAGAACCCCTTCCTAAATCCCTAAAGTCCCATTTTCACTAAGCTGTTGGAGTAGATCCCGGAGACGCTTCCTGAGAATGATTTCCTAAATTCCTAAAATCCCAAGTTCCCTGAGCGGTTGGCACGCAAGTAAAGACGCTCGACAATCCAAATTCCTACCTTACCAACTCCTTGATTACTTGCGGTATTGATCGATAAGCACACAAAGACATGTGTGAGAGATCGTATTCGATAGAAGAACGATAAGAGATGGCGCGACGCGTTTGAAACGTCGAATTATCAAAGATAATTATCTGATAAGGGCGAAATTATAAACATCGTGTAAAATAAAATTGTGTGAAGAATAAACTTTTATTAAAAGAGAACTTCCTGAGTTCCATAGTCATTGGGAATAATCATTGGGATGATTTTTTTATTATGAGGGGTCGCTTCGCGATCAACTTTAGGGCAGTGTTCACTCCACGAATATATCAATAATACGTTGTCACCCCCGACATTAGGAAAGGAAACTTTTTCCAACCAAATTTTAAAATGATCTATTAACATATAGCAAATTATATATTGAGAATTATATGTTGTAACGCTTTTTCCGGTCGATCAGCGCCAAATTACTTTATTCTCGATTACTGTAGGGCGCCAGCCGAAGATTTCTCTCCGACGAATTTTTAGAACAATAAACGAGAACAAATTCAAAAGTTTACCCGATTAGATAACTTTATTGATTGGTAGAGGGGCGTGAGCATTCCCAGGAAAGAATAAAAAGACTCAAAGCAGGTATAGATGTTCGGGATTACAAATAAAAATTTATTAATAAATGAAAAACAGTTAATGTTTTAAATGATTAGTATAAAAATGTTCGATAGCAATAAATTCCCGAAAAAAATAATATAAAATTATTTGTTTTAGAGTAATTTCAAATAACATAAATATAATACAATTAATAAAATCCCTCTCGGCGATTCTTTTGAAATTTACAGCGAGAATATCCCACAAACGGTGAGAAAAAGCCTGATAGAAAAATATTCAGAATTTAATTTACCCGTGCGATAGCATACCCGAACAATATCGTTCTTTTTAACTCAAAATTTCCTCAAAATAATCAATTGTGCACAACTCAACAAAATTCTCAAAATATAGACCGGGACAACGGCTCACCGCTTCGGTTTCTGTAAATCGATATCCAGCCATTGACCTCGGAAACGATCATCGATAATTCGGGGCATCGGATTCTTGATGGAGACGACTATCACACGGGAAAATACATCTTCCCTCACTGTGGTTCGGAACTCGAGTAATGAGAAATTATGCAAGACGCGGTTACGCGGATTTTGCGACCTAACCCCCCACCCTTTATCTCCTCGCAAGATCTTAACGTCTCCTTCGAGAATTTTCGCACGATGTTAACTCCAATAATAACAATACTGATCTTCTAGAATATTCGATAACGACAGAAAGCGACAGTTGATCTCAATGCTGATTGACGCACCGCGAATCCGACCGGTTCAGGGTGAGGGCTTCGGGTTAGCGACCCCCGCTCGATGATTTCAAATATTTCCGCGCTCTTCTAACGACCAGCGAGAACGATGATGACGACGTATGCATTGAAAGGATACTTTTCCTTTCCCGACTCCGACTCTTTGATCCTTGGATACTCGCCGCTCGTTCGTACAAAAATAAGAAATAAACAAAATAAAATTAATAAAAATAAATACGTTATCGCATGAGCCCTTTCTGATTTCGCTCGAAAGAGAATCTTTACAAAGTCGAAAAATGCATTCCCCCTGCCATTTGTCGATATTTAATTCTTTTTAGTGCCAAGCAAAATTGCCACGTCACAATGTTTAAAAAAAAAATTGTTGAATAGTTAACGATAATATACCGACAAGAAAGGTTACCTTATTGTACCGCCACAACTTGGGTCAAAAAAATTACGTTTTGTAGTTCACATCAAAGTATAACCCCTCACAAAAAATGAGCTGCTGACTTGCATATTTAAGGGGTGAAATTAATACCTCAAAATCGGTGGTTTTTTCGTTTTTCGCTGATATCTTCGAAACTAAAATAGATACGGCAAAAGTTTAAATAGCAAAGCTATTCATTTTTCAGTGCTCTATAATAATATGTAGTAAAAATTTTTTTTTCTTTTTTTTTATACAAAACATCATCGCAAATATTCTTATTTTACCTGAAAATTAAATAATATTGATAAATTTGTCAAACGAAAAATGTTTACATACATATATAGATTGAGCATATCCAGGTATGCTGTTCTACCCTTGTCTTAAAATACTCATAAATCATTTACTTCTAGTTCCGTTTCGTGCATCCATTTTAGTATAAGTGAATAAGTATCAGATGATTTTTTCCATTTTGTATAAAATTTTATTTAATATTACATATGCTCATTTTATTTACTAGAAGCATTCAATTCATGTATTACAACTATTAAGAGTCGCGGTAGCGACTCGAGATAAGTACATTTACGAAGCGAGTCGCACAAGACACCTTTACCAGAAGGACCGTGATTCTACTTGTTCTCAAAAATTGTTTCTTTAATATAAACTAAATTACAGCATTTTGGAGGTTCATTTAAATTCACGTATTTTTTATTTTTTTTCTATCGATCGCGATTAATTAAAACCTCGTACCTTAAATAGTATTAAAAATATTAATATTTTTTTTTTCGTTGTGCCCAAAAATTGAGCATTTTTTCGCACACATTTTGATGCGCAACTGTCTTTTTCGCAGTCGCTGTCTTGTGACACTAGTGATATTGGTAAAACTCTGGTAATATTCAATCGATCGTTGGATATGACAGCTAACCGACAACCGTACTATATTGTTGAACAGTCATGAGGTTATAAAGATCGCGGTTAGTTTCGATCGACTTTTGGTTACAGTGACTTTTATTATAATAAGAAAGTGATAGTGCGAAAATAATAAAGTGCAATTCATTTCAATCATCTTTCGAACAGTACTTGAACAAATATGTATTTTTTATTATTGTTAAGCCTGTTTTATTTTCCACATCTAACTCTACAACGGAATCGAAAACGATATCTTTTCTCTTTTACCATAAAATGTTCCACGAATAAGGTTTATTTAGAAACCATTCTCCGTTTTCTTCTTTATATCTAAGAGAATGGTGTATGATAAACTCGTATTCAATGATTATTTAATATCTTTGTCGTGAGGTTATAAAGATCGCGGTCAGTTTCAACTTTGGGTTAAAGTGACTTTTATATATATAGATAGGACAGTGATAATGCAAAAATAAACTGTATTTCAATAAATAAACTTATGCATAGTGCCTAAATAAATAATTTTTTTTATTAACCCTAGCTCCAACAATCTATTTTTCTGAACGTAAACTCTAGAACGGAGTCAAAAACAGTGCCTCTTCCCTCTTCTCTTTTACCATAAAATGTCCCTTGCATGCAATAATAACGTTTATTTAAAAACTACTCTCTTCGTTTTTATATAACTGAGATAATGGTGTATGATACCACCCTAGGTTTGAATTATATATGGTTTTGAATCACCCTAGAGTGGTAGAGACCTTAAATATATGAAAATA
The DNA here is from genome assembly GCA_963989365.1 of Rhimphoctona megacephalus. NCBI lineage: Eukaryota > Metazoa > Arthropoda > Insecta > Hymenoptera > Ichneumonidae > Rhimphoctona > Rhimphoctona megacephalus. The sequence goes on along the minus strand of OZ022415.1, from coordinate 47,130,610 downwards.
CTATTTGCACTTGCAACTCAAAATGGAATCAAGTGATGCGAAATAATTTTGAGCGAAAAGATATTTGATTTGAGAAAAAAAAATTTCATAAGTATTTCACGAATTTTTTTTTTTACCTATTGCTTATAAGATATAATTCGTGATCAATAAACGTTATAAAAGAAAAACTCGCGTAGTAGTTCGGCCAAAATTCTTTTTTCCAATCAAACTTTTGCTCTCGAAATTTCGTGCGCATACTTTTTTGTTTCAAAATCTCGTTTCGTTATGAGTACTTTTATTTAAAAACTTTCTGTGCATTCTGATGCTATTGGAGTATCTCTTTGGTACCATTTTTTATGGAATATTTTCCGATCCGTTCATTTGTTGGCACGCATGTTTCGGGGTAAGATCTTTTGAATTTTTTTTTTTTTTACAAAATGAAAAAAAAATCAAGTTTTTACTTTTTCGTTGTTCTTTTATACGTCGTATCTTCTCAGAACTACTGTACGTATTAAGTAATCTAATAATTTTATAAATATTGACGGTTAATTACGAAGATTGAATTCATTTGAACACTTCTTAGATCAATATTTCACATTGCATTTTTAGTCCGAATATAGTCGCGATACACCAGCTCGAAATTCGATCATGTATCCATTTTTAGCAGAAACAATTGAAAAATCGCTTGAGCGACCTTTAAAATTTTTATTCAGGATCCAATTCTTGAGAATCACTTTTTGATAAAATGTTACCATATTTTGCTGCAATACCGAAAAAAATGTTAATTCTTTTACATCATTCAGATACGTACACAATATAGACATGTTTAATTGGCAAGCTATGAATTTCATACAAAAAGTCAACAAATCCTCGCAAAAAAACAGCATATATGCTGTAAAAAAAGTTGAGACAAGTACATTTACTCCCCCCAAATACTTGTTCCGGTAAAAAATCTCCTTCTGAACGTGAACCCTAACAAAAAGTTATAAAAGAGATTTCCTCCCAAAAAAACTAACCTTGCAAAAATTCCCTTATTCACATCAAATCTCTCAAAAAATTATAGGAGAAACCCACAAAAATGTTCTCAATAAATTAGAAACTTACAAAAAGTTATAAGACAGCCTCACAAAAATTTACCGATCAAATCATAATCTCACAAAAGATGCTAATTCAAATTCGACCAAAAATGAAGTCTAAACTTTACAAAAATAAATTAAAACTATAAAAGCATTAATAGTAAAAAACACTAAAACCTATTAACCTCTAATACAAAATCTTCCAATTAATTAAAAATATGGATGTGCTACAGTACAGTTGTTCTACGCAAAAAGAATAAGAATAAAAAATTAGAATGAAAAAAAGTTCAGATACAACAAAAAATTTCAAAACAAAAAAATTAGATTGAAAAAAAAAATTCGGCCGAAGTACTTGGCGAGTTTGTAACCATGAATGAATTAAGCAAAATGAATTAAATTAAGCACATTGTATAAATTAATCAAAAAAACTAAATAATAATTTTTAATTAAAAAAAATAATTTTTATTGAAAAAAAATTGGCTTAAAGTAGTTCGCTCATTTTTTATTGCTAAATGTACACAATGTACTATGCATAATTGATAAACGTTGTTATAACCTCGCTATGTACTTCGGTCGAAACTGTTTTTCCATCCAAATTTTTTGAGTCGGTAACTTTGTCGGCATAAATTTGGTTGTTTCGCAAATTCAAAAAGAGATTAAGTATATGAAGAAATATTCTAAAAAAAATAAAATGCACTTGAAGTTTTGAAATGAAAAAAACAATCAGAATGAAACCAACTCAAAACGGAAGCAAGTGATGCGAAACCATTTTGAGCTAAATGAAAAGAATTTCATAAGTACTTCAACAATTTCTTTTTCTTTACCAATTGCTAATAATATAAAATTCGTAATCAATAAACGTTATAAAAAAAACTGGTGTAGTACTTCTACCGAAATTCTTTTTTTCTAATCGAACGTTTGCTCTCGATATTCTGTGCACATACCTTTTTTTGTTTCAAAATATCGTTTCATTTTGATTTCTTTTATTCAAAAACTTTAAGTGCATTTTGATGCTATTGAAGTATTTTTTCGGTGTAATTATTTATAGAATATTTTTCGATACGGAATTTTTTTTCCTAACAATTTTTTTTTTTCAATTCGACGTATCAAGAGACGCGGTAGCGGCTCGACGCCAAGTATTAAAAGAAAAAGCCAGCGCGAGGCCTACCGCACTCTTATATACGCGAATATGCCGGTTTTATGACGTCACGGCGTTTTCAAACCGTTCTGACGTACGAACCGTTTGATCAAAAAATCTGAATATTGGTGACGATTTTTTTTCAATTTTTCTCTTTCTATTGCTCTTTGTTGCAAGTAAATCCGTCCAGCCAATCTTGGGATATGATGATTTAGCGACATAAAATCGAACATTCCGGGATACTATGCTTTTCTTAGGATTCTTAGGATCAGACAGGTATAAGTCGCCCTCGAATGGGCGGGACATACGCCCTTTTAACGATAATCTACATTTCTCTACTGTCCGTCACGCTGCCCACTGAACGAGGCTACCCTCTCTCCTTGCACGCCGCTGAGTGAGAGAGACAGCGCGATAAACCTCGTCCCCTCTCTCTCGCTTGTATAGCGTGCTTTCTCTTTCCCGCTGTTTCGCGCTCTATATATATATATGCGGGCCGAAATCGTAAAATTTGGAGCCACACTAAAAGTTCGATTGCTCTGCCAAAAAAGTAGATATTCCAATTTTGCAAACAAGGTTTTGAAGAGGGCATATACAGCTTCATTCTGGGTTATTTAACCCATTAACGCCGAAGAATCGTGTTTTTTTTTCTCATTTTCAAGCTAGATTCTTATCATCGAAAAAAAATCATTTGCAAATAAAAAATATGTTCCCTTGTACTTTCGAGTGTCCCCTTTCCGAATCCGGAGTCAAAATTGAGTTTTGTCCATTAGAAAAAAAAATATGGCCGTTTTTAAACAAAAAAAACCGAAAAAATCGAAGACATTTTTTTTTCAATATTTTTTTTCTCATTGAAGACGCGCGAGGACCCCCCCTTTTTCTTCAACCATGAGTGCACAAAATAGTTGTAGTTTAAGAATATATTTTTTTAATTTGTCGACATTGACATTTTCACCCCCAAAATGGCGCTTTTCATCCCTTCAGCAGGAAGACAATTTTCACTCTCGGTGCCCGACAAAAAAAATATTCAAATCTTAACAAAAATTGGTATCCCGGGGTTTTCAAGGTCGCTGATTACGATTCCGCCCTCAAAATTCGAAAATTCAGAATGGCGGATCCAATATGGCGGACCCAAATTCAAAAACTTACTTGAATCGGATGAAATGTGGCACTCGGGGGTTTTCGAGGTCGCTGATTACAAATCTGCCCTCAAAATTCGAAAATTGAAAATGGCGGATCCAATATGGCGGACCCGAATTCAAAAACTTACTTGAATCGGATGAAATGTGGCACTCGGGGGTTTTCGAGGTCGCTGATTACAAATCTGCCCTCAAAATTCGAAAATTCAAAATGGCGGATCCAATATGGCGGACCTAAATTCAAAAACTGTATGAATCGGATGAAATGTGGCACTCGGGGGTTTTCGAGGTCCTTGATAACGAATCTGGCATCATCATTTCAAAATTCAAAATGGCGGATGCAATATGGCGGACACCTTCCCGTTAACACCCAGTTATTATCTAACGTTTATTGAAGAATTGACAACTTTATATATTGACAAATTGACAAATTTATAGAAATTCATCACTCCGCATTACTCAACGGATAAACTTATAATTCCTTATTCTACTTAAGAGTATTACCCAGAGAATTACTTAAGAGCATTACCCAGAGAAAACGACATGGACGTGGTAGAAATCCTTTCTCCTTTGGGGTGCTTGATTTGAGTGAGTCCCCTTGCCTCTCACTTTTTGGGGTGCTTGATTCGAGTGAGTCCCCTTGCCTCTCACTTTTTGGGGTGCTTGATTTGAGTGAGTCCCCTTGCCTCTCACTTTTTGGGGTGCTTGATTCGAGTGAGTCCCCTTGCCTCTCACTTTTTGGGGTGCTTGATTCGAGTGAGTCCCCTTGCCTCTCACTTTTTGGGGTGCTTGATTCGAGTGAGTCCCCTTGCCTCTCACTTTTTGGGGTGCTTGATTCGAGTGAGTCCCCTTGCCTCTCACTTTTTGGGGTGCTTGATTCGAGTGAGTCCCCTTGCCTCTCACTTTTTGGGGTGCTTGGTTGTAAATGCGCCCTTTGCTTATCCCCGAAGCCTGATTACGTGTTTCGCTTTCATACAAGCACTACAGAAGTAAGCATTACAGTCCTTACAGTACGTATATGTTCTTATTGGACAGATTGAACAACGAGCTTGTTTGCTGTGACGGAAAGTATCGTGTGCTTTGTTCCGTTTTAGTTTTCCCCTCTCTAAGTAATATTTAGCAATAGAAATTGCGAATTGCTTTGAACCAATTTTTTTTGTTTTATCTCCAGTTGCGTTGAAAATCACGACTGAGTTCACAATGGCGGCCTGTATAAATCTAATAAAGACGACCCATGTCCATTTTTTTGAACGGATACTTGGAAGCAAGTTGTTGCAATGTCCATCGTGAACGTCTACTCCGCCCATGAATTTATTGTAGAGATGAAATGCTTGTGGAAACGGAATCTCAATTTTTGAATGTGCACTCGAGCTAAATCTCTTAGACGGTAATAGAGGAGTCACCCCTGCAGCGGTAGAAGCGATCGAAACTGGTTTCGAGTCTACGATAGTTATGTAGTTTATTCCGCTGTTTTGATCATGCTTTACAACATACGTACCTCGTGGAGACTTTTTGTCGATTACATTTTTTTCTTGGACTCGATTTTCTCTTATAGTTCCTGTACATTGTAAACCTAACTTTTTCAAATGTACTAGGAGATCGAAATTCGTAAAAAAATTATCGCAGTAAAGATGGAACTGAGATGTCTTCTTAGGAGGGATAGATTTGAGAAATGGATCCAATAATTGCATCACTACACGAGAAGCTAGAGCACATTTACCCAATTTATCTCCAATTGATGAATTTTTTCCACAATATAAATCGAGATTCAACAGGTATCCATCGGCGGTGCAAAGACCCCAAAATTTTAGTCCGAATCGTATGGGTTTTCCCCGGATAAACTGTTTTAGCGATGTTCTTGCATATGATTTGGCCATCATTTCGTCAACAGATAACGCAGTCTTCCACAAGCCAAACTGACGAATATTTTTCTGAAATAATTGTAGTAATTTACGAACGCGCCATGCCTTATCACTGGGATCATTGTCTTTAGGCATCGAATACTTTAATTCTGATTTGATTTTCTCAAATGTATCGCGTTGCATTGCAGAAGAAACCACCTCACATAATAAGAAGGGATCAAATGACCAATAGTCTCTTTCAGATTTTCTTTTATTGAACGAGCTTACAATGATGATGCCAATGAAAGTATTCAAATCATCCAACTGCAATTCAAACCCATTCTCTTTACATGAGTCAATAATGTATGTTTTCATTTCCATGCAGAAAAACTTTTCAAACAGTTGTATCGGCTCACTTTTTTGAATACTTTTTTTTACACCGTCAGTTAGTAATAATTTGTCTTCAGTCTCATTCGGGTAGCTCTTTTCACCAACCATCCACTTATATTGGTGATCTCCTTCCAATTTACATTGATTATCTGTGTAATTTTCCGATGCTTGTTTATAAGTGATACTCGAAAGGTGATCATTTGATTCAAAATCAGAATCGGAATCACTAGAACAACCAGAATTGTCTGGATTCGGAATCGCGACGAGCTCGTCACAATTATCGTCAGAAGTATCCATTTCAAACTCTGCATGAGAAGGAATAGATTGCCTTGGTCGTTTTCGAGACATAATGGTAATATTGTCAATATGCTCACGCTGCCGATGAGATAAAAATTATCGAAGAAGTGAATTCACTCAGGAGCAATAAAGATGATAAAACAATATTTTATGAATAAATTTTATTGAGGTACTGAGCTGAAATTTAGGTATATAAGTGAGTTCGATTTAGTCTCAAGACAAGTTCTACGAAAATAGAAACCAAATTATTCAGATAAGGAATATTGGCAGACCTAAAATGAACACAAAAATTCTGAGCTAATATTTTTTACAGAAAATAAAATATCATTAGCAATGTGAACGATCCGCACTCCACAAACGTGAAAAATTGAAAAAAGATGTGATAGGCATATACAAAACTTATTTGCAGACAGAAATATTCATGGATAATAAATATATTTGTATCAGGGATAATATTCAATGATGACCCGTATAAACAAAAACAAGATGAAATGTAAGAAAATCGGAGATTTCTCAGCCTCTGCAACGTCAATTTTTATTCGACACATGAAAAATATAATATATGATCATAAAATGTGAATCAATTGAATGATTATTATTTACATTTATATAAAGTTGTCAATTCTTCAATAAACGTTAGATAATAACTGGGCGTTAATGGGAAGGTGTCCGCCATATTGCATCCGCAATTTTGAATTTTGAAATGATGACGCCAGATTCGTTATCAAGGACCTCGAAAACCCCCGAGTGCCACATTTCATCCGATTCAAGTAAGTTTTTGAATTCGGGTCCGCCATATTGGATCCGCCATTTTGAATTTTCGAATTTTGAGGGCAGATTTGTAATCAGCGACCTCGAAAACCCCCGAGTGCCACATTTCATCCGATTCAAGTAAGTTTTTGAATTTGGGTCCGCCATATTGGATCCGCCATTCTGAATTTTCGAATTTTGAGGGCGGAATCGTAATCAGCGACCTTGAAAACCCCGGGATACCAATTTTCGTTAAGATTTGAATATTTTTTTTGTCGGGCACCGAGAGTGAAAATTGTCTTCCTGCTGAAGGGATGAAAAGCGCCATTTTGGGGGTGAAAATGTCAATGTCGACAAATTAAAAAAATATATTCTTAAACTACAACTATTTTGTGCACTCATGGTTGAAGAAAAAGGGGGGGTCCTCGCGCGTCTTCAATGAGAAAAAAAATATTGAAAAAAAAATGTCTTCGATTTTTTCGGTTTTTTTTGTTTAAAAACGGCCATATTTTTTTTCTAATGGACAAAACTCAATTTTGACTCCGGATTCGGAAAGGGGACACTCGAAAGTACAAGGGAACATATTTTTTATTTGCAAATGATTTTTTTTCGATGATAAGAATCTAGCTTGAAAATGAGAAAAAAAAACACGATTCTTCGGCGTTAATGGGTTAAATACTTTTACGATTTTTTTCGGACCTTGTATACATTTTTGAACATGGTCGTTTTTCACTTTTTTTTCAGTTGTTTAAAATCGGTTTAAATTACATGAATTAATTAATACGCGTAGCATTTCTTCCTGTACTTCCTGTATGCACTAACTATCGAGTTGCTACCGCGTCTCTTGATATGTATACACATGAGAAATAAACCACATGTAATAATATAACCACATGTAATAATTAAAATATTAATATATAATATATGATATCGCGTGTCATTGACAATGAGTAAGAGTAAAAAAAACAAATAGAGCGCAAAGCCGCGCGCGTTTTATCTCTTTCTCATTTGTTTTTAATAAATAATGAATGAAAATATCGTATGTTTTCTGTATCGCGCGCTCTAACACTGTGTTATTCTTTATTTTTTACTAAAAAAAAAATGAAGTTTTTGTATAAATTTTTCTACAAATATAAGGATGACATTTATATGTCGATCAGTATAATTTTGGACACGTTCTGTCACCGCTGTGTAATCTCGCTGAATGCCAGTCAATCATCTTCGTAGATATTTGAGATGGCTGCTCCCCTGCGAGACCGTCAGCGCGCGTATTTTGTAGTAATATGCGATAAAATGTGAGGGAAACATAATTTTTTAAATTTTCGTCTTGAATTTAAATTTTATTATTAACTCTGTTTAAGTTATATTAATTTGAATATGAGTGAAGTTTCAGTGCAAGTATAGTGATTCCGAAAAAATTGTGTCCTGTCTTCAGATTTTCCATCAGCTGTCGCTTTTAGTTTTTGACACATCCTTATTGTTTTGTCCTCCCTTTCTGTACCCTGAATTATCATTTTTTTATTCAAATCAAGAGACGCGGTAGCGGCTCAACGCCAAGTATTAAAAGAAAAAGTCAGCGCGAGCCCTGCCGCACTTTTATATACACGAATATGCCGGTTTTATGACGTCATAGCGTTTTTAAATCGCTCTCATGGACGAACCGTTTGAGTAAAAAATCTGAATATTTGTGACGAATTTTTTTCGATTTTTCTCTTTCTATTGGTCTTTGTTGTAAGTAGATCCGTTTAGCCAATCTTGAGATATGATAATTTAATGAATTAAAATCGAATGTTTCGGGATAATCTGTCTTCCTGGAGACAAACGGGCGTAAGTCACGCTTGAATAGGTGAGACACATGTCCTTTTGATAAGAATCTACATTTCTCTGCTTTCCATCACCCAGTCCCGCTGAACGAGGCTTATACCCCCTTTTATCGTGCGCCGCTGAGTGAGAGAGACAGCGCGCGAATCTTCGTCCCCTCTCTCTCGCTCGTAGCGCGCTCGCTCTCTTTCTCATTATTGTTATTTCTGTTATTTTAGTTAGATTAGTATTTTGGTTTCTGTTATTTTTTTTATAAAAAAAACTATTATTTTTTTGAGAAATTTTAAGCATATTTTAAGTGTGATCGTAGGGAAATCATTCGTTGTATATTATTATTATAATTAAAATATCGATTTTTTTTACAATCTATTACACGACTCTACAAAAAAATTTTTGTTGTTTGTCCTAAAGTTTATTTCATGATTTTCTGGTTAATTATGCACAAACACGAAGAAAAAATACCCTTATTTCATATAAAGTTTGCTTTTGTGATAGTTATACTAATAATACTCATTTTCATGTTTTCATAAGAACTTTAATTAATTTTAATACATTCAAAAATACCCCGCGATAAAAGTGGGGTTCTTACATTCACACAGTGTCTCCAGATGGCACTCGAATGATAAATAACAATCAGGTGTTTTGTACAAGCAGAGAACATAGATTTACATGGAACAACAGGGCCCATGACTACGTTTACACGGCGCTTTTATTCCGGTTTTGTATATATAGACGAATATATTTATATATATCCGTATATGTATGTTGTATATCTATATTGATATAACTAAACCGGAATAAGAGCGCCGTGTAAACATAGTCATGTTAGCTTTTGGCGCGGAAAATGTAGTTCCACTCATGAGCTGTAGAGCGCGCAGCGACGTATCCATGCCAATGGATGTGCTTCACACATTCAAAGCATCAGCTGACCCCCCCCCCCTTCTCGCATGTCAACAGCATCGAGACCCCAAGTACCCCAAATCTATGTTCTCTGGCACAAGTCTAGAAAAAGTTAAAATGTCATCGCGAAAGTGCAAATATGATGCAGATGCATTCTGTTATATATGTGGGGAATTTATAAAAGTGCGAGATGTAAAATCTGTTTTGACGGCTTGTGAGGTTCTTTGTACAGCCTACGAAGCATATTTTAATTGCCCTGTTCGAAATTAAGACAAGCCATGGGCTCCACATGTCGCTTGCAATACTTGCAAAAGATCTTTAGAAGGTAAGCAGTTTTTACTGAATAAAAATATGATAAGCATATGAATTTTTATTTTTATTTATTTTAGGTTGGTATCGAGGTGAGAAGAGGTCGATGAAATTTGGAACTCCAAGAATTTGGCGAGAACCAAGAAACCACGTCAATGATTGTTACTTTTGCATTGTGAATCCACGTAAAAGACGGAGGGGCAAGAATGCAAAACCTATTGAATATCCTAACCTTGATTCTTCTTCTGCTCCAATCGCACATAGTCTGACACTTCCAGTACCTGAAACTCCGATGAAAATATCACAGAAAAGCTCATCTATAAGTTCTATCAAAAGTGTTCCCGATAAAGAATTTTCGCCTACACCAGAGCAACCAAAACACCATCTTATTACTGAAGAAGACTTTAACGACTTGATAAGGGACTTAAATTTGCCAAAAAATAAAGCAGAACTTTTGGGTTCTCGTTTAAAACAGTGGAATTTGGTTGTTGATGTTAATATCACTGATCAGCGAACTCGCCACGAAACATTCTCAAGCTTTTTTACAAAAGAAGATGGACTTTGTTTTTGTAATGACATAAAAGGAATGTTCGAAGAAATTGGGATACCCTGTGTTCCTAGCGAATGGCGATTATTTATTGACAGCTCTACAAAAAGCCTAAAAGCTGTTTTATTACACAACGGAAATATATTCCCATCTCTTCCAATCGCTCACTTAGTACATTTGAATGAAAATTATGAAAGTGTTATAATCTCGCTTGAATCTGTAAAGTATCACGAGTATAACTGGCAGCTAATTGGAGATTTTAAAATGGTGGGATTGTTAATGGGACTCCAAGGCGGATATATAAAATATCCGTGTTATCTGTGTTTATGGGACAGTAGAGCAAATCCTCAGCATTATGTTCGACGATCATGGCCTCTAAGAACAGAACTTTGTATCGGGAAGCAAAACGTAAAATTTGAGTCAATTGTTGAAGCAGAAAAAGTGTTAATGCCACCTTTACATATTAAATTAAGATTGATGAAACAATTCGTAAAGAAACTAGATTAAAAATCAGAAGCTTTTGGATATTTAAAAAAAAAAATCCCGAAGTTGTCAGAAGCAAAGGTTAAAGCAGGAATTTTTGTTGGTCCGGAAATTAGACAAATTTTTGGTGATGAAAAATTTCCAAACTTGCTTAATAAGGCTCAAAAAGCAAGTTGGAACAATTTTAAAGCAGTCGTTCATGGATTTTTAGGAAATAACAAAGCTGAAAACTACCAAGAGCTAGTTGAAAATATGTTGAAAAATTTTAAGACTATGGGTTGCAGGATGTCATTGGAAGTACATATGCTGCATGCTCATTTAGATAAATTCAAGAATAACATGGGGGCGTATTCAGAAGAGCAAGGAGAACGTTTTCACCAAGATATTATGAGCTTCGAACAACGTTATCAAGGCCAATACAATGAAAATATGATGGGAGACTACATTTGGGGTTTATTGAGAGAAAGTACTTATAAACATAAAAGAAAAAGTAAAACTGTGCATATTTAAATGATTTTCCACTTTTTTGTAAGCTAGTTTGATAGTTAAAATGAATCAAAATAATATACATTTATTTTTGTATGGTTTTATTGTAAAATAAAAATTGAAATCACTGATTTTTGAAAATATCGTTCAAACGTTCTCCTGGATACAAAAGCAAACTTTTTCATGCCATGTAATTTTTTTTCGTTCAAATATGATCCAATCTACCAAAATTTCATACTTTAATGTCAAGGTCAAATTTTGTGTTGACCCGTGTTATCTATAGCTCCTTGAAAACTCGAACAAAGCGAATCGTCTAGGAGGTTAACATTTTTGTTCTGAAATGTACTTTGTTTAAAACTATGTGAAAAATTATTCGAAGTTTACATAACCTACCTTTTTTTATCCTAAGATAAAATAACCTTTTTTCATAGCGCTTGTACTAATTAATTTGTTTCTTCAATGTTTGTACGGAAGCATAATTCAATTAATAAATTTTAAGCGAAGTACAAACATGAGAAAATAGCTAGTTCTATTTTTCGAATTGTTAATTTTAATAAACATTTTTGTTGTTGATTAGACTAATATTTCCCCACGATTATACTAGTCTTGAAATGCATTGAATGAATAATAGTTTCCTATGAAAATTTAACAGCAAAATTAAAAGGGACTATCGCCGCGGGAAAAAACATTTTTTGCTTGTAATTTAAAAATTGATTTACGTAATCTTTAAACAATTGTTGACATATTTTTCAATGAAAGCATCTGCCAAAACGAAAAATTTGACCCACTTATCCATTCGGTTTGTATGATTTTTCAGAGATTAGTGCATGATTAATAGTAAAATGCACGCCAAGTTTGTGTGTAGTATTTGCAGTGAATTAGTGCGGTACATACGTGTAAATACAACACGTGCATTTGTACACGTATTTGCGCATTTATATGTAATTGTTTTTTGTATTATTCTCTGTGGAATTGTGTTGTACATTCTTAGTGCTTAGCGAGCTTAAAAGCAGAATAACATTTTCTTTATATCCGCAGAATTTTTTTTGAAGCCCTTGAGGTGACAAAAACCTCTAGCAGATAAATCTTCAAGATGTACATGATTCCATTCCGAAACTCGTAATTCATTCACCATTCTTGGCTACGTTGAAATGATTTCATTATTTTTTCAATCATCGGCAACAATTTACAACTAGATCTTTTTTCTATGTACTCATCACATATCAAGACAAAAACAAAATAAAACATGTAAATAGGTTTTTATTCGATGATGAATGCCAAAATTTTTCTAGTATGTTTGTTCATTGTTTTTGGGGTGAAGTACCCTTTTCAGTATTACGGAAGAGAAATGGATGTTGATATTTACTTATTTTTTTGGAAATTAAGTATAAACATTTTTTGTTTGGTTTTTTCGAGATGTAAAAATTGTAATATAATAACAGAAAAAATATTGAATGGTTATTTTATAACTAAGGTCACGTCTTTTAATACTTGGCGTTCTTTTTTTACTTTTTTAAAGTTTTTTGCGATTTATATTGTAACGGTACATTTTTGCCGAAACGCTTAAGGGCTAAAACCACTGTAGAATTTTCGAAAAATCGATTTTTTTTTATAGGCTTAAAAAATACTTTGAACCCTCTTGAATATGAGGCAAAAAGGTTTATACCTGAAAACAAAATTTTTCATTGAAATTTCGGGCTCTTCCCCGAGCGCGTCGGTCTGCTTCTAAATGACTACCTGCGTCAAGTAAACCCTGTAGCGGAGGTATCTTTCTTACCTTACCTGGGGTCTTACATTTTGATTTCTACCTTCTTTAATAACTATTGGATGTCGTTAGGAAGGTTCGTGTAGACGCATTTCCAAGAAAAGTACGTTAGTTCAGTCTAGCAGGCAAAATCGTCGATGTTGAAGTAAAATCAAAGTACTGTAAGTCTTGTGAGCATTGGAAGGGTAAATTAGAAACAACTGGGTATGAAGAATGGTACATAACACACGCCGATGAATGTCAGGCGAACCATGAAGGCTCATCTGGTAAAATGGAAGTAGACGCTGTCATCGAGATGTTCGAACGCTCCGAAACTTTGCACGGCCTCAAATATGCAAACTACATCGATGATGGTGACAACAAAACCTTCAAAGGAATACAGGATAAAAATCCATACGAAAATTGCGAAGTGCAAAAGAAACAGTGTATTGATCACGTACAAAAAAGAATGGGCACTCGATTGAGAAATTTGAAAAAAAAAGTGAAAGGCCTCGGAGAAAGAGGTAAATTAACTGCCAAATTAATTGATCAGTTAACAATTTATTATGGCTTGACTATACGTCGGATTCCAAACTCCTTGAAAAATATGAAAAATCAAATCAGGGCGACCTTATTTTATAAATTATCAACCGACGAAAGTCCGCAGCACGAGAAGTGAGTCTTGGTGTGACTGTGGAAGAAGGTGCAAGCAGCGGGTTCTTTGGACACCTTTCATCATCAGCCGCCACTTTCTGCGGAAGTTCTTGAAGCCATCAAACCAGTTTATGAAAAGTTGAGCCGAGACGAGCTGCTAAATCGTTGCTTAGGAGGCTACACACAAAATAGCAACGAAAGTTTCAATACTATCGTTTAGAAATTGACTCCTAAAACTTATTCAAGTGGCAAAAAAATCTTGAATATAGCAACTGATCTTGCTGTGTGCAATTTCAACGATGGTCTGATCGCTATTCTAAGAATCTTTAAAGTTTTGGGGATGGATATAGGCATCCAATCATATAATTTTTGTCTCGAAGCCGATTCTAAGCGGATCGAGTACGCTGAGCGGTCTTTGATCGATGCAGCGAAATAGGCGCGTTCGACCATTAAATCTTCGAGGAAGGAAAATGAAGAGAAAAATTACCACTTAGAAGGGCAGTTTTATGGTTCAGGGATAGCAGACTAAAGGTAAAGAAATTTAAACAGTCGAATTTTTCATTTTTTCATTTCAGTACCACGTTTCAAAACTTTAAACGCGTTTTTCAAGAAACACGATTTTTCAAAACGGCATACCGCATAACTCCAAGAATTTTCATTCTTTTTATTTGATTTTTGACAATATCTTAAAAATAATATTTCGAAATGAAATACGTACGGAATTTTTGATAAGTTCATTTAAACATTTTTTATCAACAAATAATTACCCCTTTTTCTGTCGAAAATTGAACCTCTTCATTCAAACACTCGCCAATAATACAAAAATGAATATTTTCAAAATTCCCTACGTACTTCACTAGCTATGAATGTCTAGATTAAGCGTTTTTTTTTTTTTAATTCCAAATCAACAATTGCACCAGTTACACTGCGTGCTGCAGAGCGCCTCGAATTCAACAAGCCTCACGGGAATGGCTCTGGTGTCGCCATTTTTAAATATTTTTCAATCATAATTTTTTGTTGTACAGTTAAATATATGCTTAATAACTCCCCCGAATATTATTATTCTATTACCTTTCATTCCACCCGAAAAAAATGGTCAAAAAAAGGCATTTTTTGAGACCATTACAGTGGTTTTAGCCATTCAACGTCGTTACGCGTCGGTTCGAGCTACCTGAAATTTAGGAGCAGGTATGAAAAAATGATGAGATGAAACGTGGATTATGTTTTGACAGAGTAATAATATAATTTATTCAAGTAAACACAAAGATGATTTTTGTTTGTACATGAAATTTCGTGAATAATAAAGAAAATTTTCTTTATTTATTTCTCCTTTTGTTATATTTCTTTTTCATTTATTTTGTTCGCATGAAAACAATGATATTTGTTTTGAAATTATAAATTTGTCAAAAATTTTTTTTAATTTTGATCTATGAAACGAACTAATTATCTAATAGTTCAGTGGTATCTTTCTTTAAAATTTAACGAGGAAATAATCGATTTATCACTCAAAAATAAATTTCTGTTGTTAAATTGTCCAAAATAATCAATTAGAATTTTTAATGTGATTATATACAATAATAATAATATTTTTGTCCGTGACTCGATATAATTTTACAATAGTTGAAATATTATGGACAATAAAAAAAAAAAAATATTCAATTTGATTTTTCAATTCGCTGTATTTTTTTTATGCTATTGATTGATAGTTCAGATTCTTCTCTTACGAAACAACCCCAATGAAACAAAAAAAACACAATAAATTTGAATCGATTTCCTTTTGAATGCTCCTTAATATCAATATGTCCTATTTAAATATTCCTTCTTGGAAAGTTATTTGCAATCCCAAATTTTCCATGATTATGCGCCTGATAAAATAATGACGCCCTATACCTTTTGTGAAAATATATATATATACTATACATTATGCATTATTTCGGTTCATTTGTGGCGTAAGTATCGTAAAAATTGAAAAGAAGCCGAGGAAAAAAAAAGTTCCCGCACGGGGGCTCCAACCCGCGACCCTCGCATTATGAATCCGAACTCTTACCGCTGCGCCAACCACTGCTTGGAAATTATGTTATCATAAAAGACTTATGTATTGTCCGATCCGCGACAAAAATTTTATTTCCTAAACGCTTGACCATCTGGAGCTCCTACTTGCATCACTTTCATTTCTAGTCAAGCCCTACATATATTGTGAATCCGGATGAAATCGGTGATGACGAGTAGCCGACCTCCCCAGTTTTGCTATTATTTGCATTTTCTGGATTTTCATGCGATTGCTTGGATCTAAGTCGCATTCCTGGCGAATTTTCAATATCGGCGAGTACTATTTGGCATTGCGATTACCCAACAACCTTGTGGTAATGACGAACATGTTATTTTCACTTTCTTACTCACCATTTTCGCCATTTATTCATCTACGATTTATGCCTCAATCACGGAGATTACTATTCAAACAAATGGTGAGATCAAATTGGCAGCGTTGGAGGATATTGCTAATTCGGAATTGATACTCAACGTCAATCCCGATGATTCAAAGAGGATCACCAAACTTTTTGTCGTTTCTTAAGTGTTTTAAATAACAGAATCATTGAAGAGGAATTCATATATACGTGCCCCGACCAATTGAAGACGTATAAAAATGTAGCTTGCGTGGTGGATAAAATGTTCGCGAGTCTTTTATAATTGAAGCGGACAAACGTTTCACCGTGAAGCTTGCTGAACCTCGCTTATGGACCAATATTTCCGATTTCATAGTGGGCAAAAGATCACCAAATCGTTCGAGTCTGGATAAATTAATCATGCCATCTCAAAGCGCCGGACTTATAGAAAAAATGTATTTCATGCCCTCCACATATCAGAAGAATACTTCGCAAAGCTAACAAAATACGAATGGTTTACGTGAAGAATTAATCACGATTGTAATTGTTGACTATATTTACTATTGATTCTTGTTTTTTCTTGGGGAAATCATTTTCCATCATCCATCGATATATATAAAAAATCAAGAAAACGTCTGCTCCCTATCTTCTTTCCTTTCACTGAATAATATTTATCAAGGGTGGAAGAAAAAATCTGTGGCCATACAAGTTAAATAGAATATAACTTCAAACCAGACGGCATTATATAAAGTTGTGCAAAAAAAATATTTTCCGTCGTGAGTTTAAGTATGATTAAAATGTGACACTGGGGCTAGATCACTCAAGAGGCAATTTGAGCAACAGACAATAGCTTTGAAATAATCAAATGTAATCATGTGCGCCCTTGTTATTGAATAAATTGAAACCTTTATAACTAACGCGCACATGTTTGCTTATTTAAAAGTTACCGTCCGTTAATCAACGTACTCTTTGAGTCAACCAACCCCGGCCTTCCGTAACGTGGAAGCTAGCATAATTGTTAAAACATATTGTCTGTCCAATTTATCTCCATATACGTGTAATCTAGCGTTTCAAATTGAGTTAAATTTAAGTTTAAATGTAGTTTATATCGTAGGCTAACAGAGATGCATCCTAGCACATAAACTTGTAATAGGTGACATACCTCAACATTAATAAATTTTCTATTTCATTCTCTTTTTATAGCTTTTATAGAAAAAATTGCAAAATACACGTTTTTGGCCTTCTGACTAGATAGGTCTCTTTAATTGAATATTCGGAAGGATTTTCTCTCCGAACTCGTTTATTCGACTTTGTGCAAAAGGTTTGTATTGATTTCAAAGGATGAAGAAAAAGTTGCGTGGATAAAAGTTTCAACCACTTCAAAAACACCGAAAAAATGTACTCGTTCTCGTAAATTGCCAGATGCCAGAAAAGCGGAGTCTGAAATGACTTTATTGAGGAAGATGAAAAAATACGTCTACTCGGAAAGAATTATAAAGTAAACTTTTCACTGAATTTCACGGTAAAAATTGATGTGATAAACTGAGATGCAGTTACGAATGTAAAAATGTTATTTATAACAAGTTATATACACAAATAAATGTACCAGAATTTTTACCCCATGGAGCACATCAAAATTTATACTACATTAAGTAAAAAATTTTGAACGCAAATCAGTATTTTCATTAAAAAAATAAATAATATTAATGTGAAATAATAAATTACACGATAATATTTTAATAAACTAGAAAATTCATTCAATTTTTTTGCTAAAATTCGCTTTAATCCTTTGTTTCTATCTTCATAATAACTTTTTTAGCAGATTCTATCAATTTATCATTCAAAGGATAACTTTTTCAACTCCAAAACTGGAAACATGAATTGCGAAAAGATTAACTCTTATAATTTCAAATCTACCCGCTTTCCTCGTGCCAGTCTCTCTATACTGAAGGTAATTTCTGATACGGACGTGGATGGCGTAGCGAGCATGCGCGCGTGCAGTAAGAGTGGAGGCGCGCGCATTAGGAACCACCCCGTGTGTTCCATTCCTATCACGCTTTCAGACATCACCCCTTACATTTTATCGGCACACATCACATACGCTTTGGATAATCAAGATAAAGCATCGAGGCTTATTATGCCGACGATAAATCGACTGTTTCCAATGATAAAGAAGATAAGTTAAAAAACGCGAAGAAAATTCCATACCTGCAGCATCGATGTGTGTTGACAAGCAAAACAGAACTCTCTAGCGCCGGGCTCCGCGAAATAAGTGCCTGGCGAACCACGTTGACCCTTACCGACATACATTCGCACCTTTCACTTGATACTCGATTAATTACAAAACCATTAATAAAAACAGTGACAATAAAAACGACACCTGCCAAAATCGCGTATCCGTTTCGTGTTTGATTCGAAACATTCGTGTGTATATATATTTGTAGATCACGTATTTAAAAAATATTGAATCGGCTATTTCGCACACTTCGAAAGATGTTATGAGAACACGAAGGGGCTTGTGTGGTATTCTACTTGACGAGATTCGTCACGTTTCACAACTTGAAAAAAGCTCGACGTGTCGAGACTGTCGACCGCATGTTTTGTTTACGGCTGATCGAGACAAAACTCCCGGTAGATCGTTGCGCTTGGTGGCCGCGCGTTTACAGCGTCGCGATGCTGCCACAACGATATATATACATATACATATGGGTGTATGTATGCGTTTATACATGTACAGCATAACTGTGTATATATATATATATACAGTTATATATTAGCGCGTGACGATGCAAGCGTGCGCACCTCCGACGACGAGAAGGGCGATCGATTTCGCGGGGATAAACCCTCAGCTGTGAGGGTCATCTATATATATAACTTATACATGTTTTCACTGCCAAAGCTCTCTGAAATTCACTCGTTTTCACGACACGTAAAGCTAAATACCCGCCCGCACGATTTTGAAGTATTTTATTTTGTATTTTTGTTTTGATATCCAGTAAAGCCTTGGAAATCCTATCAAATTTGTGTCTGAACATTTCAGTTTGAATTTCATCGACAACATGCTCAGCAGGAAGCGTGAGCAGAACGCCTCGGTGACCGTCACGATTTTTTTCTTCGCTCTTCCGGAAAAATTGATACGTTAGGCGTAGAGAAATGATTTTGCCTGCTGGTTCGACAACTTAAATATTTTATAAAATGGTTCCTGTCCTTCCAGTGAAAAAGGAAATTGCATTGCATTCACATTGTTTTTATCATTACATCCTCTACTGTTAAGTACTCTTTACTTCCGGTGAAAAATAAATTCGCTATATTGCATTCCTGAATATCAACCAAATTAATCTCACATTAAGACGAGAATTCCATATGTTGTTATTATTTGTTACAACTTTATTAATAAAACAATGAGAGAAATTATTCGAAAAATCATTAAACAGTCTCAATTACGAAGCTTTGTGCCATGACAATTTGATATGCTAGGAAAATACAGACACGACACGTACACATATCCTCGGGGACGTTAAAAAGCTGCTATAAATAATACCAGCGCTTGCTACATCCATAACGAGCAAGCAAATAATCTCCATTGCGGAATATCACTATGTATAACATATATACGTTGTTCTCATAATTCTTTTCGTTCACTTTAATAGCGCACGTGTATGAGCCATTTCACGTAAAAGTTTGAAAAATAAAATAATAAAAATTATTATATATATTAAAAATTAAAAAAAAAGTAAAAGATTTTAAATATTTTTTCTGTGAAACAATATTTTTTCTGTCACGTATTTCTGATATTTTGAATTTGAACATTCGTTCGATTTTTAGAGCTAATTCAAACTGCCAAGTCCCAGAAAATATGTAGTTATTTTTTTTTAAAAAAGCATTCCGTTAACGAAGCCATTATGTGAACCAAATGACAACAAATTTAAATGCAAGTCCAAAGAGAGTCGATTTAAAAAAAAATTACAAATATTTTATAGTTTTAATATAAATTGAAAAATTAGAGTAGTTGCGACTTTTTCAAACAATATTTCTACTCACTCTAAACGCGCCTGAAAAATATTCTAATGTAAATTGAGTTCGATATAAAATCACAATGACAAATATAAATTGTGCTTGTTGCAGAAAAGACAAAACAGAAAAGACTGTTTTGTCTTTTCGACAAAACAGTCATTAAGGAAAATGCTAATAATTTTTACAGGAAAATCTAAAAATTAATTTGCCTGTAATAATCAATTTAACAGGCAAATTGAAAAAATACCAATAGAAAATAGACAATAAAATGCTCAGGGTTGTTACGCATATGAAAAACAGGGAAAACCTGGAAAACTCAGGGAATTTCTTACCCCCTGGAATTATCAGGGAAAAGTCAGGAAATTTTGAAAATTCTCTGGAATTTTTCCAGAATTGACTTTTCACAATAATCACAAGAAATAAAACCACCGTCTCCACAACCGTAAACAAAAGTTGTGATATTTTTATCAACCACCCACTTCGAAATTGAGATATATTCTATAATTGCGCATATTACTGAAACGTGAACATGTGTAACTGAAAAATAATGTTTATCAACTATTTTCAGAATAATGGATAATCTTCTAGCAGAAATAAACATATACGTTTTCAAGTTGCATCAGTGACACAATAAAGTATTTTTTGGCCTCCTGCTTGACATATTTTCAAATGAGCAAATAAGGAAAAAAAATTTTTCCTTATCTATTGTAGACACGTGTTAAAATTTATTTTTTATTTGTTCGGCATTAGGGTAAAAAATTTGCAGTAAAACGTTTTTAAATTGTTCTACCATGTATGGATTTATATGGGGCATTCCACACTAAATCGGTCACTTTTGAAATTCACATTTTTTATTGTTTTGATTTTTTTTCTCTAATAGAGCTCATTGAAAAGAACTCGTCCGATTGTTTTTTTTTTATTTTTATGTCAACACGTTCATCGGAAACGAATTTTTGAAAAATTTTCCGATTTTTTTTCTTCAAATATCAATAAGTCCCTCAAAAATGCAGTAAACCGAATAGATGAGGAGTCAAAATTTTAGTTCTAAAACATACTTTCATTTGAGGATATGTAGGAATTCATCAAAATATTACATGCTGCAATTTTTCAAATTTTAAGCGAGAAATGTTACTTTCCACCGTGTTAGCCCGCTTCGATTTGGCTCTTGAATTTTTATCAAAACCTATCATTTCTTTAATGACTATTAAGCCTAGTTTGATGATAGGAATGATGGGGAGATGGGGTTCGTTGTATTTTTTATAGTTAAATTGTGGATTTTTTTACTATTAATCATGCACAAATCCCTGAAAAATCATACAAACTGAATGGATAAGTGGGTCAAATTTTTCGTTTTGACAGGCGCTTTCGTTTAAAAATACGTCAACAATTAATTAAAAGTTACATAAATCAATTTTTAAATAATAAGTAAGAAATGTTTTTTTCCCGCAGTGCCAATCCTTTTTGATTTTGCTACCAAATTTTTATAGGAAACTATTATTCATTTAATGCTTTTTAAGACTAGTATGATTATGGGGAAATATTAGTTTAATCAACAATAAATATCTTTAATAACATTAATAATTTGAAAAATAGAACTAGCTATTTTCTCACGTTCATACTTAATTCAAAATTCATTAAATGAATCATGCTTCCATACAAACATTAAAGAAACAAATGAATTAGTATAAGCACGATGAAAAAAGGTTATTTTATCTTAGAATTGGAAAAACTACGTGATGAAAACTTGAAATAATTTTTCACATATCTTTAAACAAAAGTACATTTCAGAACAAAAATTTTAATCTCACTAGTTTTTCAAGCAGTTATAGATAATTACACTGTAAAAAAATCGATATTTTAATCGATATTTTAATTGTAAAAATATATAACAGACGATTTGCTCATGATCACACTAAGCTTAAAGTTCCTCAAAAAAATAATTGTTTTTTATAAAAAATTAACAGAAAAATCGAAGGGGGCTAACTATGTGGGAAAAAAACATTTTATGCTTAGAATTGAAAAAATGAATTCAAGTAATGTTTGAATAATTTATTGCATATTCTTAAACGAAAGTACGTTTTGAAACTAAAATTTTAACCCCCATCTATTCGTTTTACTGCATTTTTGAGGGAGTTATTGATATTTGAAGAAAAACCTCGGAAAATTTTTGAAATATTCTTTTCGGATGAACGTGTTGACATAAAAATTTGAAAGAAATCAGACGAGTTCCTTTTAATGAGCTCTATTAGAGAAAAAAAAACCAAAACAATAAACAATGCGAATTTCAAAAGTAGCCGATTTGGCGTGGAATGCCCCATATACATCCATACATGATAGAAAAATTCAAAAAAATTTTATTATAAATTTTTTACCTCAATGCCGATCAAATAAAGAATAAATTTAAACATGTGTCTACAATAGATAAGGATATTTTTTCCTCATTTACTGATTTGAAAATATGTCAAGCAAGAGGCCAAAAAATACTTTATTGCGTCACTGACGCAACTTGAAAACGTATATGTTTACTTCTGCTAAAAGATTACCCATTATTATGTAAATAGATGACAAACATTATTTTTCAGTTACACAGGTGCACGTTTCATTAATATGCACAGTTATATAATATATCTCAATTTCGAAGCGGATGGTTGATAGAAATATCACATCTTTCGTTCATGTGATTATTGTGAAAAGAACTGGATGATCGAAAATATGATTTTTGGATTCCAAAACTTTCGGGAACTTGACAAATCTCTTATTAGCTTTTATTATATTTACACTTTCTGATATAGTTCGTTTTCTAGAATAAAAATTTCGGTAATTTGTGACGTGTTTAATATTACATATTCAGAGTTAAAAATTCCAGAGAATTTTCAAAATTTCCTGACATTTCCCTGATAATTCCAGGGGGTAAGAAATTCCTTGAGTTTTCCAGGTTCTCTCTGTTTTCCATATGAGTAACAGCCCTGATTTTTGGTAATTATTCGAAAGTGGGGCTCTACCTACAATCGGGCTGAATTTTTTTAAATATATTCTCATAGTTAAAAAACATCATAGTTGTTATTATTATGGTGACGCATGACCATATTTATCAAAATAACATTTTTTTTTAAGAATAAAATTTTTTTCCAATTTTTCATTTTATTTCAGTTTATTCATTTTATTCCCTCTATTTATTGCGATTGCTCATTATAAAAAAGCTGAATTGCGTTAAAGAGTGCATGTGTGTGATCACTATGCAAGGGATACGCTCGGCGAAAAAGAAAATCGGCTGTATAACCGGCCATGTGGTAATCACGCCGTCTATATTTTGGAATTCCACTGCATGCACACGCCGTATCCGTTCAATATTATCCGCATACGCTCCTGAATTCGAATCGATGAAATTTCTGGAATGATTAACTGTCAGATGTTGAAATCCTATAAATTGAAATGAAATTGAATTAAAATATAAAAAAGCTGTGTCATTCACCAGACTCACCCGGAATAAACGAAATGCCGTTGCAAGATTTATTGTACATTCCATTGTACACAGTACACTGGATGGTATAAATTCTTAAATTTTTGAAATTTTCTTACCTTCTTGTATTCTATTTACGTTCTTATGTTTACATCTACAGAAATTTCAACGTTCAATACACTACCTGTATTACGTATAATGTGTATGTATGCATGTAATGCCTAGTGTTTATATTTATAGGAATCGCTCGAGAGCTCGTTTAAGAGGTAAAAGTTAAATTTGAAACATGATGAATGAAAGTGAAAGAAAAATTTTTTATGAGTAAAAAAAGTTATGCGTCACAATAATATTGATTTGTGTCATATTATTTATTCATAAAGAATGTAAAAAAAAATGTTCAGCCCAATTGTAGGTGGAGCCCCACTTCCGAATAATTACCTCTAGAATATCTGTAAACCCTATCTGGAAAGAATCTAGGAAAATTGATCCAAGGAAAATTCGTCCAGGAAAATTCGCCTCCGGAAAATTCACCCGACAGAAAATTCGCCTGTGGAAAATTCACCCAAGGAAAATTCGCCCGACGGAAAATTCACCCGCGGATAATTCACCCACGGAAAATTCGCCCCAGGAAAATTCGTCCCCGAAAAACTTGCTCTTGCTTGCTTGTTTCCCAGCCACTGATACATGCTCCGGCACATGTAGGGAAAAGATATATATCACAAATTATAAATCTAAAATTTATTTTATTTTCTTATCTTGAATTTGTAGCATGTCGGGATGTGTGCGTGGAATCGTTGGACGTGTAGAAATAGTAGGGTGGGTTTGTAGCACATGTGGAAATAGTAGGGTGGGTTCGGGTCATCTTTGGGTTGTTGTTTGAATAGATGGACATGTGGAAATAGTAGGGTGGGTTCGGGTCATCTTTAGGTTGTTGTTTCAATAGTTGGACATGTGGAAATAGTAGGGTGGGTTCGGGTTATCTTTGGGATGTTGTTTCAATAGTTAGACATGTGGAAATAGTAGGGTGGGTTCGGGTCATCTTTGGGTTGTTGTTTCAATAGTTGGACATGTGGATATAGTAAGGTGGCGCCTACATCAGTCGTGTTTTCCACAATTCTCTTTGGCTCTCGCATTCCCAATGCGATACAGAGTGCATTAGGAAAAAAAGGCTGTGAGTATACACTCGAGAGTAAAAGCATTCAAGATAAGAAAATGAAATATATTTTAGAATTATAATTTATGGTATATATCTTTTCCCTACACGTGCCGGAGCATGTATCACTGGCTTATTTATTATTATTATTATTAATATGAAACATTAAATCAACAAAAGCAGGTTTTCCGTGGGTGAATTTTCCGCGGGCGAATTTTTCATCGGGCGAATTTTGCGTGGGTGAATTTTCCGCGGGTGAATTTTCCGTCGGGTGAATTTTCCGGTGGGCGAATTTTCCGGAGACGAATTTTCCGGCGGCGAATTTTCTAAGGCGAATTTTCATTAGATCAATTTTCCTGTTACCATCTGGAAAATCTGAAAAAGTCAGGGAATTTCGGAGTCAACAATGAGTAACAACCCTGTCAGCATTCTGAGATCAAACTCTCACGTGAAGTTCCCCATACGTGTATCTGTGAACGAGTGTATACGGAAGCATCAACTCTCTCTCTCTCTCTCTCTCTCTCTCTCTCTCTCTCTCTCTCTCTCTCTCTCTCTCTCCCTCCCCCCCCCTCCTCTCCCCCCCCTCTCTGTCCCTCTGTCCTTCTCTGTCCCTCTCTGTCCCTCTGTCCCTCTCTATCCCTCTCTATCCCTCTCTGTCCGTCTCTGTCTCTCTCTATCTCTCTCTGCCTCTCTCTGCCTCTCTCTGCCTCTCTCTGCCTCTCTCTGTCTCTCTCTACCTCTCTCTGTCCCTCTCTGCCTCTCTCTGTCTCTCTCTGCCTCTCTGTCTCTCTGTCTCTATCTCTGTCTCTGCCTCTGTCTCTATCTCTGTCTCTGCCTCTGTCTCTCTGTCCCTGTCTCTTTGTCTCTCTGTCTCTGTCTCTGTTTCTCTGTCTCTGTCGCTATCTCTGTTTCTCTGTCTCTGTCTCTATCTCTCTGTCTCTGTCTCTGTCTCTCTGTCTCTGTCTCTCTGTCTCTCTGTCTCTGTCTCTCTGTCTCTGTCTCTCTGTATCTGTCTCTCTGTATCTGTCTCTCTGTCTCTGTCTCTCTGTCTCTGTCTCTCTGTCTCTGTCTCTCTGTCTCTGTCTCTCTGTCTCTGTCTCTCTGTCTCTGTCTCTCTGTCTCTGTCTCTCTGTCTCTGTCTCTCTGTCTCTGTCTCTGTCTCTCTGTCTCTGTCTCTCTGTCTCTGTCTCTCTGTCTCTGTCTCTCTGTCTCTGTCTCTCTGTCTCTGTCTCTCTGTCTCTGTCTCTCTGTCTCTGTCTCTCTGTCTCTGTCTCTCTGTCTCTGTCTCTGTCTCTCTGTCTCTGTCTCTCTGTCTCTGTCTCTCTGTCTCTGTCTCTCTGTCTCTGTCTCTCTGTCTCTGTCTCTCTGTCTCTGTCTCTCTGTCTCTGTCTCTCTGTCTCTGTCTCTGTCTCTCTGTCTCTGTCTCTCTGTCTCTGTCTCTCTGTCTCTGTCTCTCTGTCTCTGTCTCTCTGTCTCTGTCTCTCTGTCTCTGTCTCTCTGTCTCAGTCTCTCTGTCTCAGTCTCTCTGTCTCAGTCTCTCTGTCTCTGTCTCTCTGTCTCTGTCTCTCTGTCTCTGTCTCTCTGTCTCTGTCTCTCTGTCTCTGTCTCTCTGTCTCTGTCTCTCTGTCTCTGTCTCTCTGTCTCTGTCTCTCTGTCTCTGTCTCTCTGTCTCTGTCTCTCTGTCTCTGTCTCTCTGTCTCTGTCTCTCTGTCTCTGTCTCTCTGTCTCTGTCTCTCTGTCTCTGTCTCTCTGTCTCTGTCTCTCTGTCTCTGTCTCTCTGTCTCTGTCTCTCTGTCTCGGTCTCTCTGTCTCTGTCTCTCTGTCTCTGTCTCTCTGTCTCTGTCTCTCTGTCTCTGTCTCTCTGTCTCTGTCTCTCTGTCTCTGTCTCTCTGTCTCTGTCTCTCTGTCTCTGTCTCTCTGTCTCTGTCTCTCTGTCTCTGTCTCTCTGTCTCTGTCTCTCTGTCTCTGTCTATCTGTCTCTGTCTCTCTGTCTCTGTCTCTCTGTCTCTGTCTCTCTGTCTCTGTCTCTCTGTCTCTGTCTCTCTGTCTCTGTCTCTCTGTCTCTGTCTCTCTGTCTCTGTCTCTCTGTCTCTGTCTCTCTGTCTCTGTCTCTCTGTCTCTGTCTCTCTGTCTCTGTCTCTCTGTCTCTGTCTCTCTGTCTCTGTCTCTCTGTCTCTGTCTCTCTGTCTCTGTCTCTGTCTCTCTGTCTCTGTCTCTCTGTCTCTGTCTCTCTGTCTCTGTCTCTCTGTCTCTGTCTCTGTCTCTCTGTCTCTGTCTCTCTGTCTCTGTCTCTCTGTCTCTGCCTCTCTGTCTCTGTTTCTCTGTCTCTGTCTCTCTGTCTCTGTCTCTCTGTCTCTGTCTCTCTGTCTCTGTCTCTGTCTCTCTGTCTCTGTCTCTCTGTCTCTGTCTCTCTGTCTCTGTCTCTCTGCTTCTGTCTCTCTGCCTCTGTCTCTCTGTCTCTGTCTCTCTGTCTCTGTCTCTCTGTCTCTGTCTCTCTGTCTCTGTCTCTCTGTCTCTGTCTCTCTATCTCTGTCTCTCTGTCTCTGTCTCTGTCTCTCTGTCTCCGTCTCTCTGTCTCTGTCTCTCTGTCTCTGTCTCTATTTTCGCGTAATTATATATTATAAATATTTTATTATATTATTATAAATTTCTGACGGCGAAAAGCAACGCATGCAACGAAAAGCACCTCCAATTTGATTTTCACTTGAATGAGCAATTTTAATAAAAAGTTATGGGCCGGACAAGTACTCTGTGCGTATACGCTCAACGTACGGTGGTGAACGTTCATCAAATTATTACCAATCAAACAAAACTGTGCTATCATGTACAGACATAAATTAAAGTTTTTTTTTAACATTACAAAAGCACGGGATCTTATGCGAAACTTCCTGTTCTTACTTGTTTTTCGTTATTTTAGCCACGGCGCAGGCAATGTTGTTTCATTAGGTCATGTAAGTAAATACTATTTGGCAACATTCGTCGCGCCATAGCCAAAACAAAAGTAGCTACTCGACTTAGGAGATCCCAGAAGCAATGCATCAACTGCATGCCAAACGTTGCCGGTACGTCCATATTGATATCTTCTCAGTCACCAAAGAAATACTTGTCCTAGTACTGATATCATAAATTTTACTGCTGCACGTAACTTAGATGTCAACCTTTTTTTATTTTTTTCTAGACTATTGATACTTCTTACACACCAATTATAAGAGGTATTTTTCTCATCTTGATAACGCTGATTTTTTAATGTTTTGATTCTTGTTTTGTTCTGTGGAAATAAATTCAAAGTAACATTTATTATGAAGTCTGGTTTTTTGGCCGGATATTTCGTGATCTATATAGTTGGTTTCCCTCCGGGATATGAATAAAATTAGTAAACATCAAAAAAAAAAAATTTAAGTGGGGTTTTGATTTTTTGTGATATCATAGGGAAACGAGGGACCACGAATGTACTTGTCCAGGTTTTTTTTCCCCGGGAGGGGATTTTTGCTATTTGATATCACTTCTTTTTCCTATAGTATTTTCATATATTTCGCTTTATATAGACTCCAATAGAGTCTGCATATAACAAAAAAACTTACAACGTGTTTGCATCATTACATCATCGATTTATTTGAATGACAGGAATCAGTCCTGCTCACACTACTAATTCGACGTAAAAGAGAATGAGACAGATTTTCTACCATAAATTCATTGTTATTGAGGTTGTTTAAATATAAGAGCGTTTCGTTTCTCTGATAAGAAAAAAATTTATAATGTTTTTAAAAGAGTTAACTACACACTCGAAGTATTTTCGAGATGTTAGTAATTCGTTGATAGGTTATTATTCGATTATAGCTTCGCAGGAAGGTGTTATAGAAGAGACCTCAAGTACCAGTTTTTCCCCAAGGAAAAAATTCAGAAAATTAAATACTTTATCATTAGCTTTCAAGTTGTGTATTAGAATAAGGCATTCAGGGGCGAAATGGCAGCGAGGATATTAGCAATTTCGGTCTAAGCTATAAATAGTTAATTATATTTAACTTTACTGTCAGGAGCCTCAGAATTATTATTCTTTCAAAGATGAAATGACGGAAGAATATGATGCATCATCCTTGACTTACAAATTGTTTTATAAAACATAGAAAAAAATTAGATTAAAAAAAAATTCGGCCGAAGTACTTGACGAATGTTTTTTCACTTAATTTATATAATGTATCGGTCATGGTGACAACCTCGCCAAGTACTTCGGCCGAAATTCTTTTTCATCTAATTTTTTTTCATTTGCAATCTTTTTTTTGCTTCGGACTCTTATTGATACAGAGTTTTCATTTTCATTCTGGTTGGTAAAACAACTGCATTTTCGAACTTGATTCTTTTCTCTATCAACATTCAACATTATTTGAAGATTTTATGTCACACGATAAAGCCTCCCGTACTTGGCCACATATATTTTAGTATAGCTCAATTTATTTTATTACTTTTTGCGAAACCCAACCTTAGCTTTTCGCGAGGATTAACTCATTTTGTTTTGTGTGATTTGAATTTATTTGATACATTTTTTGAGAGTGGTCACTTTTCTTACTTTTTGATAGGATTTGATTTTCTCAGGGATTTTTGCGAGAAATGTTTTTGCAGTGTATGTATATTCGTGGAAAAATATGGGAACGGCGGTCAACAAATGTACTTGTCCAGGTTTTTTCCGCGAGGGGGATTTTTATGCATGATGTGATTCGTTTTTTCTTGTTCTTTTCAAACATCTCGCTTTATATAGATTAGAACAAGATTATATTGGGAAATTATCGCTTTTTCGTTTCCAAACCCTGACCCCTTCTACTTTGAGTTAGGTTTTTTCCCCATGAAATAAAGGGACACATGTTTTGGAATTTTCAATTTGGCATTTTTTTTATTCTCGAGCCAGTCAAATTTTTTCGACATTTCGCTTTACCTTTCTGGAATCAGGCTAAAATAAGTCGGGAACTTGGAGTCTGATACAAAAATTTATAAAGCTTCTGAGGGCTAGATTAGAGCAGTCAGAACTTTTCCATACAATTTGTAGCTATTTGAATTTGTGTTTATCAAAGAAACATATTAAATAACAGTATCTCCTTGTTATATTTGTAGATTTGTGGTAAAAAATATTACGCTTATTTCAGCTTGTTGATAAAAATGGAGCGACTTTTTTCGAAATTTTTCATTTTTGATTAATGATAAAATAAAAAACCAGTTTCACGTATGTTTAGAGAAAACATATTGAATCTATTGTGAAAAAAGTTTACGCATTTTTTCATTCTTATTTTTATTAACAAGGTGGAATCAATATTCTCATTGAATATAGAAAAGTTCAAATAGTATGTTATGGGAACTCCAAAACAATATATTGAACAAAGTGGACAAACTCAGACCAGGATCGTACCCAAGAGAATGAAATGAATTTAGTTGTATTAGTCACATTAGCTTTGAGCAAATTTTGTTACCATCAAAACCAGAGCGACTGTAGAGGAAAGCCTTTGGAATAAAACTTTTTCAATTTATTATGCCATAATCAGAGCTAAAAAGTGGAAATACTTAGCACACATGTCTCCTCTTCACAAAATGTTCAAAGTTTGTAGATATCGGCTACATTCCAATGATACAAATTTTGATACTATCAGAAGAAGAAGAGCACCCGAAGACTTTCTGAAACAACTTCTTAAATTTATTATGCCACAACTAAAGTGGAAATGTGAAAAAACATAGTGCACTTTAAGCCCAACAAAGTTCAGAAAATTTGGATGTATCTATTGCGTTCCGAGGACAGAAATTTTAATCCCATCAAAAATGACCAGCCACAATAAGACCAGCCATTCATAATTCACAATCAGAGATAGAAAGTGGAAATATTTGGCGTACATGTCGCTTCACAATATGTTAAAAGTTCGTAGGTATCGGCTACATTCCCATGATACAAATTTTGATATTTTTAACAATAATAGCCGTGAAAGCCTCAAAACTAGAACTTACAGATATTTTAATATTATCTTTGAATTTTGGAAAGTTTAGAAAGTATGTTATGGATATTTTAAAACAATAAATTCAACAAAGCGGGCAAACTTAGATCAGTACTATGCCCAAGAAAATGGATCGAGTTGAGTTGTACCAGTAGCATTATCTTCGTGCAAATTTTCGTACTATCACAACCAGAGCATCCGTAGAGCAAATCTTTTCAAAAATATTTTTCAATTCATTATGCCACAATAGGAGCCAAAAAGTAGAAATACTGAGCACACATGTTGCTCCAGGAAATTTCCAAAGTTTGTAAGTATACATTGCATTCCAATGAAACAAATTTTTATACTTCCCGAAAAAAAGGAACCAAAGACTTTCTGACAATTGTTTGAATTAGTCATGCTACAACTCAAGCATACCACACATTGGGCTCAATAAAGCTTATTAATTTTGCATGTAGCCATTACTTTTCGAAGCCAAATTTTAATCCCATCCAAAAATGAGCAACTGAAGAATTTTCATAATAAAATTTTCAAGTCCTAATAATGCCACTATTCGAGCCAAAAAGTGGAAATATTGGGCACACTTGTCACTTCACAGATATTTCAAAGTCTGTACGTATCTGTTGCAATTCAGTGATACAAATTTTGATAATATCAGTAAAAACACATCAGAAGACTTTCTGAAACAATTTTTCAAAATTTATTATGCTACAACTAAAGTGGGGAAGTGAAAAAATATAGCTCAATAGAGCCGAATGAAATTCTGAAATTTTGCATATATTCATGGCGTTCCGAAGACAATAATTTTGATCCCATTGACAAATGAGCAACCGCAGAATTTTCATAACAAAATTTTTAATTCATAATGCCACAATCGGAGCCAAAAA
Source organism: Rhimphoctona megacephalus (assembly GCA_963989365.1). Taxonomy (NCBI): domain Eukaryota; kingdom Metazoa; phylum Arthropoda; class Insecta; order Hymenoptera; family Ichneumonidae; genus Rhimphoctona; species Rhimphoctona megacephalus. The sequence goes on along the minus strand of OZ022415.1, from coordinate 47,099,192 downwards.
GTGGAAATACTTGGTACATTTGTTGCTTTACAGAATTTCCAAAGTCTGTAGGTATCCAATGCAATCCAATGATACAAATTTTCATAATATCAGTAAAAAAACATAAGAAGACTTCCTGAAACAATTTTTCAAAATTCATTATGCTACAACTAAATTAGGGAATTGAAAAAATGTAGCGCACATTGGGTCCAACAAAATTCTGAAATTTTACATGTATGCATGGCATTCTGAAACCAGCAATTCTTAACTCATCGACAAATGAGCAATCAAAGAATTTTCATAACAAAATTTTCAATTCCTAATGCCGTAATCGAAACCAAAAAGGGAAAATACTTGGCACATCTGTCGCTTCACAGAATTTTCAAAGTCTGTCGGTATCCATTGTAATTCAATTATACAAATTTTGATAATATCAGTAAAAACACATCGGAAGACTTCCTGAAACAATTGTTTAAAATTCATTATGCTACAACTAAAGCGGGGATGTGAGAAAATATAGAGCATATTGAGCCAAACAAAATTCTCAAAGTTTGCTTATATCCATGGGCCAATATTTTTGATCCCATTGACAAATGAGCAACCGAAGAATTTTCATAACAAAATTTTCAATTCATAATGCTAAAATCGGAGGCAAAACGTAGAAATACTTAGTACATTTGTCGCTTCACACAATTTCCAAAGTCTGTAGGCATTCGTTGCAATCCAAAGATATAAATTTTGATAATGTCAGAAAAAACACATCGGAAGACTGTCTGAAATAATTTTTTTAAATTCATTATGCTACAACTAAAGCGGGGATGTGAAAAAATATAGAGCACATTGAGCCAAACAAAATTCTGAAATTTTGCATATATCCATGGTGTTCCGAAGACAATATTTTTGATCCCATTGACAAATAAGCTACCAAAGAATTTTCATAACAAAATGTTCAATTCATAATGCTACAATCAAAGCCAAAAAGTGGAAATACTTGGTACATTTGTCACTTCACAGAATTTTCAGAGTCTATAGGTATTCGTTGCAATCCAAAGATACAAATTTTGATAATACCAGGATATGGAGTATATACCGCCATAGTCTTTTGACATAAAGATATATTATACGAGCCATTTTGACATAAAGATATATCGTTACTTACTACGGTTATCATCCAGATGCATCCATATATATCCAGATGCATCCATATATATCCAGATGCATGTTGACAGTGTATTGGTCTATTCATTCATCAAACGCGAGATGATTCTACACCATATTTTGGATAGAAAAACGACGTCGAAAATCTTTTGAAATGGACCAACAATTATCATGAAAGGAAGATTTTATGATGTACAAATCTTATTATGGTAAGCGAGGAACATTTTGTAATAAAGAGGAAAGGGACCAATAAAATAAATTGTCAACGGTGTAGAGTTAAAAAAAATATTTATTAGACACTGCTCAAAACTTGGCATGATAATAACAAACTTTGCCATATTAGTTTTTTTGACACTCTTATTAGTTTTATAGAGTTTCCTTTCCAAATTTACATCGATTCACATCAATCATGATTAACAGTTCAACGTACACCATTTCATAGTTATCAAAGAACCGAAAAGAATGATTTCTCAAGAAATCTTATACGAGGAACATTTAATCGCGAAAGAGAAAAGAGATCGCTTTCGTTTCCGTCGTAGAGTTAAGTGTGGAAAATAAAATCTGCAGGGTTAACAATAATAAAAAAATAAATATTGATTTCAGCACTGTTCGAAAGTTGATTAAAAGCACTTCACTATTTTCACACCATCACTTTCTTATTATTACTGTAACCAAGAGTCGATCGAACCTAACCACGATATTTATAACCTCCCAACTGTTCGTGAAAAAACATTAATATTTTCAATACTGTATAAGCCACGAGATTCTAATTAGTCGCGATCGAAAGGGGAAAAAAAATAATATATTTTTCTACAACCAAAGTTCCAAATTTATAATGGATATCACACATTTTTTCTAGCCTGACACAAACGAAGAATAATAGACAAGTGGCGAATGAACACGTAAAAACGTTTCAACGATTATAAGTATTATTTAACCAAACTCACACATCCCGCACTGTTTTTACGAAACTCCGATTAAACTTTAATATCGCTGACGACGACTTTCCAATAATTTAGACACTTAGTCCAAGTACCCGTCAAATGGTTATTGTTTAACTAAACTCACACATCCCGCACTGTTTTTACGAAACCTCGATCAAATTTTGAAACCTCAAAAAACATCTTAACAAATACTATTGTCACTTATCACTTATCCCGATTGATTTTTCCGAATTTTGTCACTGATTCCCGATTTTACGACGAATGCGCGTTAAAACGGTTATTTATTACTGTTTATAACCAAACTCTTCCACACGTCCTGCACTGTTTTCATCATTTATTTTTTGAATTCCGTTTCACACAGATTCATACATTGCGCATAACTCGTTTCATTGCGCAGCTGCGTGTTGCGCATCATTATGCGCATGCGCACTTGTTCACATCAAAATGATGAGACCCAACGAACACGACCACAGATCACACACCTTTAATGGTATTATCACAGATACAGACACCAACCAATCAGAAACTCGAGAGGCTTCAAGAGGTCTTTGATGGTGTTATCACAGATACAGACACCAACCAATGAGAAACTCGAGAGGCTTCAAGAGGCCTTTGATGGTGTTGTATACAGACACGTCGAAATCCTTCACACAATGATAAAAAAATTGATAATTTTGACCTGTGCAAAGTTTTTTCTCAGTAATTACGCCACCGATCATGCTGATTTTGGGCTCAATCGAAAGCATTTTTGACAATTAGTCTCCAGTCCGATTTTCGTTATATCAAACGACTCCTGAGCTTCGTAATTAAACGAAAAGGCATGCCCATTTTACCCCCACTACCGCGAATCGTTTTATTCAGAGATAGTATAGACTCGGTGAGCCTCGGACCAGCAGACGACAGAGCTGTCAATGTACTTGTCCCGAGACTCTACCGAGTCTCTTGATCGAGTTATACCCCCTTGAAACAAAAAACGTTTTTTGAAAATAACTCAGGAACTAATCGAGCGATTTTGGCCGGATTTAACGATACATCATTTTTCATAATCCCTTCCAATCTGCTGTCCTTGACTCTTTTGGAATGTGCTCCTAAGGTAGAGATCTTGGACCTCCTGCAGTTCACTAAAATGTTCCGATCGATTTTTGAAAATGAACCCAGCCGAATTCTGGACTGCAACTTATCCCAAGTTGTAGCTAACATTTCAATGAAAAAAGCACCCTCGATTGTCCCGGAAAGCCTCTGGGAAGGGGTTGATTTCGTACTTTGAAAAAAGGATTCGATTTTACCCAATTCGAAGCACGGGGTGAATGCGAAAAATGTAATCGTCGTTTCGAAACGCGCAATCCACTCCTTTCCGTAGGCTCTTCGAGACTATAGGGGATGCCTTTATTGCAAAAATCGCCAAAACGATTCGATTTTACCTATTTCGAAGCACGGGCTGAATGTGAAAAATTGAATCCTTGTTTCGAAACGCGAAATCAACCCCTTCCCATAGGCCCTCCAGAACTATCGGGGATTTTTTTCGTTGAAATGTCAGTTAAACTTAGGATAAGTTGCGTTGCTGTATTCAGCTAGGTTCGTTTTCAAAAAATGATCGGGAGGTTTTAGTGCACTGTGGGAGGTCCACGATCTTCATTGCAGGAGCATATCCCAAAAAAGTGGAGCTCACTTATAAGAAATTATGAAAAATGATGTCTCACGAAATCCAACCAAAATCGGCCGATTAGTTCCTGAGCTACGATCGAAAAACGATTTTTGTTTTAAGGGGGTATAACTCGGCCTAAAATTGTTGCACAAAAAATAACACGAGGGGATTTTCCATAGCATAATATACCCTTTGCAATGCCGTATCGGTGATCGTGCCTATATTTTCGAAACATCAAGTTTTCGATTCGCACTTTTTCACTAACTCAGCTGCCAATCAGTCAGTTCGCATCCGATCGAAGTGAGTCTAGACTTATTCAAAAGCTAATAAAATTTGCTACAATTGACAACTCTGCGGTTTCTGAATCGATTAATATGCGTCCGAGAACGACAAAAAATCAATCGTTGCATTTCAAGTGAGCATGTCAGTATACATAAACTACACATGTAGAGAGAATTTGCAACACCGTTACATGATGCAGAGTGTTATAAGAGAGCTGTGGTATAAACCCATAAATTCCATTGATGAATAATTTATAACAATGGAATTAAGTTTAAATATTTCATCGTTCCACGAATCCTTCAGAGAATACACATGAGAGTTCATAGCGATTTAGTACTCTATATACCGTGACGAAGCTGCCGATACGCCGTTCTCAATTTTTCCCATGAGAGCTACCGTTTTTTTTGCTCGTGGATATTTAAAGAAACTCGTAAGCACAATATTTCACGTGTATTATCATCGATTAACTCTCCAAGCATTCATTATTAATTGAGAAAGACTATCATGAACGTGAACGATAAAATGTTATATTCCATGATACGGCGCTGAAAAAAGGCTATTATTTAACAAGAATAATTCAAAAGTAAAGTTTTATACTTTATTACATATTTTCTTTTTGTTTTTCATTGCTGGCAGGTAATTAATGGAATATTATATCGTTAGGCATACAACCCCCGTCTTAAAAGACGATCTATCATAATTTTCTCCTCGAGATGGCGCTGTCGCAAGTTCTTCAGGTTCATCGATTCGTCGTCGAGAATGTCACTCGGGGTCTCGTACAAATTGCTGTCGACTCGAGTCAAAGCTCGAGCCTTCGTTATACTCTTTGACAAATTTAACCCTGATTCCTTTCTGCGGAGGCTGGACGATGATATTTCTGCTTTACTCACACTCTCTCGTTTCTTATTAAAGTTTTTCCGATCCTCTGAACGTGAAAGACTCGTTGCAAGGATGGTTGTATCTTGTTGCAACAAATCCTTGGTGGATAAAGAGAAACTTTCTTTTAAACAAATAATGAAGTAATATGCATCTCTGTTGTAAGTCGGTTGAATTCTCGACTTTTTATTCTTTTCTGACAGCAATTGAAGTAAGCCTTTGACAGTAAAACTATCATAGAAAATAATGAACAACAACTTGTTTGAAGTGTAAATAATTGATGGAAGTTTTGGGCCGATATTTTATCATCATATTTTTGCCCATACATAAAGGTTCTTAATAGAAATAAATTATAGGTGGCATATCGTCGCGGTCAGAGAAGCCACGGGACAAAACAAAATGACCAGCACTTTAAAAAAACTGTACTCATCTACTGATTATTCAATTTCTTAACTGCATTCCAGTGAATGAATAAATAATTCAACCGTTTTGAAAGGAAAAAATATTCCGGTGAGAAAAACCAAGCGAAGAGCTTTTGACAGTGAATCACGTATGCATGCACAAAGTCCTCTAGTAGAAATATATTTCCCGAGGTGAAGAAGTTCATCTTATCTCTCATCCAGATATTTGATGCATGGGCAAGGAGGAAGGGAAGTCGCGTATTTCCGTGATCCACTGAATCGGCAAAATTCTTGGAAAACTTTGTGGCATAAAGCAAAAGGAACGGAAGTCCTACCGAAAGACTGCGAATAAAGGAAAAAAAAATACTCAAAAATACATTCTCTGATTTACCTTTGATGTGGGGCCCCCATGTTTCGCATCCATTGAAGCAAGCCCATCCAATGCAGATTTTTCAGAATCATTCCGTTTCGAATTCTGTGAAAAACCAAACGGTGGAATTATAAGATAGAGAAAGAAAGAACAAAAACATGTATAAAAGTATCGAGAGGACAAAGAAAAGAAGATCAAGTGTGTGTGCGCGTATGTGTGGGTGTTGAGTCGTTTCAAAGAGTGAAATACGAAAAGTATAAGAGAGACAAAAAGCGAAAGAAACGTGAGAAATCAGTGTGTGCCATTCCGGAAATGCCGAAGGCCCTTTGATCGGACCTTCGCGGATGCGAAATGACCGTACTGGGATATTTACGAATTCACTGAGAGAGATCGCCTAACTCTCTTATCCTTCATGTCGTGTATATATATATCAGCTTTCGTATCGCCGATACTAGTAGGATAATAATAGTAGCACTAGTAGTTGTCGTAGTTGCAGTGGTGATACTATATTCCTCCAGTCTAGTATCAGTCAAAGCTACTCGAATAGCCGAGTTTGGAATCGTCGATGTGGCAAACGAATCAAGGAATCCCTATTCGAACGGTGCCAGAAGAAGAAAGAAAGAAAGAGCGAGAAGTGCCAGTCGTGCGAGCTGTGCAGTCAAGACACAGACGTCAGGGTGCTCAAAAATTCTCTTTGTCGAGGACGTCGAAGGTATAGTCGACGGTACTGCTACCAAAGGAAATAAAGTCAGTATATATTTATACACTCATATATATGGTAGAAGAACATTTCGAAAAGACACTCTGAATGTGCCCAACTCCACTCGTACCAAGTGTACTTTGATGCAAAAAATTATATCTCCCATCCCTTCTATTCTCCAAGTGAGTATCGTACTGGGACAAAATTCATGGGAAAAAAATTATTTCGTTTCAAGTGATAGAGTTTCCATTTAGTCGAATGTACAGCGCATCTGTTAACAATACCATTAGCAATATTGAACAGGAATATGAACTTACATGATGAATAAAAAATACAATTTTATTAAAAAACTATCGACCTGAACAGAGAGTTTTTATGCGCTTTTTTCTATTCAGAACATTGTGAACCAACACACCGACACATCCATTTTTGATTTTATTTTTTAATGGATTTAGAATTAATAATGCAAAATCGCTCGGCAAAAGAGAAATGTCACGCGGCTAAACGGAATCGATGTTGGATATAATCGTGCCAGAAAACCCTTCGAGCAAAAATGAAAATATTGGCCCCTGGGCCAATAACGGCACGAAATTCCATAAAAAATCGTTTATATACCAGCGGAATTTTTTAATAATCCATTCAAGCAGATAATCTATTTATAATTGTGCTGAGTGTAGAATTAGTTTGATCAAAAAAGGAATTATTTTAAACTAGTGAAACACTGCAAACAAGGGTCAGTTTCCATTCCGCGTCATGAAAATAAAACGAAAAAAACACTGCATTGTCCCCTTCTGTGCAAATCGGTTATTCTCAATTTACGAAGCGAGTTGCACAAGACACTTTTACCAGAAGGGCCGTGATTCTACTTGTTCTCGAAAATTATTTCTTTAATATAAACTAAATTACAGCATTTTGGAGGTTCATTTAAGTTCACATATTTTTTATTTTTTTTTCTCTTTCGATCGCCACTAATTAGAACCTCGTAGCTTAAATAGTATTAAAAATATTAATGTTTTTTTTTTCGTTGTGCCGAAAAATTGAGCATTTTTTCGCACACATTTTGATGCGCAACTGTCTTTTTCGCAGTCGCTGTCTAGTGACACTAGTGATATTGGTAAAACTCTGGTAATATTCAAACGATCGCTGGATATGACAGCTAACCGACAACCGTAATATATTTTTGAACAGTCATGAGGTTATAAAGATCGCGGTTAGTTTCGATCGATTTTTGGTTACAGTGACTTTTATTATAATAAGAAAGTGATAGTGCAAAAATAATAAAGTGCAATTCATTTCAATCATCTTCCGAACAATGCTTGAACAAATATGAATTTTTTATTATTTTTTAGCCTGTAATTTTTATTTTCCACATCTCACTCTACAACGGAGTCGAAAACGATACCTTTTCTCTTTTACCATAAAATGTTCCTCGAATGCAATAATAAGGTTTATTTAAAAACAATTTTCCGTTTTTATTTTTTATAACTAAGAGAATGGTGTATGATAAACTCGTATTCGATGATTATTTAATATCTTTGTCGTGAGGTTATAAAGATCGGGGTCAGTTTCAATTTTTGGTTAAAGTGACTTTTATATATATAGATAGAAGAGTGAGAATGCAAAAATAAAGTGTAATTCAATAAATAAACTTTTGCGTAGTGCCTAAATAAATAATTTTTTTTATTAACCCTAGCCCCAACAATCTATTTTTCTGAACGTAAACTCTAGAACGGAGTCGAAAACGGTGCCTCTTTCCTCTTCTCTTTTACCATAAAATGTCCCTTGCATGCAAATATAACGTTTATTTGGAAACTACTCTCTTTGTTTTTATATAACTGAGGGAATGATGTATGATACCACCCTAGGTTTGAATTATATATGGTTTTTAATCACCCCAGAGTGGTAGAGACCTTAAATATATGAAAATACTATTTGCACTTGCAACCCAAAACGGAATCAAGTGATGCGAAATAATTTTGAGCGAAAATATACTTGATTCCAGAAAAAAAAATTCATAAGTACTTCACCAATTTGTTTTACCTATTGCTCATAAGATATAATTCGTGATCAATAAACGTTATAAAAGAAAAACTCGCGTAGTAGTTCGGCCAAAATTCTTGTTTCCAATCAAACGTTTGCTCTCGAAATTTCGTGCGCATACTTTTTTGTTTCAAAATCTCGTTTCGTTATGAGTACTTTTATTTAAAAACTTTCAATGCATTCTGATGCTATTGGAGTATTTGTTCGGTATCACTTTTTATGAAATATTTTCCTATCCGTTGATCCGTTGGCACGCATGTTTCGGTGTAATATCTTTAAAAATTTTTTTTTAACAAAATTTAAAAAATTCAAGTTTTTACTTGTTCGTCGTTCGTTTATGCGTCGTATCTTCTCAGAACTACTGTACGTATTAAATAATCTAATAATTTTATAAGTATTGACGGTTAATTACGAAGATTGAATTCATTTGAACACTTCTTAGATCAATATTTCACATTGCATTTTTAGTCCGAATATAGTCGCGATATACCAGCTCGAAATTCGATCATGTATCCATTTTTAGTTAGCCGAAATCAGAAAAAAATCGTTAGAGCAGCCTTTAAAATTTTTATTAAGGGTCGAATTCTTGACAGAATCACTTTTTGATAAAATATTATTATATTTTGCTGCAGCACCGAAAAAAAACGTTGATTTTTTGGTATCACCCAAGTACGTACACAATACAGACATATTTAATTGATAAGGTATGAATTCCATACAAAAAGTCAACAAATCCCCGCAAAAAACAGCATAAATGCTGTAAAAAAAGTTGAGACAAGTACATTTACTCCCCCCAAATAGTTTGTCCGGTAACAAATCTCAGTTTCGACACAAAACCTTCACTAAAAATTATAAAAGAGATTTTCTCCCAAGAAAACCAACCTTGCAAAAATTCTCTGATTCATAGCAAATCTCTCAAAAAATGATAGGAGAACCCCACAAAAATTTTCTCAATAAATTAGAAACTCACAAAAAGTTATAAGAGTCTCTCAAAAATTTATAAATCAAATCATAATTTCACAAAAGATGCCAATTCAAACCTGCCCAAAAATTAAGTCTAAACTGCACAAAAAGTTATTAAATAAATAAAAATGATAAAAGCATTAATAGTCAAATACATTAAAACCTATTAAAATTCAATAAAAACACTTTCAACGAATTGAAAATACAGTTGTTCTACCCAACAAGAATAAGAATAAAAAATAATTATGAGAAAAAATTTTAATACAAAAAAGATTTCAAACGCAAAAAATTAGATTGAAAAAAAAATTTCGGCCGAAGTACTTGGCGAGGTTTTTCGCTTCATTTATATAATATATCACTTATGGTTACAAACTCGCCAAGTACTTCGGCCGAAATTTTTTTTTCAATCTAATTTTTTGCGTTTGAAATCTTTTTTGTATTAAAATTTTTTCTCATAATTATTTTTTATTCTTATTCTTGTTGGGTAGAACAACTGTATTTTCAATTCGTTGAAAGTGTTTTTATTGAATTTTAATAGGTTTTAATGTATTTGACTATTAATGCTTTTATCATTTTTATTTATTTAATAACTTTTTGTGCAGTTTAGACTTAATTTTTGGGCAGGTTTGAATTTGGCATCTTTTGTGAAATTATGATTTGATTTATAAATTTTTGAGAGACTCTTATAACTTTTTGTGAGTTTCTAATTTATTGAGAAAATTTTTGTGGGGTTCTCCTATCATTTTTTGAGAGATTTGCTATGAATCAGAGAATTTTTGCAAGGTTGGTTTTCTTGGGAGAAAATCTCTTTTATAATTTTTAGTGAAGGTTTTGTGTCGAAACTGAGATTTGTTACCGGACAAACTATTTGGGGGGAGTAAATGTACTTGTCTCAACTTTTTTTACAGCATTTATGCTGTTTTTTGCGGGGATTTGTTGACTTTTTGTATGGAATTCATACCTTATCAATTAAATATGTCTGTATTGTGTACGTACTTGGGTGATACCAAAAAATCAACGTTTTTTTTCGGTGCTGCAGCAAAATATAATAATATTTTATCAAAAAGTGATTCTGTCAAGAATTCGACCCTTAATAAAAATTTTAAAGGCTGCTCTAACGATTTTTTTCTGATTTCGGCTAACTAAAAATGGATACATGATCGAATTTCGAGCTGGTATATCGCGACTATATTCGGACTAAAAATGCAATGTGAAATATTGATCTAAGAAGTGTTCAAATGAATTCAATCTTCGTAATTAACCGTCAATACTTATAAAATTATTAGATTATTTAATACGTACAGTAGTTCTGAGAAGATACGACGCATAAACGAACGACGAACAAGTAAAAACTTGAATTTTTTAAATTTTGTTAAAAAAAAATTTTTAAAGATATTACACCGAAACATGCGTGCCAACGGATCAACGGATAGGAAAATATTTCATAAAAAGTGATACCGAACAAATACTCCAATAGCATCAGAATGCATTGAAAGTTTTTAAATAAAAGTACTCATAACGAAACGAGATTTTGAAACAAAAAAGTATGCGCACGAAATTTCGAGAGCAAACGTTTGATTGGAAACAAGAATTTTGGCCGAACTACTACGCGAGTTTTTCTTTTATAACGTTTATTGATCACGAATTATATCTTATGAGCAATAGGTAAAACAAATTGGTGAAGTACTTATGAATTTTTTTTTCTGGAATCAAGTATATTTTCGCTCAAAATTATTTCGCATCACTTGATTCCGTTTTGGGTTGCAAGTGCAAATAGTATTTTCATATATTTAAGGTCTCTACCACTCTGGGGTGATTAAAAACCATATATAATTCAAACCTAGGGTGGTATCATACATCATTCCCTCAGTTATATAAAAACAAAGAGAGTAGTTTCCAAATAAACGTTATATTTGCATGCAAGGGACATTTTATGGTAAAAGAGAAGAGGAAAGAGGCACCGTTTTCGACTCCGTTCTAGAGTTTACGTTCAGAAAAATAGATTGTTGGGGCTAGGGTTAATAAAAAAAATTATTTATTTAGGCACTACGCAAAAGTTTATTTATTGAATTACACTTTATTTTTGCATTCTCACTCTTCTATCTATATATATAAAAGTCACTTTAACCAAAAATTGAAACTGACCCCGATCTTTATAACCTCACGACAAAGATATTAAATAATCATCGAATACGAGTTTATCATACACCATTCTCTTAGTTATAAAAAATAAAAACGGAAAATTGTTTTTAAATAAACCTTATTATTGCATTCGAGGAACATTTTATGGTAAAAGAGAAAAGGTATCGTTTTCGACTCCGTTGTAGAGTGAGATGTGGAAAATAAAAATTACAGGCTAAAAAATAATAAAAAATTCATATTTGTTCAAGCATTGTTCGGAAGATGATTGAAATGAATTGCACTTTATTATTTTTGCACTATCACTTTCTTATTATAATAAAAGTCACTGTAACCAAAAATCGATCGAAACTAACCGCGATCTTTATAACCTCATGACTGTTCAAAAATATATTACGGTTGTCGGTTAGCTGTCATATCCAGCGATCGTTTGAATATTACCAGAGTTTTACCAATATCACTAGTGTCACTAGACAGCGACTGCGAAAAAGACAGTTGCGCATCAAAATGTGTGCGAAAAAATGCTCAATTTTTCGGCACAACGAAAAAAAAAACATTAATATTTTTAATACTATTTAAGCTACGAGGTTCTAATTAGTGGCGATCGAAAGAGAAAAAAAAATAAAAAATATGTGAACTTAAATGAACCTCCAAAATGCTGTAATTTAGTTTATATTAAAGAAATAATTTTCGAGAACAAGTAGAATCACGGCCCTTCTGGTAAAAGTGTCTTGTGCAACTCGCTTCGTAAATGTACTTGTCACGAGTCGCTACCGCGACTCTTAATCGTCACCGTTTTTCGTTTGTTCACGCCAATCATTTTTTTTAAGTGGCTAATAACCTAATAGGTGAAGCTCATATATTTCAATTGCTATCAGAGAATAATGTGAATTCTCACCCCACGTACTATTGCTTTGCATAACATGAAAACAGACAATATATATAACATATGAGCAAGGATATATCCCACATGAGAGGACTCCAACACGTAGTTCGTGCTCTGTCCTCTCTCTTCCTCTCTCTTCCTCTCTCTCTCTCTCTCTCTCTCTCTCTCTCTCTCTCTCTCTCTCTCTCTCTCTCTCTCTCTCTCTCTCTCTCTCTCTCTCGCTCTCTCTCTCTCTCTCTCTCTCTCTCTCTCTCTCTCTCTCTCTCTCTCTCTCTCTCTCTCTCTCTCTCTCCTCTCGCTCTCCCGATTCCCTTCCATGATCCTCGGTGGTCGCTGCGGCGTGGACCGGTCCCTTTGTACGTTTAATTGGATTTATGTCCGCACGGTATAGAGCCGGATTCTAGCCAGAAGAAACTCTGGGTTGAGTTTCAGTGAGGCCTGTGGGGTTATATGTTGGACGTAGAATACTCGCTACACCCGCGTACACCTTACCGCAGAGGCCCGCGCGGAATCTATCCAGCAACCCTCCCAAAGCTCTACGAGAGTGTTCAGTTTCCCTTTGCTCTTCTGCCACTCTTCAAGATACTTTCTCTTGCCCAACATGTACGTGTAATGTAACAATCGTAGTGTATGCTTACATAAAGAGGCTTTTTGCAACAGTATACAAAAACATTCATTTTCATAAGTTCTTTTTTATTCTTCGAATTCAATTGTCGAATAAACCGGGGAGGAAAAATATAAATATGAATGTACAAAGGTTTTCTCATGGAAGTTTCATTCAGAAAACTTCTGACCCTATTTCATTGGTTCCCATTTCTTATATCTTTTTTTCATCAAAGATATATAATAGTGCGAAAATAATTGAATTTGCAATCTTATAAATTTTACATTCGCAATTATCTTGGCACGAATTTAATGACGATTGAGGCACTATTTTACTGATATCAGCTACCCAACATGCGAAGCTTTGAAGGACTACTTCCTTCCTGAAAGATTCGCCTATGCACAAAAATGAAAGTGGCATGTGTTTCATCCTTCCTCAGGTCGAAATATTTAAAAGCATCAATATTGACTTCGAAAAGTTGGAAATCGATGCTTGTATAAATATTGCGTAAGCTGAAATCCTCATGGGATTGATTTTTCGTAATTATTTCTATCTCGACCGCTCTGCATGAACCTCTCACGAATGTTGCACCACACTCATACATATACAGACTACCAATTCTACGAGAAAGTTCCTCCCCGTGCGAGAAAGACGAAGCAGAATCTGGAGAACTCTCCAAATAATTTGGATTGAATTTTTAACGAACCAGCAAACTCTGTTCAGGTTCGAAAGAGGTCAAGCAGGTTACCTGCCTCAGCTGTTTTAAAACGGTAGAAAATATAGCAAAGTGGAGGTGATCGCTTTCCGAATTTGGAGTAACTCGCGTACAATAGTTTTATCCTAATTACGGGTATTTTATTTTTTCATAATACTCACTCAAGTGCTCATGCTCGCTGATCCCTTCCTATGTTCAGTCAAACAAAAAAATCTCTTAAACCGCTGTAAACTCTTCCCAAGCCCATTTTACAGTTAACATGCTGTTCTGAATCTGAGAACACTTTGGGAAAAACGAATTACTCGTGATATATTTTTACGAATGTAAATTTGTACAAACTTTTTGCTCTGTATGAAAATAGTCGGACGAATGAATAATGATAATTAAGGGGGAAAAAAAGTAAAAAGGCCCACAAAAATGACTACATTCAGAGACGCGACTGTTTTGATGCCAAGAATTTAAAAAAATTGTTAAAAGTCAAGAGTCCATACTCCCCGCGTATCGATGTAGGAGAATATGCTCCTTTTGGCTACTTTTAAACTTCAAAACGATATCACGTGAAAACGAATCAACTAATTAAAAATCAAATACGATTTTCCCAATTTTAACATTTCTTCACGAGAACGGTCGTAAGCAAGAAAATAAGACTATTTGAAGAAAAACTACGAAAATCTGCCTGCGCCATTATTGAAAATTGGTAGTAGAAACCTGTGGGAGTTATCGACATAACAAAGCGCAAGAACGTAAGAAGAACGTCAATGACGCGTGCTCGATAAGGTTTCCTTTCATTGCGGGAGAATGAGTGCCAGGTGCTTTTGTGTGTATCAGTGCCACAGCCACGGGTTATGAAGGTGAAGCACGCGCTTTTACTTTAAAGAGTGAAATTCACCGTGCTTTCACGGTTCTAAGAAATAAGAGGTTTCTTCATGTCCAGTACTGGTTTAGTTCAGTTTGCTCCATATTGTAAAACCATGCGAAATGTATTAGTATAGAGCACACATAACATACACTATCAGAGTACGTCTGGCATATACACAGAATAAAAAATAAACTTTTATACACAAAAGTATCCTCTCGATCGTCTCTCTCTCTCTTTCTGTCTTTAAAGTTATAGACGGATGGCAAGAGCAGAAGCATAAGCTGCAGAAGCCTTTAGATTCTACGCCATCAGACCTTTCTCTTAACCCTTCTTAGACTGTATACTTGTTTCAAAAGCAGCGAAAAGTCTGAAGACACGTCCGTATCTCACGTACATATACACGCGTGCTTCATGTTCAATTGATGTATACACAGTATAAAGTAGGATCAGACAAACCACCGCATGTACCAAGAGATCCTCAATTAATCTGTACTCTCTCTCTCTCTCTCTCTCTCTCTCTCTCTCTCTCTCTCTCTCTCTCCCTCCCTCCCTCCCTCCCCCTCCCTCTCTTCATCTTCTCTATATACACCGATCGTAGTCCCCTTCAGTATACTATAGTAAACAAGTTGCAAACGAAGGCTAAGGGGTAGAATGAAACAACTTGGCGAACACGCGCCGGTTTAAGATCGTGAGAAACTAAAGCGCATCGATCTTCATGGTCGTGTTTCCGTGAAGGAGTATAAACTCTGCTTTGGAATCTACTATGTACAGGCATACAAGATTCATTATATACGTCGATATATATCGATGTAGGTATGCAGTGAAGTGAGCAGGTTCGAAAGCGCACCCTGGTATCGAAATACGCGGGGCATCGTACGGCTCCTTGATGAGCGCTTGTTACAGTTAGCCAGCGCGAAACACATCGATGAAGCTCGCTGCTCTGCAATCGTTCCCTCTCGCTCTTTCTCTTGATCCCTCTCTCACTCGATTTCTACGTGCTTCTTGGAGATGCTTTCGTCGATGAACAACAAGAGACTGAGCTCCAGGGAAACAAGAAGTAGCCCCAATATGCGATGCACGCATACACACATAGAAAGTACACATACCGAGTGAAAGAGAGGATCATATAGATATCGCCTCTAGCAACTTCCAAATGGAATAATTAAACAGAAGTTGCATTTGCCGCGCAGCACAGCATCTCAACAAGAGATCTGTCTGTATTCGCTTGTATTTATATACATGTATACACATGAATACCCGTAAATAAACGTATTGCATGAACGACCAAATGACACGTGAAGCTAATGTATATAGTCGCACTTCTATATATTCGGCTGTTTTCTGTACGGATCCAATATAGACATACACACAGCAAGAAAAAGCGCAGGAGTGAGGTTCAGTTATTCCTGAAGTGTGACAAGTGTATACTTACAAAAAGATTGAATAAAGATTCGACACATGCGTTTCTGCCACCGAGCTAAACCAACTATATAAGAATTTCATTAACCCGCTCTCGAAACTGTATATGAATATTTCTTAGTCACGGAAATTTTCGAGGAAGATTAGCACAAGAGAAAACAGGTAACTCCGCGTCTAGGCATCCAAGAGGCGAACACTTTGTGCAACGGTATTACGCAAGTAACCAATTGAAAACGTCTGAGTATAAAAAGAAATTAATGAGACTAAAATTTCATAACGGTAAAATGTGTGTGCTTTAAATATACATTGTGAGAATTATATTCGACGAATTACCATGAAATTTATAGACATAATGAGACAATAGAAAATTCTTAACCGTAGCTACACACTATAACTTTTAGTACCTTACTTACACACTATCGGGCTATTGGACCGACGACTTTTATTGCTCTATAACATTGTAAAAAATACGTCTATTGAGGTTTAATTGTAGTGAAATCAAAATGCCAGACTCTGTCCAATCCAAAGAAGTAATCAGTAAAGCCAAAAAGTCGTTTAATAAAAAGTTATACCGCTTATAATAAGGCGTGTGGTGAAAAAAGGTGAAAATGTAGTGTAACTGTCGGTCCATTGGACCCCGTAGTGTGTAGCTAGGGTTAAGACTATTGATCTATAAATTTATTAAAATTTTAATGAAAATAAAATGAAGTTTCTTATTCAGCATAAGAAGCTTTCTAGGATTCATCAAAAGACTCCATACAGCGGCAAACTAAATAAAATTTAGTTTGCACACCATTACTTCATGTTTCTAATAAACTGTAGGAGAAAATACAACATTTTCGAATCGACAGCGATGGGTGCGTGGTTAATGTGTGGCTTCGACAATCTCCCAAGTTAAGTAGCCTTGGACGAAGCCAATACTCGGTTAGCTGACCGCTTAGCCATGCACAAGCTCGCGCATCAATCGCTGAACGGGAGGTAGTTTTTCTGAGTTTCTGATGGTGCTAACCATTTGAAACTCACAATCAGTAAAAATATAGCCAACTGTATCGGCCGGGGTATTCACAGTTTTCCTTGGCTCTCGTGCAAATGCGGTACAGTAGTGCATTAGAAAAGAGTGACTATGGGCAACACCCTTGAGAGGTCTCAGAATTACATGGAAAACAGATAAGTGAGAGAAAAGTCGGGTTAAAGTGGGGGCATGAGCTCGTGAAAACTCGCACCGGTATACGCAGGAAATACGCGTATTCATTGAAGTTCTGTATGTCAACAAATTCTCGATTGAATACGTTATTTGTATCCATTTTTCATTCGTATCTGAATCAATGATCTATCGCTTTCTCTCTTGTGCTTTTGCCATAAACCAATTGATTCCTCTCGTGTTGGATTCACGTTTCTTCAACCACGACGTTGTTCATTCTCCATCAACATTGAACGCAGCCATAGGGCACAAGCTTTTATATCGTTAAAAGTCATGCGTCGGAGCTTAGCCCAAACATTGAAGGCGTTTGCCTCTCTCTATATATCTGCCACCCTTTATTCGCTCCATACTCGTAGTTATATATAGATGAAACGGGAATTGGCAATTAAATGCGTTGACCGCGAGTTTCGTGTAACAAGAGAAATCGCCGGTGATACCAATTTATATTCCCGTATGTATACACGTGTATACATTCGAAATTCATGCGTAACTCTTTACCGGCAAACGTATTTCGAGAATATGATTAAATGGATCGTGCCTCGAGGAATTTCTCACGAAGTGTGCCACCAAATTTGCACACACGATGCACGAAATAGAAAACGAGATGATCATTATTTGTGATACACAGAGCTCTAATGTACATAAAATATATATATATGTATTTAATCTATAAATA
This sequence comes from Rhimphoctona megacephalus, assembly GCA_963989365.1. Classification (NCBI taxonomy): domain Eukaryota; kingdom Metazoa; phylum Arthropoda; class Insecta; order Hymenoptera; family Ichneumonidae; genus Rhimphoctona; species Rhimphoctona megacephalus. Next base: position 47,081,335 of record OZ022415.1, on the reverse strand, counting down.
TGATGTATTTATGTGCAGTATATATTTATGAAGTACATTGTTTAAATTGGTTTAGTTATTTCGGCAGGAGTTATCACACATACGCAAAACCGTCATCTGTAATAATCATTGAAACAGCGAACAGAAGTAGTTTGAGTGCAGACGAATGTATAGGCGAGATAAACCGATTTTAAACCGTTAAATCTGATTATTTATTCACGAGCTTTCATTGATATCCTACCATATTCCAAGCTCATTTACTCCAAACTCACTATCGCGGGGACTCTCATTTATCTTTGTTCTACTTCGTCAAATTATCGTCGAAAAATCTAATTTTATAAGCAGTATTTTGTGTTTGCAAGTCATTGCACAAAATTAGATATTTTTTATAAAAAAACATTACAATTTTCGACTATAGATGAACAATCTAAAAACGAGCCTTTAAGGGGCTACATACTCCTGGCGGGCGAAAATTGACAATTTTTTTAATCGAAACATTTTTATTGTTTCAAAATAAATAAATGTATATTAAAGTTGATAGTTACAATTGTGTTCAATTCAATTTGAACAAAACACTTGAAAAAGAATTTTTTAAAAATCTTAAAGTACATAAAAAAAATGAAGACTTTGTCATAGCCGATTTGAAAAAATTTGACTCTTCGAAAAATAGCGGTCGCTTTTTTCAGATAGGCAATGTCGTAGCAAAGATGGTCGCCGCAGGGCTCTTTTTTCAACCGGCCTTAACGGGATCACGCGACTATACTTTATATTTATTTGTTAAAATTTAATTGAATACACTTGAAACGATTAACTTTGAAATGCATTTATTTCTTTACGAATAAAATTTTGGTCGATGAAAAAAATTCGTTAAACTTCGCTCAACTTTTATTGCCCCCAGGTATATGTAGCGCCTTAATGGAATTTATAACCAAGCTTTTTAAAATCTCTTGCAGAAAAACACAAAACCTCGTTGCCTAAGGAGGTCGTAGCGAAAAGTTCATTATTAAACAAAATGATACATTTAAATCACGTTGTAGATCATTTTCACCACATCATTTTCACCAGACAAATTTTGAGAACAATTTGTCGGCAATCTAAATGCAAAATTAGATTGTGACACTTGATAATTTGTTAATAAAACATGTTTTATATGTTGCGCAGGCAACATAAAAATGCGCAGGCAAAATAAAAATAGCAATTAATCTGAAATATTTTTCAATGTACGGTCTATCGACTAGGCACACTGAAACAATTTCATTAATAAAGACATTAGTAAGATGATTCATGGTATTCGAAGAGAGAACTTGCACTGGTAAATAGTTGCCATATTCTGCATCTTATCTCTTATCCTTTTCCATATATAATATGTAGGTAACAATATTATAGCATATGCACTGAAACCTAGTCTTACAAGACATTACAATATTAGTATTACCTTGAGTTTCTCAGCGCGACGTAGAATTCGCTGGCGGTTGAAAGCACTAACCGAGTCTCCGTAAGTTCTGCGTCGCATCAGCCACTCGCCCTGCAACAAACAAATAATCCCCTCAAGCTATACGAAGATGCTTTGAGGAAGAAACTTTCCAACTAAACGCAACTCATGCAATCCCTCCGTACATACCCTGTATATATACTTAATATATATTTATATATAGATAATATATATAGGTATAGGTTAGCTATCGAAGAACTACCCGTTCCACCCCTTGACTCTGAGATAGCCCAGCGATCACAATACATTGATTGACCAGCAAAAAGAGCGACAAAAACAGTCACTGGCATGTTCATTTCTCTATCTGTGCAATGCTGTTTGAATGAAAAGCGATGCTAAGTTTCCAACATGGTTTGTCCACTGCAACTGCAAACTTTTACCTACAGTCATGGGAAACCATTACGACCAACTTGCAGAAGCTCTGTTTGCCTCTTTGCCCATAAATTTCTATACGGAAAATCTTTCTTACTCATTCTTCTTGCTCTTGCATCCCTAACAACGTTTTCTATTATATTCTCTGGCTCGAAGCAAAATATTATAAGCTCGTTTTTATTGTACAGTGTTGAATAAGGTGGTTTTTTTCTCATTGTTACAAAGCTGGATCGTCCGGTCTTCTTTTATCCTATTGATTACTCATATGTAAAAAATGTTGCAACGATTGATAAACTATTAACTACAAATGATATATAAATATTTTCATCAGTTTTACCGTGTCACAAACCCAGAAACTTTCAAGCCCGAAAAAAATACGATCCAGAGATCTTGGCGGGGGTTATATGCTTTTGGAATTAACCCTAAGAGGGAAAACTTGAAACGACCAACCTAGGAAGCAATCGAAAATGCCTATGACATCAAAAAGGACTATATATGTATACCCCGTGAGAAATACGAATTCCCAAGTTTATGAAATACATTACTACGCACTATAATGTCGTATTTGATACATAAATGTGTATGTATTTCTTTGGGTGGATGCATACATACATATTTATAGATAAATGAGTACACGCACACACCTATTGCCCGAAGTAAATGACGCTCTCATTCCCTCGCGAAATGAGATTTCTGGGGTTACCCAGGATGCTCCCGCGAGACTCTCGAGGCTCTCGTTTCAACATTCGCACAAGCGAAATTAATACTCGGAATTCACATAATGTTGCCCTTTATTGGATATTCACATATACATATATTTATATGGTGACCGCCCTAAATAACTGTGTTGAAAATAACCGGTGTAAAACGTCCCGAAAAAACAACCGATGCTTAAGATAACCATGACAAAAATAACCGATAATATAAATAATCGTGACAAAAATAACCGCCGTTCAAAATAACCTAAAATATGTATATGAAATATGTATAAGGAGAATATCGAGAGTTGATAAATATGAGAAAGGTACGTATTATCCGATTTTAAATATCTAATTATACTATCGACTACTGACAAAGATATGTATATATGTAACATCGAGACAAAGACCATTTTTTGTCGAATGCATGAGCGAGAGTGGTACTTAAGTGAAGCCGTAAATTAAGGATTAGGATATTGGAAACGAAACGGTTGACCGAGGATTTTCCCGTCACGACGACTCAAGTCACTCAGCGACAGTACGGTCCTAAAGTAAAAAGGGATGGAGGGATGAGTGCATAAACGGACAAAAAACAGATGTTGCGTAGTGTGCAAAGAATGTAATGTTAAAAAATAAGTTAGAGTTAGTCAGAGTGCCGAGCCGAGCGGACGTGTCCGCATCCTGTACCTTCCATTAAGTTCTTTTGTCAATAAAATATATTAACTCTCCTCACGGAGTTTACTTTTCGCAAATTCCTTATAACATTCGACTAGGATAATTTATTATCCTACATATGAGGTATTCCACGTCAAACCGGCGGACTTTTTCCCTGACCCTCGCCAACTTGGGTAATTATTTTTTATATGATTATATGAAGTCTAAAAGATACCCTGAAATTTTTCACATTTTTCTGAACAGCCATTTTTGAAAAAAAAAAAAAATCCAAAAAAAAAGCCCCTTTTTAAAAATCTGAAAAAATTCCTAAAAATCGGTGATTATATGCCAAACATTTTAAGCTACCGCCCGTAGTGGAAGTACGATTTTTTCTGTGTTTTTATGAGCTATTGGTTTAGTTATCGAATTGCCGAGAGGAATTCAAATTGTTTTTTTTTGTCCAAACGGAATGTCCATAATTTAAGGAGCGTAAAATTATCCAACGTTCATCTTATCGTTAAGTATATATATATATATATATTATATATGAGCAGATCCATTGGTTTTCGAGCATTTTCTCGGGAGGGGTCTTTCGAATTTGCTGAAAATTGGGTACATCGAAGTACCTCAAAAACTATCGCCAAATACCAAATTTCAACTGTCTAAGTGCCCAAGGTCATGAGAACGAGCCTTTTAAAAGTCTAAAAATCACCATATTTAGCCTATCTTCAAAATGATGATTCACGAAAATCTCACGTTCAAATTGAATTATACATGTCACATTTTGTTCAACATGCCATCTAGTTTGTAGAAAAAAAATTTGAGTCACCTAAGCCAAAAGGCCATTTATCCCGACTACGTTAAATAACTTGAATTTTTCAATAATATGATGATTATAAAATTGTCGCCACACATTCATTTTTAATCTCACTGACTTCTAACATGGCTCATTTTTTTCGTTCTTTTATACCCTTCAAGCGAATGCGGCTAAAAATTTCATTTGCGTAAAGGAACTCAGAAATATTTCATTTCAAAGTTAGTTATTTTTGAAATATTACGAAAAATCGCTGACTTTTACCTTACACTACGCATTTCTATCAACTTCAATCATTACCAAAATTTAGGTGAGAGTAGTTTTTTATATCTAGAACGACTCCCCTTAAGGAATTTCTTGGCTCGAACTTCCATCACTCTCTACAGCCTGCTGAAGATCACAATAATTCTGATTACTTTTGAGTTAAAAAATTAATAATGCAGTGTTCATTACTTTTTTTTGAAGATTATTTTACGTACATTTCAATACGGTCACACTAAATTTAAGCTAATATTGCGTTAAAAACTGTAAAGAAATTTTTAACATTATTATCACGTTATAAAAAGCATATTTAAGTCAAAATTTTTACTTTAAATTATTTTATGTTTATTTCTTTTAAAATAAAAACATCTTTTCAATACTTCAATTAAAATACATAAATTTTTCCAATTATGATAGACAAACTCTTAATTTTTACGAATCTCATTGTTTAGATTCGTTCAGAAACGTTATTTTCTCATAATTTAAAATTGAATCATTTTCGTAAAATAAGTAATGTATTATTCGCATCATCTAGTTATAATAAAAAGTTATGGACCGGACAAGTTCTCTGTGCGTATACGCTCAACGTACGGTGGTGAACGTTCATCAAATTATTACCAATCAAACAAAACTGTGCTATCATGTACGGACATAAAGATTTTTTTTTTAACATTACAAAAGCACGGGATCTTATGGCATCTTCTCACTTTAAACGCCTCAAAAATAGGCTGTTTTTGCGATTTTTTTTCGAGGATTTTTGCTTAAAATTATGGGATAAAACGGATCCTATGTAATAAACACATCTTTCAAGTACATGAAAAAATTTTTATTTTATTTTTTTAAACAATTATTATAATACATCAGTAGCATTGAAAAACCCGTGTAAAAATGTTATGGTCGTGGCTTGTTGATGGTATCTCCGAGACGGGTCGTCTGAAACAAAAAAATAAAACTGTTTTAGATTCAGTATGTCAGTGGCTATAGCGCATATCATCAGATTTTTGATATTCGCGAAAATAACAAAATGGCGCACGTTTTTCGAAAAAGTAAAAAAAAACCACGATTTTTTTGCAGTTTTTTGTAAAAAAAAAATTCTTAAAATCAAAATTTAAAAAATCTGATGATATGCGCTATAGCCATAACTATGAAGCATATGTCATTCAAATTTCATGACAATCGGCCGGATAGTTTCCGAAATTTCATCAACAAAGCACCGAAAAACCTTGTTTTGAGATAACTGCGTTTAAAGTTTTGGTTGCAGAAAAATCATGAAAAAACCTTACCTCGGGTTAATCAGCGATGCCTGCTCCATACAATGGACCTTCCGATTCTTCGTAGAAGGTGTGTTCGTCCAAAGTAGCTTCCCTTCGTCTCGACCTAGTCTCTTTTGAAGCGTTAGAGCTGCGGCGGTTCCCTACGCGTACGCGATCACTGTCGCGTTTCTCGGCGTATTGAACGGCGATAGGGCCTAGTTTGACACCCATCACCTCCAAAATTTTTAAAACAGGTTGTAGCCCTTCGTTATAAATGCATGCCGCTGTTTGGCAAGCAATTTCCACGGTTTTTCTTGATGATGTTTCTTGAAACATCTTTGTTACAAACTTTACACTTCACATATTGTTGTAATGTAGAAAAAACAAGAAAAAACTGAATAATACTATATCCAGCCGTTGGATCGATGTGTACATCGAAACTTGTATCGTCCGATTTTTTTAATTTTGCTGCACTCGCACTAGCATGACTCGTATCTGCTTCAGACTGGTGTGGAAGCACTCCACGAAATTTTCTTTTTTTAGATTTCGAACTTGGACGTCGCCACGTGGCACTTTGTTGCGAAGTCTTTTTATCCATTATAACAATCCTGAGCGCAGAGATGTTGCCGTTACGAAGTTTCAAATTAGACTGATGAAATAACAGTTTAGCATCGTTGCCGAGTGATTTTCTTTTGAAAAATGCACGTGTTAAGGTCTTATTACATGAGTATAGACCCGAAAACAGAATATACCTAAGCAAGGGGTACTACATTAACAAAAGAACACGGCTATTCAATTGTATAGAGTCAGATATACAGGGACCGTCCGAGCGGCGTGAAAGGGATCGCCGGGTACTCTCAGGTAGTCACCTAACGGTCGCCAAAAAATGTAGTTAGACTCGTCCGATCTTTATGAAATTTCGAGATGACATTTTTGAAGATATGTACTTTCAAAATTTAAAAAAAAAAAAAAATCGATTTTTTTAAATTTCCAAAGTGAGAAGACGCCTTATGTGAAACTTAGCTTGACACCCATATAAAAACAATCGATACTTGAACATCGGGAACTAAATTTAGAAATGAAATCATTTCCGAAAATAAATGTTTGTGAAAACGTAATTCAATGTTACTGCATTTGTGTGCCGAGTTTCCGGCTGGTTTCTGAATATTTTTCGTTGTTTTCTCCATAGCGCAGGCAATGTTGTTTCATTGGGTCATATAAGTAAAGACTATTTGGCAACATTGGCCGCGCCATAACCAAATCAACTTCAAACGTTTTCGCGTACAGGGAAGGGATTACACATCCAACAACTGGCTCTGCACGTAGCTACTCGACTTGTGAGATCCCAGAAGCAATGCACCAACTGCATGCCCTACATTGCCGGTACGTCGATGTTGATATCTTCTCAGTCACCAAATAAATAGTTGTCCTAGTACTGATATCATAAATTTTACTGCCGCACGTAACTTAGATGGTGACCTTTTTTATTTTTTTTTCTAGATTATTAATACATCTTACACACAAATTATAAATGGTATTTTTCTCATCTTAATTGCGCTAATTTTTTAATGTTTTGATTCCTGTTTTGTTCTGTGGAAATAAATTCAAAGGAACATTTATTGTGAAGTCTGGTTTTTTGGCCGGATACTTCGTGATCCATATGGTTATTTTTTCTTCGGGATGTGAATAAAATAGGTGAGCATTTTTTTAAATTCCTTTTAGTGGGGTTTTGGATTTTCTGTAGGATTTTTTGTGATATAGGAAAACGAGGGACCACAATGTACTTGTCCGAGTTTTTTTTCCCCGGGAGGGGATTTTTGCCATTTGTAAAATATTATAGTAAGAAATGTGGTGAAAAATGCTATACAACATCTGCGACTCACGCTGGTAAGCTACAAAATATCAAATATCCAAAAACAACGAGTGTGTATGTGTATTTTGTATTTGAAAATTGTAAGTCGGAATTCCTATCAACAAGAGCTATATTTATACAATTTATACAATTATATAGATAATACATTTATACAAAATATACAAATTATACAAATAAATATAATTATATCAATCATATAAATTATATAAATTATATCAAAAACAAAAATGTAGCAAAGTCCTGGAAAGCCCCCTCCTATAAATAAAATTGTCCTATAATGTACTGACCTAAGTGTATATATACGCCGGTTATTTTTATCACGGTTATTTTTTTCTGTTATTTTTATCACGGTTATTTTGTTTTGCGGTTATTTTGATTACGGTTATTTTTAGAGGTTATTTTTACTGCGGTTATTTTGAATACGGTTATTTAGGGCTGCATCCATTTATATATATGCGTGAGACTTTTCACTAAAAGATTTATTCTGAAACCTCGGCCATTTTAGATTCGTACAAATTTACAATTTGTCTTTCTACAAAAAATAATAGTTAATACGTATTTTTTGCATTTTCAATCCAGCCATTAGTCCGATTTTTTCCTATGTTTAAACTAAGATAACTTGAAAACTGAGAGCCATAACAACAAAAATGATTAGTAAAAGGTCAAATTTTTTTAGTATTACAAAATTAGTTAAATTTTTTTAGTATTCGAAAAGTGATTTTTGGTATGTAAGAAAAAATTCTTTTGTGGGGTTTACTCGAGACGTAATTGCAGAAAATATGAAAGTTCTAGCAAACTTTTTTCAATTTTTACATTTTATATCGTACCACGAAAACCAGACATTTATATTGTACATTCTGAACAGATTTACGCTTAATATATGTAGAATCGAGATAAATGTCTTTCTTTTTATGTTGGAACGCTTGAGTGACTGTGGAATGTACGCAGAACGAGTATCGAAGCGTGCGTACTTGAGGCCGTAAATTTAAGAAGGTCGTAGCGAAAGGTCGAATATTACACAAGATATCAGATATGAAACATTTTGTTGATTGAACTCACTATTTTCTTCAGAAAAAAATTGGGAACACTTTACCGATAATTCAAGTGAGAAATTAAATTCCAAAATTTGTAACTTTAACCCAGTGTCTTATGACGTAACTCTTTGGATTTTATTCCGATCGTATATTACATATATTTAATTATTACATAGCCATAAAGTTTTCATTCTCATTTATAAATGAATCATCAAAGATTGATATCGTAACATAAAAAAAACGAGCTACCGAATTAATTCTTGCAAAATTTTGAAAAGTTGGAAAAACCTGAATAAACTTGATTAGTCGTTCGATTGGTTCGCGCTGAAAAATTCTTACAGTGAGCTGGCAACGTTACACATTCGTGACAGCGGTAATATAACCTATATTAGGCTACGCTGAAATAGAAATATTATCGAAGGCACCGAATGTGCGGTCCTGGGCGTGCAAATGAATTTTTTTTATCAAGGTCGCAACATTTTAAGTTATCTCGAACACGAGCTTACTGATAAACGAGACCTGTTCCGCTATCAAAAGAGGCTAAGAAGGTTTATGTTTACAGTGCGAGTATGCAGCGCTGCCAGACTTCGCTTAAAAAATTCATCGACTGTTAACAGCTGACGATGAGTAGCTCGATTGAGTGATTAAAAATATGTAATTTCTTAAAATATTATCTGATTGATCAGAATTGCTGTCGTTTGATTACGCATGTATAAACAAAAAAAATATTTGATAGACGATAATAGTGTCAATTTGTAGTTTTTCAAGAAAAAACTTTTATGTACGGTCAATTGACCACACGGAACCGGTACGATATCCTTAAGGATATCGTAGCGGTGTAGTCAATTGACCGTATATATAAAAATTTTTATAAAACGATATCCTTAAGAGGATGGGTCCGTCACCTAACCTCACCTCGAATTTTCGAAGTTGAAATTCTTCGATACGGTTAGACCGATTGCAAAAAAGCTCTGTCAGCTCACGCAGGACGATGACAAAAATGGGCTGACAGGGCCTTTTTATAATCGGTCAAACCGTGTCGAAGAATTTCACTTTCGAAATTTGCAGCTATCTCTCTCGCACTCATGGCGGCTCATCAGTCGATATGACTCCTAGCCTTAAGGGAGTTCATCTGGTACCGAGCTAGTCAAAAAAAAAATTATTACGACTAGCGTAGTCCGTCTAGTAAGTTTGGCAACGCTGAACCCGGCGCGATCGCGTAGCCCGCGTCAGCTGTTTTTACTCGCGTCTGTGCTTCGTTGATTGCATGGTCAATCATGGACGAAAATTCAAAAAAAAACAAGACTTTTTTCTGGAAAGGAAAACGGGTTACGGAAAAAGTGTACAAATCGCGAATAAGACAGGTGGAAGTGGGAAAAAACCTGCGGAATGTATATGGCTGCGCGAAAAAAAACCTAACCTCGAAAAAATCAAAGACTCGGCTGAGCCCAAGCATCTCGAAGGACGACGTATAATGCACTTGAAAGCTGTGTCGAAACATCTATTCTGCAAATGTCATGTGTAATTTTAATATTATATTATCATTAAATACGATTTCAAAAAAATATGTGTTTTCATTCAATTTTTTATGTTATTATTTCGTATCGTTTTTTTAAATCAAATAACTTTTTTTTTGTATGAGTCTGGATAAGCCTCCTGCTGTGCAAGTTTACCGCACGTTACGTTACTCGTAAAGTTCAATTCAAAAAGCGCGCGGTTGCGACGTTGCCGTCATACCATGCGGCTGGTGTAATATGGAGGTTAACCTCCCGAACATCACCATTTCTCGAGACAAATTATAATATTCTGAAGCTCACAAGTATCTAATGGATCTGAGCGAGCTGCCTAAATGTTCGTTAGATATTGTTTTATTCATTACAAAAGTTTCTGACGAAACTGTTTGTCAATGGTTGCAAATTTCACGTTTATAAATGGGAAAAACACGATCGTCCATAAGAGACCACGTTAATTTAGACAATTTTTATTTATTAATTGCTCACGAACAAAGTATCCGGGAGGTCTGAAATTTGGACAGGTGACTTTTTGGATACTCATAAGGGTACTTGAATTTTTTTATCGATATCTGTTTGTTAATTCGATCATCAGATGAACTCCCTTAAGGATATCGTAGCGGTTCCGTATAGTCAATTGACCGTACATAAAAATTTTTCTTTGAAAAACTACAAATTGACACTATTATGGTGTATAAAATATTTTTTTTTTTTTATACATTCGTAATAAAACGACAGCAATCCTGATCAATGAGTCAATATTTTAAGAAATTACATATTTTTAATCACTCAATCGAGCTACTCGTCGTCAGCTGTTAATAGTCGATGAATTTTTCAAGCGAAGTCTGGCAGCGCTGCACACTCGCACTGTAATCATAAACCTTCTTAACCTCTTTTGATAGCGGAACAGTTCTCGTTTATCAATAAGTTTGTGTTCGAGTTAACTTAAAATATTGTGACCTTGGTAAAAAAATTCATTTGCACGCCCAGGACCGCACATTTGGTGCCTTCAATAATATTTCTGTTTCAGCGTAGCCTAATATAGGTTATATTCCCGCTGTCACGAATGTGTAACGTTGCCAGCTCACTGTCAGAATTTTTCAGCGCGAACCGATCGAACGACTAATCAAGTTTATTCAGGTTTTTCGAACTTTAACTCAAAATTTTGCAAGAACTAATTCGGTAGCTCGTTTTTTTATGTTACGATATCAATCTTTGATGATTCATTTATAACTGAGAATGAAAACTTTATGGCTATGTAATAATTAAATATATGTAATATACGATCGGAATAAAATCCGAAGAGTTACGTCATAAGACACCGGGTTAAAGTTACAAATTTTGGAATTTAATTTCTCACTTGAATCATCGGTAAAGTGTTCCCAATTTTTTTCTGAAGAAAATAGTGAGTTCAATCAACAAAATGTTTCAAATCTGATATCTTGTGTAATATTCGACCTTTCGCTACGACCTCCTTAAGGATTAGGCCATATACAAGAGTCGGTCGAACGAGGAGTTGAGAGTTGACTGTCGCGACGACTCGGGTTGCCCGGCGACATTAAAGTCCTAAACAAGAAGAAGATGGAAGAATGGAAGTATGGATGAATGTAAAACAGATGTGAGTGATTGTGTGTATGACTTTGCATTAGAAAATAAGTTAGAATTAGACTTACGATTAGTTGCTTTTTGTTTCCCTTTTCAATAAAACATATGAACTCTCATTAAAACCGTTCATCACCACTTTCATATTGATCCTTACTTTTCATTTCATCCCAGCATCATTTTCTACATATATTTACTGCTGCAATACCAAAAATATACATTATTAAGTGTAATAGCCTCTAGAATATTTATCCTCCGTTATTACGGAGTGGATGAGTGTCCTATACCGTACTATCAAAAATACAAAACCTACACAGCAATATCCAGAAGCCAGATTTCATAAACATAGAAGGTCTCAAATTTCGAGAAGATTATATTAGAGAGGGATTCGTTATAAATCTGCTATCTTATATTCAGTGCTGTCTCTCTATTTTGATGAATTTAATGACTCGATGATAGTGGTGTATTTAGAAAAATTTGATAAAAAAATTTTATTTAATTTTTCATCATTTGTTTTGCATTTTTTTCTTTTTATTCCAGCACATGAAACTTGTGCCTACTCTGTGCAGAAATGCAATTACGTGCACGATCGAATTCGATGTCGACAAGCGACAACACGCAAGTTAGATGGTGTTGTCGCTTGTCAACATCGAATTCGATCGTATGTAATTCAGCCCCAGGTTTGACACTGAATCAAAAATTCAGTTGATTTTGAATAGAATTCATGCAAAACAGACGTCGCCTGTCTTCACCGGTATCTACTTTGATTTGGCTGCTTTGTCATATTATTACAGCGGATGAATAACCCAAAAAAAATCTTTATGAACAATTTAAAAAAACGCAATAGTTTTTTTAATAACGAGTAAATAGGAATAGTCAAGGTTTATTAAAATTAATAAAAATACAATGTTCCTCAAATGCTGTTTACATAGAAGGTAATTAAGTCGTTGGCATTATTTTATGCATTAGTAAATATATTAAGAGTTACTGCGTTAATTTACATTTTCAGTTTGCGCTTTTGACATCATTTAAAAATACTTATTTATCCGTATGAAGAAGTCTCGTAATAAATTTCACAAGCACTTTCATTAAGGGAACTCTAATGCGTATACAGGTGGATGGCAAATCCTCAGAAGCCAGGAAATTGCAATAGAATGAGCCCAGTGCTGGTGACCGTTATCCTCGACTTATAACGAGCAATATTAATTCAGAATATACTCTCTCTCTCTCTCTCTCTCTCTCTCTCTCTCTCTCTCTCTCTCTCTCTCTCTCTCTCTCTCTCTCTCTCTCTCTCTCTCTCTCTCTCTCTCACTCTCTCTCACTCTCTCTCTCTCTCAACGACCAACTCCGGCGAGTCTCGAAATACACTGTAATTATGATACATTAAGTCTAAAGCACGTACCTTCTCCACCTAGACCGCATACTTGTATCGATCCCTAAAACTAAGAAGGGCGGAAGAACTTTTTCGCTGCCTTCACATTTTTTTTTTTATACGATTGTTGCAAAAACTGGAGATGAAACTTCAACGATTTTTTTTTGCATTTCTAGTTTTTTTATCGTTTTCATTAGATCAACTTACGATGCAAAATAAAAATTAAAACGGTAGATATCTCAATAAATCTGTTTTTTTTTTCTAGAAACTTTCATCAATTTTTATACCCCATTAATAATTCCTTTCATGAAGAAAATTGAGGATGAAACAAAAATACCCTCCTTAGGGGAGAAAGCGGATCCCCCCTGCAACGAGCGAATTTTTTATGACGAAATTTAATGATACAATTTTTTGTTTTTATGTATTTTTTTGTAAATTTATAACATTCGTTTACCTTTCTTTCCATCTCGTCCCTGTCGGGGCCAAGTGAACGATCGGCCCTCGGAACATTCAGACTCTTGTAGTCCTCAATACCGTAAGGTTTGTAGGAGACTCGTCTTCGCCGATTTATCGGTTGGCCAACGTCGGAAAAACATCCTGGTGTAGAATCGTCTCTGTTCCTTTCGAATTCTGTCCCTTTCGTAACGAAACTATCGAACGCCTCGCAGGAACGACTTTCCCCTGATTCTTGAGACTCGATAAGCTGTAACTCTGGACGATGGAAATCCTCGACCCGCGGGACCAACAAAGAAGTACCCCTGTCGTTGTTACTCGTTGGCCGTTTGTTCGTACCAACGTCACCAATCGGCACAGTTGAACCCACGGGAGTACACGTGCAATGATGCCCCTCGGAACCGGTAGCTAATAAAACACCCTTGCACTCGATTTTTATTTTCTACCGACACATCATAAGAAACTAAGAAAAAAATGAATTTTCACGAAACTATTTGAAATAATTCAAAATCATCGGCGTTGTCTTCATTTTTTAATCAAAAATTATTTTATATAAAAATATTTCTATCAAAACCGGATAGCTGAGAAAAATTTGGAGAAAAACAATTTTAATACTTAAAAAAATTGACACAGAATTAATGAATAATACGGTAAATATTTACAATCGTGATTTCTGCAAAAAACCGCTTAAAATTATTTTTCAAGCATTCTTATGAATAAAAAATGATGTAATAAATAATTTCAGAGAGGGAAGGTAAGAGCAATGATTTTTTTATAGCATTTTTTTTTTTATTTTATATTTATCAATCATTCTTTATCGCAATAAGCAAAGTGTGAATGTGTTCGGTGTGATTCGGGAAATGTCGGCGGTATGCAAATGCGGCTATGGTGTCGCTCATGAAATATTTTCGACGCCCGTATTTTGATATTGTAGAACAGAAGATTTGAACTACCTTAGGTTTGAAATAGTATTTCCATGTATTTAAGATCTCTACGACCCTAGGTTTGAACCACCCTAGGTTTCAAATAGTATTTCGATGTATTTACTGCCTTAACCACCCTAAGTTTCCCTAAGCTAACCACCCTAACCACCTACTGTCTTAAGGGGATGGGTCAACCACCAAACCTCACCTCGAATTTTCGAAGTTGAAATTCTTCGATAAGTTTTGACCGATTACAAAAAAGCTCTGTCAGCCCACGCAGGACGATAGCAAAAATGGGCTGACAGGGCCTTTTTGCAATCGGTTAAACCGTGTCGAAGAATTTCACTTTCGAAATTTGCAGCTATCTCTCTCGCACTCATGGCGGCTCAGTCGGTATGACTCCTAGCCTTAAGGCGAGCAATCACTTTAGGAGACCGAAAATTAGATGATTTTTTGGATTATTTGTTATTGTGAAAAAAAACGGAAATTTCCGCAACTCTGACAATAATTTATTCATATTTTCATACATCTCCGGTAATTTTTTCAAGTTATTTCATGCATTAATTAAGGTGTAATCCGCTGTGTCCCTTGGCGTATCCTCATCGTCATTGTCGATTTGCAGGTATTGTGCAGCTCGCAATTCGCATTTGAAATAGTCCAACAAATTTTTATACATTCTTGAAATGTTTTTTAAGAACATGAACCTAAATTTTGGAAAAAAAATCGAGAATTGAATGTTGGAACGTGTTTGAAAAAAAATGATCGATTTTTAGCATTTTTTCCCCGGCATTTTGCAATAATAAATATGTTTTAAACAATCTAATCTTTCCAACTTTAGGTTCATGTTTTAATAAATTATATTATGTAAACGTGTTCCAAATTTGAAGATGATTCATCAATTAGTTTTTGAGTTACGATTCCCGCAAATTGAAAAAATGTCGTTTCGAGAAAAACACGTTTAAAGTTTGAGCGCACTTGGCAGTCGAGCGGAGAGTCTTTATCATTTATATACATACCGTTAGAAGGAATCCGAATATCGTTTTGAAATTTTCAGGGTGCATTCTTAAAATATTTTGCTAATGATTTATGAAATTAAAAAAAATTGATTTTTTGAAGCATCTAAAGTGGTTACTCGCGCTAACCACCCTAAGTTTCAATCGTATATGGTTTGAAACCATAAATAATTCAAACTTATGGTGGTTAAGGCAGTAAATACATGGAAATACTATTTCAAACGTAGGGTGATTCAAACCTAGGGTGGTAAAGACCTCAAATACATGGAAATACTATTTCAAACTTAGGGTTGTTTAAGCCTAAGGTGGTAGAAACCGTAAATACATGGAAATATTATTTCCATGTATTTACATGTGGTGTGTGTGTATGTATGTGTGTGTGTGCGTGCGCCTTGGTACCCACTGCTATCTGGTACCCACCTGCTATACCTAATATCTGTATTACTCAATATTGCCACTTTTTTGTTTATTTTTTCACATTTGAAGGCTTCCCCTTCCTTAATATTACATGGAATACCATTTTTTGGTGATAAACAACGTTAAAAAAAATTTGGAGCCGTTTTTTGCCGATGTCACGATTGTAAATATTTACCAATAATTCTCCTGAGTAAATTTGCATTTAACAATCGCTAGATGCGATACTTGTGAATAAAAATTTTGTTCGTTATTGGGAGACGGTCCAAAAAGAAATTTATTGTAACTTTCGAAATTGTCGAGACGTTCGTAGAGCCGGATATCGATAGTTTGGTTCCGATAGCCGACTAAAGTCCACCACTCGTCGCCCTTATCGATTGAGTGTTACTCCGAAGCGTCAAACGTAATTTCGTAAATTTTATTCAATAATTTTTTTCAACAAAAAAACTCATTTCCCCAGCAAACATTTTTTCATGATGTAGTTATCAAGAATTTCATAAATTCCATATATAACCAAGAAACATAATTAAAACAAAGGAAATTATTAAAAAAATTAACATAATAAATCAACAATTAGGTAAAAATGTAAATAAATCGTTGAGAGGGCTGTTTTTAAGTTAATTATATTCCCTCTGTTATACTTCACCGCTAATTGCCTAATGAAATCTCAGAAATGCAATTTGTCTGAAAGAGTGGCAGGGGTGAAAAGGGGAGTTGAGTAAAAAAAAAAAAGAAAAAGAAAAGTCCTCACAAAGGACATTGAACAAAGGGGAAATTATTCAAAGAATTCTAACCGAATCTTCTGTGGTAGAATTCCAAGTAGGAAACGGGCTTTTTGCTTCTGTCGGTGATGGCAGACGGCTGTACGTTGCCAAGCTTTTTGTCGGCTTTCATGAACTGCACGACATCCTTGGGTCTCTTTCCCGTGAGGGACGAGCTATCGTGCCGGAATTCCGACAACGACAACGAAGACGATCGCCCCCTCGGCACGTTGAACTTTTTTGCAACGGGACCTCCTGTCCGAAAATGCGTTTTTGTACTAACTGTCACCGGGAGCTTTTCCACGCTCGAACAAAATTCTCGTTTTACTATCCTTCCACTTGTAATTATCACATTCCTCTTAAATTTCCCGATATCCTCGTCAAGGTTCGACGTCCTTTCTACAAAGAGCGATTGCTTAAATTTCTTATCTAAAGTATCTTTAAAAGCTGCCATTCTACTTGCGATTACTGCCCAGTTTAATAAGCGACCACACCTTAGTCAAAAATTCAAATAAAAGAAGTTTTACTGTTTTTTTTTCTTCATGAAAAATGTCAGCTGCATTTGAAATAGATAAACCCCCAAAAATCAATGATTTTGAATATATCTGACTATAAACATGGCCATTTAATAAACATAAAATCACAAAACATTATTGCGTATAATTCGAATGAATAATATCACGAATAACTACTATATGGATTCATGGTTTATTGAGCCAATGGAACTCAATTAATTACTAATTTTACACGACACGAGTATTTTGATCAAGTTTCCAATAATGATCGTCATACATTTTGCACTAACCCTGTAATTACACGGTTAGTGCAATGAAAATATTAATTAACAGTTTTCATTCGCAGAGGAAATACGCAATTTTGATTTTGTTCTTGTTGATTTTAGTTAATTTTTTTAGTAAATTCCAGTAACGATCGTGGTGCATGTTACATTCGCGGGATACAAAATATAGGGTAAGCCAAGGCAACGCGAAATACCTAAAAAATTCAATGAAAACTTTTTTTTTCATTATAATTTTCATTTCAAATTTAATAAATTGACCATGTGCGGCTTCGACACTGACCATGAATCGAAAATTCATTGGATTTTCAATACAGCTCATTGCCAATCAGACATTGAGTTCACTACTATCTACGTTGATAGACTTTGCAGAAGGTCAAACTTTGCTTTTGCCTTTCGTACTTGCATGTTTTATCAAATTTGTTCGTGTGTTCAAAAATCACTCATCACGAAACAATGAATTAGTGAAGATCACAGTCCTCCTTGCACGAGTATGCTTCTTCTATTCACCATTTTCTTCGATTAATAACAACAGATGGATAACGAAAAAAAAGCATGAATAATTTTAAAAAAAGCAGTACACATACACGCATACACATTTATTAAAACTAATAAAAATGCAATATTTTTTCAGGTATCCCGATTTGCTTCAGTCTCCCTTATATTAACCGATGTTTCGTTATATATTACACAATTTTCATGTAACGATATTAATAGTAGTTCAATGAAAATCAACGTAATAATCTCAAATTTTGAACAAACTCGTGAAGTTTAAAATTGAATATCTTCACAGTGTAAAGATTTTTTTACTATCGTTATAATTACGTGGTAATTGCAAATGAAAAAAAAAAAGATTAATTAAAAATAATTGTAGATCTTTAACACACACACACACACACACACACACACACACACACACACACACACACACACACACACACACACACACACACACAAGGTTCGTTGAAAGATTCCAAAGAAAACAGCAATGGCAAAAACTAACATATTTTTTTTAATTTTTCAACATTACCTGTATTTGGTAGTTTTCTTCCATCTTTACAAACTTGATGCAATTTATTCGCAACCGCAAAATCCTTTCGATCTTTATATTTTTCCTGATTTTTAAGGTTACTAGAAGATAATTGAATTATCTCTTGCGTCACAGTGTTTGAATTATTGTTTGAATATTTTTCCAAAGAATCCAACGAATAGGATGACATCATAAAATGCAATCGAATGCTCCGTGTTATTAAATTCACAGGAACATGATAATAAAATGAATGATTCAGTCGAAACTCAAATCGTGGAATATACTCAGTTCAAATGTCACTGTCATCGATTTAAAAATCGATGACAGCGACATTTGCGATAAAATCAGGAACTTAAACCTGACCAACAATACATCAAAAATTTCAGCTATTTTCTTTGCTCCAAACACTCTTCTAACGCGTTTCAAATGTGCTTCGAGTGTATGCGCAAAAAGTAAAACAATAACTTCAAGAACAGTGAAAAATGAGTCTTTTTGCTGAGAGTACGTGGGAAGAAAACGCAGTTGGTGACAAACTCAGCAAAGAAATATTTCGCAAGGTAAGGTAAAATAAATGATTGTTTTTTCTATTTTTTTAAGGTTATGTTTTGCATCCATGTATCCACGTGCTTTGCAATAATCTCATGATAGTCGTAAAACTTAATCGATTCAACACTTTTATTAATAAAGCTTACCAGAAATTTATTTTGTTGTAAACGTCATGTGCATAGTTTAATCTTTCAATAACGAACGAGAAGGAGAGTGTAATTTTTTTTATAAATCTATGAATATAAAGTCAAAAAAAATAAAAATTCATAAATAAAAAATTTTTAAAAATTGGCCATAAGGGTTTACGTACACCTAGATATGCCAAAAAAGGGGTCAATTTCAATAATTTTTTTATACTGAAAAAATGTATTTGTTGAAACAACTTTTTGTTTATTTGAAAAGATATTGTTGTCAATGAAATTGGAAAATTTCATTAAAAAAAAAAAATTAGATGAGTCGTGGTTGTAGTTTCTGTAAAACATTTTTTTCAAAGAAGCCATTTGCGGTAACCACAATTCCGACTGTACACTTCAACCCAAAAATAAACCAAAATTTTTTTCTTAAAGGTGACAAAAAAAACTAGTCTTTGTCAAGACCAATTTTTTTTAAATCCATTTTTCACAAAACGGCAAAGGTTTGAATAGTAAAATCAGGATTTTGCCCAACTTTTTTTTCCTTCTTTTACTTATAAAAAAAAACTATCTTTAAAAAAACAATCCCTCGACAAAGACTAGATAATTGTGTAAAGATCCCCTGTACTAATTTTCATCCAAATCGGTCGTTTAGTTTAAGAGATAGAATGGTTACTGTTTTCAAAAACACCATTTTGAGAAAAAGACTTTTTAAGGTTTAAGCACCTTTCAAATTAACATGAGATTTTTTTCTCGTACGTGCAAGATGTGAGCGATTCCTGGATATTTTTTATATTTCATATATCAAGGGTAACACTATGGAATAAAAATATTTTTGAAAAATCGATTTTTTTTACTTCTCTAAGTGTATGTAAGCCCTTGAGGATTTTTTTCAATTTTTTAAAAATTATTGTTTTTTACAGAAAAACAACAAATGTAAAAAAAATGAAAAATCTGCAACTATTTCCTCAAAAAAAATTTCCAAAAGGACGAAAAATATTCAAGAAACTTCGAGAACAAAATTGACTGCGAATCACGAAAGTATAAAAGCCAAAAAAAGATCACGAACTATTTCCGAAGCTGACACATCTGGTGCAACGTTCTCTAAGAAAGCAAAGAGAAAATCTCATTCGAACCACTGTGAGTTAACGCCACAAAATAATCATGTTGACAAACAAGACAACACTCAAAAAAAAAAAGTAATACAAGGAAAAAATAATGGTAACAAAGAGACAAAATCTCAATGCAAAAGAAAAAAGCAAAAGCTGAAGAAAAATACTGAAACGCCAAAAGTTGGTTTATCGAATAATGGAAAAATCTTTTCTGCAGCATCAGAGAAAAAATCATCTGTAATAAAAAATCTCAATGTCAAACGCTTGGAGACTATGTTAGCCTCGAAAGAAAAATCAAAAAATAGTAAAAATGTGCGAATGCCTGAATCTCTTAGAGAACGAATGATGTTGCAATTGAGAGCCTCGAGATTTAGATTTTTGAACGAAACTCTTTATAACAATGAAAGTTCAGAGTCTAAAAGATTCTTCAAAGAAGATCCAGATGCGTTTGCAGCTTATCATGCCGGATACAAACAGCAGGTAGAACAGTGGCCTCTGAATCCTCTGGATGCTATAATATCTTGGATCAGCAAATTGTTAGTTGAGTTCATATTTCACAGTTTAATATGTTTTTTTTTTATAAGGGAAAATCATGACACAACCATTTTAAACTTTCACACCAAATAATATTATTCTTTAATCATACAAGAGAATTTTTTCAAAATCGTAATTGCATCTTATCTTATTCATTTGAATTTTCCTTGATCCACAAGAATCCACAAGGAATTTTAACTTGCATACATACCACTATCGCATGAAGCACGGAGAATGAATGTGCATAACAAATTTCAAAATGGTAGACTCTTGAATAGTTGGATTCGAAAAAATTACATCTTTGCTTGTTTTTTTATTTTGAAAAAAAAATAGGTGAATTATGATGATTTGACACGCTTAACAATAAAGAAAATTTAATGGGTATTCATTTTTAGGCCGAAAGACTACGTTATAGCTGATTTTGGATGTGGAGAAGCTCGTTTAGCCACATCGGTGACGCAAAGAGTACACTCTTTCGATCTGGTTGCTGTAAACGACAAAGTAAAAGCATGTGATATGGCGCACACGCCATTGCTGACGAGTGGTGTAAATGTTGCTGTATTCTGTTTATCGCTCATGGGAACGAACCTCGGAGATTACTTGCTCGAAGCGAATCGAGTTTTGAAAATGGAGTAAGCAAAATATTTCATCTGTGTAGAAAAATGTTTCACTCTCATTGTTTTTTGCAACAACATCTATTGTCTTTTGCTTCAGTGGCATCATGAAGATTGCAGACGTCGAAAGCAGGTTCGAAAACGTCGACGAGTTTATAATTTTGCTCAAAAGTTACGGATTCATCAACACATGGAAAGATTTGTCTCACAATTTATTTTATTTTATGGATTTCAAAAAAGTATCGGAAGTCAATAGAAATGCAAAAAAGCTACCGCAGATTGCATTGAAACCTTGTGTTTATAAAAAACGATAGTTAAAAAATGATAAAAATTAAGATTTTTTTGCATGTTTTCGTGTACCACTTGGCGATAACACTGCGAAAAAGTATCAACCATTGTGTGGGTAATTGATATATGTGCTTGCTTAAACAATACGCCAACCTCAAAACGTATTGCTCTGAAAGGCACAATTTACTACGACTTATGGAAGCGTGCAAATTTAATCGAAAGAACGGAATTCAAGCTTGAGAATTTATGATAATGAAATAAATTTAATAAAATTAGAACTTTTGTAATAAATCCAATCTCTAGTATATAAATAAATACTTCTCTTGTTATTACAAAATATCTCTTTCGTTTGAGCGGTCGAGTTATATATTTTTGTACTTTTTCAAGAATCTAATCACAATGTAAATTAAATTTACATGACAAATTCGATTCCCAGTCAAATTGGCTGACATTCAAACCTTCCAAAACCGCAGCTGCCTCGTCTCGCAAATTCTCCACCTTTTCCATCAGCAACAACTGAAACATCAACCAAAAGCATGCTCAAAATATACAACATAATACAGATAACGGAGAATTCCCATAACGAACTTCCAAAAAGTCGATCTTTTTTTTACATTACTATTTTATGTCTGGAGTATTGCGTTTTAATTTCTGGTGACTAAACTTTTTGGCTATTTTAAGAGTTATAGTCGAAAAAAAAATTTATGCGTTTTTCTCACAAATGTGTGTTTTCAAAATATTATTTTGCTCTAAAAAGTAAAAAAGTAATTTTTGGCTGTTTTTTACCTTTTTCAAACTCGTGCCATTTTTTTGTTTTTTTTTATTTTTTCGAATCCAGAGTAGATGAAGGACTAGTTTTATGTATTTACTTAAAAACGACATTCGATTTTATTATCTGACGCATTAAAATGAAGTTATCACTAGAACCGAAATCATGAGACATTTTCGTACGCTCTTATAGAGAATAATAAAAAATGAGATTAAATTTCAAAAAAATCTTGTTTTCATATAGTTGATATAAAAAAAAAATATGAAATGGAAACGAAAAACGATTTTTTAAATGAGTCTATTTTTTATCATTGTCATGAGAATTCCCCCGATAATTACGTTAAATAAAAATTGACGCTCACGTTCGCGGCTGCAATTATTTGCTTTATCGTTTTTTTCGGCATATTACGAATTTTCCCCTCAAGATCTTCTGGATTCGCGGACGCTATGGACTGAAGAGTTTTGTAACCAGCGTTGAATAATTGACGAGCCCGACCCACCTTAACAGCCGGAAGTTCCATCAAAGGCTCCAAATCGGCCGAGCAACAATATTTTAATTTTTTACTGAATGTATTTAATAAATCTGTAAACGCCCAAAACTCTTGCAATTCCTAAGGAAAGAAAAAATCGTATATTTAAACGGAAAAAATAGATGTTTATTTTTTTGCAAACTTACCTCACAAAAACGAACTACAGAGTTGGCAAAAGTTGCTGCTGCATTAAGAAGATTTTGTATGACTCCACGATTGACTTGATATTTGTGTGCTACGATATGAAGCGGTTGATGTTGCCACAATTCGTAAAGTATCAAGGTCAACCAAAACCGATTGATTATCCTTGGCTCAATACCCTGCAATAAAAGTTAATTGTATTTTTTAAAGTTATTCGGAGAATATCGACAATTACGTACTTTCGGAGTTGATCCATCCCGCATCTTCGTTATCGTGACTTCGTTTATGCCCAATACTCTAGGAGTCAGCATATGAGTCGATGGCAAGCTAGTGACCTATTTAAGCAGTAAATCGGATTTTAACTCGGTAAAAAGAAATCGAAAGCATGTTTATTAAAATATATAGGAAAAATTGAAGCCTGCGATTTCTCGCATACAGAAGAATAGACTTTAATCGATTATTTCTAGACCTTATACCTTGCACTCAAAAATCATTAAATTGTCCTCGTTCATGCATTAAATTAAATCATACCAAAAATTATTTCGACTCCTGTTTTAGGACTTTTATTCTGAAAGATATTTAAAAATAACCATTTTTAAAGGTCAATTGATAAAAAATCGTTCTAAATTGGTATGAAATGTATTCGATCTTTCACAATCACCCGATTATATTGAATTGATTTCTCTTAGAAGTTGTTTTAATCCCAAAATTGTTTTCCATAAATGATTTGCGGTATTTTCAATCTATTATTATTAGCAAGCTAACTATTTCGTCTTTCGTTTAATCGATCATTATAAATATTTTGGTTTAAATATTTTTTGAATTTCAATTAAAATAAAGTGCAATCAATCCATCAAATGATTCAAATTTATAGTCATACTTCACATTTGTCAAATCTTTAATACAAATAATTAAAAAAATAGAACAAAAAAAAACTTTATCGAATATAAAGAATTAAAGATATCCAACTATCGATTTCTGCAATTACTTATTCAATTTGCTTTATATTTTACTTCATATTTTATTCATTCCCATAGAGGAGTTACTTGATCGTCCCCAACTGAATATTTTGAAATCGTACCACGTCGTAGTAAACGAAGCCAATGGGCTTTATTTTTTCCGCCATAACGTACGGTGTGACTAGATACATGATGTGCAAATCGTTTATCAGAACCATGTGCGTTTGAGCGGTTTTCAGATCTTGATATAACGTGTAAGCGCATTTTAAATCCACGGAACCTAAAAAAGTTTGAGTTTGACAATTTTCCATTTGTGTTTACTAAAAATATCTATAATAATTACTCTGGTAGACATTTGCACCGGATTATGTCGACCGTTTGATTTTAGTTTACACAGCAACACAGTAAAAACTTCGAAACTGAAAAAATGTACCCAATTCAAACGGCTTATTGCTGTGTTCTAGCATGACAATTTCCAAACGAATTGTTTCGTACTCGCTGAATGAATTGTATTCTACTCGTATGCTGACAAAAACTGACTGTTTCTTCGTAAATTTTCATAAATACGAATGGGAATAGTTATCATGTGATAACTCGTTATCGAATGTTTCACCACGTTGTTGAGTAAAAATTGAAAATTCAGCATCGTATTTTTACTACGACACACTTTAATATTTCCAATCTGTGAATTTTCGTATTCGCAACATGAAAAATGACAGTGGAAACACTGACTTTTATTGTTTTTCTTGACGTGGTCCCACGAAAGTGCTGTACCATAGTAATCTATCATGAAATATTTTCTCCGTGTAGAAAAGAAAAAACTTTACCCTTCATCGCTGCCCTTCCCAAAGGGGTTGGCTCTAAAATTGTGTTAGTTGAGAGAATAATGCTTCTCTTTCCTTTCTTTATATTTGGCTTGTAATTGACATCGTTATCCATTTGAGACTCGATACCAACGGTTATATTAGGATCAAAATCTCCGCTACGTTTGATCCTCAAAACTGCAGCTTTCAAAAGAACCGTTATGGCGTTGTCGATAATGGTTTTCACATTTACGTTCAACCGATTTTGTTGCACACCAAGAAGCGTCAATCCTCCGAGCTTGTGGAGATCTGAACGTGTCGTAACAATATCCAACATAACCGAACTCAAAATCAAATTATTTATTCCTCGATCCTCCTCCAAGTGCAGTGTGCTCATACAATCGTCCATTCGTGATGTTAGAAGCTCCTGTACCTTCTCCATTTCTTGTTTGTTGCAAACCAATATACTTTCTCCAATCTCACCCAATCCAGCTCTTCCAGCTCTACCAATCATCTGCTTGTATCTGCTCAAATTTATAAATTGATCTCCAACATAGGGCCTCCTCAAAATAACCTGTAAAGAAATATACAAGTTATTTAATAAAAAAAAAGAAAAAACCATTGGCGATATTTAAAAAGATATGAAAATTGTCATTTCCTTTTTCTTTAGATTTTTATAAAAAAAAAAAAAAAAAACATTTTTTCAAAAAGTTTATGAAAAATCACCGATTTCATAGCTTTGTAAAAATTCAAGAATTACATTTACAAAATTACTAAGGCATTGAACAGTTTCTCAAATACCATCTCCAGAAAAAGTGAAAAAAAGGAGACTCCAAAAAGAACAAAAATTCCGAAAACATTTAAAAGTATTCTAGAAAATCGACAGCTTCATTTCAAACGAAGAAAACAAAACAGTTTTATAATTTTTTGAGCATCTATTTTTATAAACTATTTGTTGATAATTATTTGATAATTTTATCATTATATATCAATGTTCATATTCGTCCCCGAACAATTTATATCACTTTGATTTTCAGAGCGTAATACCAAACAATAATTTTATAAACGAGGGGCGATTTTCGGTATTGGATCGATTATTTAAAAATGCCTTTTCTTAATCAGAGTAATGAACACGTATTTGATTTTATATATTTTGTACACCCACTCTTCTGGCTGGTAGATTAACACCCGCTGCGAGTGTCGATGTGCAACAAAGAACACAAACTGTCCCTTCTCTGAAAGCATCTTCCAATAATTTTCTCTCTTCAGACGTTAATCCAGAATGATGATAAGCAACACCAAATTTTATTGTTTTCGCAAGTATCGGACATAATTCACCCTCGAATTTGAGTGCTTCCAATAATTTCTCTTTCGCTTCTACTTTGTGCTCCTTTACGTAACTAATCGAGCAATAAAATTTCAATTAGAATATGAGAAAAAAGATATTGAGTAATGAAAAATTAAAGAAAAAAAACACACCTGAACATAACACGTGTAAGAAGCAAAGCTACGCTTTCGCAATTTTTTCGCGTCGCGCAAAACACAAGACAAGAATCATCCGGTACTACATCCATCACGAGACCGCCTATTCGATCGGGATCGATTTTATCCGCGATTTCCGAATACTAACACAATTTAAACGTAAATTTGAAATGTTTAGGTAAATCCCGATTGGTATGGTCGAACGATAACGAAAATTGATAAACTCACTCGATAATTGATTTTTTTTTCATCTGTAAAAATTGGATTGGCACGTAAATTTAACAGCCAAATTTTACCGTCACATTTAACGTACTCTTTTATCTCGACCGGCCTAAAATTTTGTGTGTACACATCGGCCTTGAGGAAATGTGCCACTTCCTTAAGATTGCCTATTGTTGCGCTCATGCCCACGATTTGAATTTTTTCCGCTTGAAAAAAATAAATAAATCGAAGGTAAAATGTATTTATGCGTATACTATTTCTACAGAGTATTCCACCGCGAATGGTCATCCCTGTGAACATGTTCCGGACCGAATTTCGAATTGAAAAATATTGTAATGTTTTTTTTTTTTATCAGGCTCCTTCCTCATGAGATTTGAACTATTGAAGATGGAGAACAAGCGTTCTTTTATCGCACATAGCACCAACACGATCGAAGATAGAGTAAAAGTCCATAGCACCAATCTTGTAAAGTATAACATTTCCTACAAGAACCGCCAGACGGTACTTTTCTATGTTCAGTAGTTTAGACCTGACAACGATAGGAAGAAACACGTTAAAAACGTTCGCCCTACGCGCGAATCTCGACAACCAGGATTTTCTTCGATCGGCTCTCAGCACTAAACTATCAAAGATAGAAAAATACCGTTAACACTTTTTTTGTAGGAAAGTTTATACTGTACAAGATTGGTCCTATGGTATTTTACTCTACCTGCAACCACTTTGAAGATATGCACGATAAAAGAACGCGTATCCTCCAAATTTAATAATTAATGAATCATCAGGATGGAACTTAATTCAGAAACGCCAATAGATTTTTCGACTTGGAAATTGGTTCCAAACTCAAATTTACTCACTCGACCACTTTCGGTGGAACATCCTGTATATGTAAATAATAATAAAGTTATATTCATAAAAACAATGAAGCCTGATTAAAAATATGATTGGCTTACCACCAGCAAACATTAATTTGGTCAAAAGTCCTTCCAAAGTCGCCCCCCTTCCGCCACTCTCCCCAAGGAGATGCAATTCATCGACTACGACGATACCGATCTCGTCCAATCGTTTCAGCTCAATCAAGCTATTTACCAGTCCCTGGGCTTTTTCAATTGTGCATATGTAAATGCTATTTTTTCGTCGTCTTTTCATTGGGGGATATAGACCTTTTCTACTGGCATACTCTTCGACTAAAAAACCAAATTCCAGTGCAAATCGCGTCATCGATTGTACCTGTATTTCAAAATCTTACAATTATTTTTCATGCCAATATTTTCACATGCATGCTTTCCCAGGTTGAATGATTAATCAGGTTAACTTAAATTCAGAACATAATTTTGATGCAAAAATACAATTTTTCCTCAAGAGGAGCAAGGGCACCAATAAAATAGTAAGATTTTTTTTATTCAAAATGCACTTAAGTTTACGTTATTAACCATTCGAACTGGGCTGACTTGTATCATTAATTTTTTGGTGATTTTACTTTTTCCTGTACTATCGCAACGAAGGGAAGTATAAATAAAACATTTTTTTTATTGCACAATATTTCTCTAAGCATTAGTATTTCAGCCACCAAAGTTTTTCCTCCACTGGTTGGTAACGCATATATTAAATTTGTTCGATTCTTCACAGCTTCCAAATTCAGGCATTCGTCTTGCCAATCTGCAACAGACAAAATGACAAACTCTCAACATTTCGTACCTTTTTTAAATGCATTTTTGTAGAGTAAAAGAAATTGCTTTTTTAATTATCTATTCCTTTATTTTATTAATTTTAATATTCTTCTTTTCAAATTTGATTTTACGAGTTCATAACAAAGACTCAGAAGATATCTATCCAATTTTCGTAGCTAAATAACTGTCTGATATTTTATTGAACAATTTTTTTTTAAATAATTTATTACGAATATTTCTATAATTTTATTATTGCATGTCTATGTTTGTAACGTCTTAAGGGGGTCATCCCATGTGACAGCTTTTTTTCGCTTTTTTCGGAAATTGTTTTTTGATGAACCATTAAAACACACTATCTTTAAATTTTTACCACACATTTATTAATATTTTTACAGTCCCTCAGAATTTTATCAAACAAAAATAACAAATTGAATCGACTTTACACCATTCCGAAGACACTCATGCGTTGGTTGACCACTGCCATGATTCCAGAGGTTTTGCTCATCTGAAATCAAAAAATCAGACGGCATTTTAATTTGTCGACCTGAGACTATTGCCAACAGAATTTCGTTAAGTTGAGTTCCAAGTTTCGTCATTTTTTCGACTTTTAAAACCGTGCAAAAAATTCAATTTTCGATATTTTTACTTTACTCTAGTTCCGGTGATAGCCTTGAGTCTACAAATTAAAATGCCATTTGATTTTTTGATTTCAGATGGGCAAACGTCTGGAACCTGGAATGGCAGCCATCAACCAACGCATAAGTGTCTTCCGAACGATGTAAAGTCAATTCAACTCGTTGTTTTTGTTTGATAAAATTCTGAGGAATTGTAAAAATATTAATAAATGTGTGGTAAAAATTCAAAGATAGTGTGTTTTGATGATTCATAAAAAAAAAATCCCAGAAAAAGTGAAAAAAAATAGCTGTCACATGGGATAACTCCCTTAAGGATTTCCGAGTTTTTCCAATTTTTTGTAAATAGCGAAGTACTGAAATTATAATAAAATAAAGCTAGTGGCATGAATTTGTGTAATTCATTTTTAAATTACAGTAAAAATCCATACCATAAAGAGAAGTGATTTTTTTTGTTTCCTGTATTAAAGTCTTAACTCTCTCAGGCAGTCCGTAAAAAGATCCAATCTGTTTACATTGGCTCTTCATGTTTTTATCATCGTTTACAACGCATTTGGATTTAGCGTTGGATTCAACTGTTTTCTGTAAAATGCTAAATTCATCTTGCTCTTCCAGTTCAAGAAGAAAATCGTCAAAGAGAATTTCATCTGAAGTGAGCAATGATTGTCTCGGAGGAATATTATGACCTTCCGGGGAATCTTGGTCAAGAGTCTCCACAGATTTTTTAGACTGTTCCAGCGGATCAGAGGATTTTGATTCGGTGGATGAATCGTCCGAGCATGCGTCGATGATAGCTTGGTTGAACAACGTTTCATTATGCCATTGATACTCTTCGTCCTCAGTCGAATCTTCGTAACTGAAGGATCGTTTCAAATCGCTTAGCATTGCCTGTGACAATTCGCAGTGTTCCAAATGATCACAAGAATCAAACTCCATAGAGTATCGTTCCATTTTTTTTCCTTTCCCCATCGAATTATTTTGATTTTCTAGCTTGCCCATATTATTCGTCGGAATATCGCTCCCAATGCTTTCGAGTATCGAATCATCCGTACCAAGCAGAGCTTCGATCGGGGACAATGGTCGACGACAATAATTTGACGATTTAACATCGTTGTTTTCCGAACTGATATTTCTCTTGACATTTCTGCTAAGCATTATTATTAATATTGCTCTCGAAACGTTTGAATCGCTTGATGATTCTTTTCTCTCAATAGTAAATTAAACATATCACGCGTATTGTCAACGAAGAATTGTATTTGATAAACATAACCTATTTGGCACTATCACTCAATGTAATTCGTTTATTCCCAGGATATGAATGAAAGCGTGTTAATCATACATAAATATTCAATAAATGAAGTTATGTGGTTTTTAGAAACTTATTTACAAAGAACTCAATTACTACTGTATGACAAAAAAAATAAATAAATAAAAT
Organism: Rhimphoctona megacephalus; assembly: GCA_963989365.1. Classification (NCBI taxonomy): domain Eukaryota; kingdom Metazoa; phylum Arthropoda; class Insecta; order Hymenoptera; family Ichneumonidae; genus Rhimphoctona; species Rhimphoctona megacephalus. The sequence goes on along the minus strand of OZ022415.1, from coordinate 47,051,166 downwards.
GTTCCGTTCCAACGACTTTACACGACTTTAAACGCACGTTTTCTAATTTCAAAATTTCGGCTGCTACCACCTTTGCTAAGCAAAATTTCGTTTTTACCGACTGTTTTTTTTTTTTCATTTTCCTGTAGATCTCTGATCTCTCCGACGTTGCTTGCGGTTTGCTAAAAACAACGATGGTGGCGCCGGATGTTTAATCATATGATCCATCATCATATTGACCGAAAGCACGGAATTTCAGTCTGGACTGGAGCTGTTGTTCCAGATCGAGAATTAAATAGTAAAGCCTTCAATATTTTAAATGAACACAAAAGTGTGTTTACAAATATAAACCATGAACTAATCGAGTACAGCGAGTGTGAAAAGTGTGTTTTTCTCACGTGTCAAAACATTCTTTATGAAATAAACGCAATGACGTTTCTGACAAGACGAATTAACGAAACAGCTTGTTGGGCAGATCAAATATTATTGAAAAAATGGAATTTATTAACGACGTTGAAGTGTGGCAAAAATCGATAAAATTCAATGATCGTCGAGAGTCAAGTTGGAAAAATGTTCAACGATATAATAAGATTAATGAAGAAAGGTCGACAGAAGATACTCTCCGTAGTTCTTCTTGTCACCTTTTGCATTTATTTGATTCTCAAGTCAGATACACTTATTTGGTTCTACTTTTTCGGATTATTAACCGTGTCGTGCTGTTTTCTCGGACCTCTAGTCATCATTCTTATACACGTAGCTCTATCTCCTAATCATCAAACTGGAGCTGGTACCACAAAAACAGTAATCGAAATGGATGCTTTTCGGACTATGCTTATGGTTTGTATGATTTTTTATTGCATTTGCTGTGAAGAATGAAGAATTGCATTGGTTGAATGCAACGAAATTCTGTTTTTTTTTGTTTTCCAATTTTTTTCCTTTCAAAAAACTTGGAGTTATTGGATCAAAGTTTTTCGAACTTGATATCATACATAAATTTTGAGCAACATGACGAAAAAAGTGAAGTGGGATTCTAAGGATAAATTACACATATTTTCATGTCATTTTATTTCATACAAATTTTAGTACAGAGTACTTTGTAAAAAATCTTTAAAAATTCAGTCATCTTTAAGACGTCACAAACATCGATATGCGATGATAAAATTATAAAAAAATGGGGATATTACGATATCTGTGGCCCCAAGTTTTGACCATGCAGCTTTTATATTTGGCCCAAAATAAGACTTTTTTTAAGAGTGATAAAAATCGAAATTCGGCTTTAAGGGGGTGAAACGAGGGTTTGAAATTTTTTATGAGATGAAGTATTTTTTGTCATGGTCAAAACTTGAGGCCACAAGTATCGTAATACTGCCCAAAAAATCATTAAGATATTGTTTAAAAATGTAATTGTTCAATAAATAATCAGATTATTTTTTTTTGTTGTATGGAAACAACTTGTTAATTTTTTAGAATACTTATGAGTGTTTTTAGAATTTATTCTTTTTTTGTGATTCCTTTTTCTCACTCATTCTGGAGGTATTATTTGTTTTTTCAGTGCCTTCAAAATATCGTAAATGTGATGCTGAATCTTTCCACAAAAACATGTGTAGAAACCATGATTTTTCATTAATTTTTAACAAGTTTTTGAGATTTGTTTAAAATGGAAAAAAGGGAATATTTTAAAGAATTTATATGCTTTTAGAAAAATCCCTGAACTCTTTAGACGAAATGAAATTTAAAAAATTGTCTGTTTATCTGCCGAAGAATATTGTGTTGAAAAAATATATTAATAAATTTTAGAATTATTATTATTGAAAATCAGTGTTTGTAATGTTTCAAAGATGACTGAATTGTTTCAAATTTTTGGCCAATTGTAAAGTTTTAGAACTCTAGTGTAATGAAATTTTTGGCCCAGAATCACGTGCTATCAATCCTTAAACTACATACTCATATCTTTAGCGTATCAACGCGGAATTTATAATAATCGATTTTTGACAAAACTTTTAAACAAACAAAAATAGCGACAAAATTTGTAGGTTTTCTTTCAAAAAAAAAAAAAAAAAGTTGTAAACAAAATCCTATGATTCACGACCAATAATTGTGTGAAAAGCGACCAGGAAAAGTTTCAAGCAAATCGGTATGACTTGTGTCAGATTAAAAAAATTGGAATTATTCCTCAAAATGCGTATTTTACCATAGAAAGCCTTCGCTCGATTGCTCCAAAAGTTATCTAAAACTTTTTTTAACGGATTTTTAACCCCTTCTAAATGCCCCCTCAACTATTTTATAAATGTTCATCCTAGAACTTTCAAAAAATTGCAATATGTAAATTTTATTGAAAATTTCATTGCAGAAAGGATACGAGCCAAAATCATCCAGCAGCAAAAGACAAATAAGATATCCTGTAATATTTAGCAGGCTGGTCGATGGAGCTCTGCAAAATCTTTTGGATTTGGCTTTCAGAGACTTCGTAGGCTGTTGGCTGAACGAATTGGCTTTTTGTTCTGATTACATAATAGCCAACATGAAACAAGACGTATGGGGCGCCATACAAAGTCTTCACGAACGTCTGTCTCGTGTAGATCATACGAAACTTGTAGCTTGCAGCATCGTCAACAGAGTCACATTTCACTTTGAAAAAATTAGGATAGCTCAAGCAGCTGCGTAAGTTTGGGGCAATAATTTTTCTCTATTTTTTGATTACAAGTTTTTTTGTCAGTCAATTAGAAGAAAAATTGTCATTTTTTTATATTCTATTCATTTTAAGCAAGTTTGGACCATCAGGATTCTTGAAAAACGTTTCAATTTTGACTTTTACACACTTATACAAATCTAAAAAAAAAATATTAAAAAAAAAATAGACGATTTTGGGAAATCGAATGTTTGTTGTAGGATAAAAAACATTCATAACATTTTTTTATCCAGCTCGGAAGGCGAAGATCCAGTATTCGTATTGTCTCCTCATCTTATGTCGAAAACAGGCGAGTTGGAATATTTGCGGAGAGTCAGCGAAATCTGTATCATGTTTTTTCTGCCACGAAGTTACTCTATATCGCCTGCTAAATTTCTTCTCCGAGAAGTAATCACCTGTAAAAGTAAGTTTTGATATCAGGAGAAAAGTAGGGTAAAAGTAGCCCTGCACAAGATTTACCAATTTTGGTAACAATTTTCATTTAAATATGTCTCCAATATAATGATATACTCGATGAAATTTTTCAGTACTGAAACCTGCCATAGATCTGATCACAGATCCTGATTACATAAATCAAAAGATATTGCTGTACATAGAGCAGCAGCAACTGGCCGAAGCGATGCACCGAAAAACCTACGAATATGCAGAATCGTTTGAGGATTTTATCCGCATGATAAAAAGTTCGAAAGATATTGAAGTATTGAAACACATACGGTACAACATAGTGACGGAAATAATGCAAGCAACGACGGTGCAAAATGTGAAGAGAGCGCAGGGTCTCGATCCAGAAAATAATAGTTTTGGTAAATCTGATACCGTACAAGCGAGAAAACTTAAACGTTACATCAGCCAATTGACTTATGCGAAAAATACGTGCGAGTGTCATATGCAAACTCTGGGATGGGATGGTTATCCAATACAGGAATGTGAAATTGCTGACGCAGTGATTACCTCCGAAGGACGCCTCTTACCATTGCAAACTGTTCTCGACAATATCACCGGGCGACGTTATCTCACCCAATTTTTGGAACAAGTTGCTAGCCAAGGTCTCATTGGATATTGGGCAGCTGTGCAAGAATTGCGCGCAGCCGATCGATCCCATTGGCATCAATTAGGCGCAGAAATATTTTATACCTACATAAGATCCTCCACCGCTGAAATCAAAGTTGACAAAAATGTTCGCAAGAGAATGGAGAGCTTTTTACTCGGCGATAAAGGACCGGATGTATTTTACGAAGTTCAAGAAGACGTTGTCAAAGTGCTGGAAGACAAGTATTATCCCTCGTTTCTCGTTAGCGAACAGTACAGGAAAATGCAAGAAGCACTTTTGAGCGAAAGAGCTGATGGTAAAATATCATCGGCATTTTTATTTGTTTTTCTTTATATTTCCATCGTCATCTCCGCATTTCTCACAGGAAAGACATTATGGAAAATAATCTTGTTTTATAATATAAGGATGTTTTACGCATACGAACAAAATTCAACTGTTTTTCCGATATCGCGAATATTGAGCTTCAATAATGATGTTGGAAAACATTTCTTAACTGTTAATTTTTCTGAATTCGCATGAATTTTTTCAGAATTTACTCTCATTTTAAAACATTTTTTGTGAATATTTTGAAAACAATGAATAATCGAGGGGAGAAACTTTGAATTCCACTAAAAAATTTTTTTACAACAATATATTATTAAATCATTGGATATTAACTTGTTTAGAAGTCGAATTAGTAAAAATCAATATTTGCAAAATGTCAAGGATGGCTAAAGATTTTCAAATTATCGTCGTATTTATAAAATATGCTTAGTCGTCGAAACATACAAATTTATCTTTTTAATCCGAATTATTCTGCCCGTACCCGTGTTCGGCGTACCCAGACGATAGTAAGTGTAAAATTTACTCTCTCGAGAGACATCTTTTCGATCGATCTTATTTTTTTTTTTTTTTCAAGTACACCGTTATTATAATTACAAATATTTGTAACAACGATTTTTCAGTTATTCCAATTAAACGCGCACAGCTTTTTATTATAGAAATGCTATTAATTATAGGGTCTTGCAGATGCACAAATGATTTAGAGAATTGAAACACACTTAGGCGATACTTGATATTTTTGTATTATTTTTTTATTCGTAGAAACTGCAGGCTAAATCGATCCCCATAGAGCAATCATAGAATTAACAATTGTGATATATTTTAAGGATGAACTACACATGTTTCTCGACCAAAATTTCCATTGGATCAGGATTTCGAAACTTCGTAATTGGAGAAAAATCGAGAAAAATTCCAAAAAACTCAAAAGTATTCTAGAATATTTTTGTTTAAACTGTCCTTTAATCAATTTTGTATAATTTTATTATTATATATCAATGTTTATAACGTCTTAAAGATGGCTGAATTTTTTCAGACATTTAGCAATCCGCTGCAAACTGGAATTTTTTTGAAACGAAATTATTGACATGAATATATGTGTAATTCTACCTTGAACAACATTTTTTAAATATTAAAAATATTTAGTATATTTTTTATTAATGACAATTTGCTATTATCAAATTAAGTGATTTATAAAAATAAAAACTAGGATTTTCTAACGTACTTGCCATTTTTTAATCAGGTTTGACCGAAGATCGTCAATTGGTCGAAGGTTCGCTCTCGGAGCATTCGTCCCTCCTCGTGGGTGATCATTCTAACTACGCAAGAAGCAAACTCGATCAGTTACAGGAGAAACTGAACAACAAAATGCAAGCTCTTCAAGCGCTTAGATCTTCGCTCAAACCGGAGAGTCGAGTGCTGAGTATTCTTGCAAAAGAGGTTGAGTGGCTTCAGGGTGAGAAACGACAGCTCGAAGCTCATCTGACGCATACAGAGATGTGGGCTGAACATTTGGGTCGTTGGCGAGCCGATGTACAAAGTGCCGAAACTCCGGACAACGGCGATCCACCGCAATTTATCCTTGTTGTTCACATGGCCGAAGACGAGGGCAATGCCGAAAGCATATCAACTGGATGGGTCGTTTTTCGTAAATTACCCGAATTTCAAGAACTCCACAGGAAACTTCGACAATTGTGCTCCAACGTGAAAACTCTAGAACTCCCCTCACAGCCTCTCAAATTCTTCGGCAAAACCGACAAAAATTCACTCGACAAGGCCAAAATGCAGATACAAAAATACCTCAACGTGAGTAAAAGAAGAAAAAAAAACGTGGTCAAATACGACTTAGACTTCGTAAAAATATGATTCAGTAGTTAGTCCGATCGAGTTTGAAATAATCTGCAAAGCGATTATTATTTATATAAAAAATTTGGATAATCATTTTTTCTGTTCCATAGAAACGCTTGTTTCAAGTCATTTTATCAGCTACAGAATTCGGTTTGTTAGTCATCGTTTGTTATTATTTTCTTGAAAATCACAGACAAAACGTCCGGTTGGTACTTGATATTCGAAAATTTTGGGATTTTGATTTTTTATTTTTCCCTTTTTTTTAATTAAAAGCGTTTTATTGTTACTCGGCTTTACAGTTTGTCTTGGAGGATGATCGACTGAATCAAAGTGAAGCTCTCTATGCGTTTCTGAGCCCAAGTTCAGAACACCTCAAACACACCACGCCGTCACCGAAAAAGTCACGTTTTTCTCTCTCGACTCTCTTCAAATCGTGAGCGAATATTTTTTTGACTAGTAAAACAGCTGCGTTTCAATGCTAGACGATAATAAAGTATTGAACTTATTCAGCGGCTCCGGAGGTAGCGGTGATTCACGTGACAAGGACGAAGATGAGGATTACTCGCTCTTGCTTGATGACAACGAAGCTGGCCGCGCTGGTAATGATACATATTTAGGACCTGGAAAAGACGCTATTGCTGAACCATTATACGGCCTTCTTGGCGAAGTTTTCGACCTTCGTGGAGTCTTTCGATGGCTCCGAAGGTCCCTTATAACTTTCGTACAGATCACTTATGGTCGTACTATCAACAGGTTCGTATCAATCTCTTGAATTCTCTTATTATACTCGCATATTTTTTTCTTCGATATTGAATCGCAATGAAAAAGTATTTTTAAGAAAAATGCGGTCAAATTCTAAAGGCATAAAAAACATAATTACCAATCTCTTTATTAGTTAAAATTCACATATGTCCAGCGATGAAATAAAATTGTGATATTTCAGAAATTATTCCAAGGGTTACTATTATTAATTGATTATTTGAAAAGTGATCAAAAATTATTCAAAACTCTTCGAGTCAACGTGCCCTGACTATGGCGAAAAAAGTAGTCTCGCGAATAAGCGATTAAAAAAATGAACGATTCAAATATTCTGGACATATATGTAACCCCTTAATCATTTTTACTACCAGTCGCGATAATTTTTACATATCGTAAATTTGTAATCCGTTTGGACGAATAAGGGAATATAATGGCAAATTCGTGCACTCAAATGGCGCGTATAAGAATATTGATGTTAAGTTTGATATTTATGATTTCCAACATTTACATATTTTCATCGTTTTTCAGGCAAGTCAGGGACACCGTTTCTTGGGTATTTTCTGAGCCGATGTTGCACTACTACATTCAATTATTTACAAAATCATGGTGGCCAAATGGACAAATAGTATCGTCATCGGTTTCAAGAACCGACGAAGAGAAGCTTAAAACTCGTGGTGAAGCAAGAAGACAATTTTTGAATAATTTGCCAGAAGTTTTGGCGAACCTCGTGGGTGCTCAGAGTTCACAGCGTGGAGCGACCAAAGTATTTGACACATTACAAAACGTCAATCTGAACAAGCAACTATTTTATGTGAGTCTATCGCAAATTGAGTCATTCGTCTGGATTATTAACTATTCAAAAGCCTAACACGAAAATAAACAAATTTCAGGATATCTTTGAGGTACTGGTGTACGAGATATTTCCAGAATTGCAGCACAAATAAGATCTCTCGATTGGACGAACTGCGGGCCACGTATTTTTAAAAAAAGAAAAAAATAATTCCACGAACTATACAGGGAGCATAAATTTGCCAACTTTTTTGTATTATATCGGAGCATTCCCATTGAAAATTGAGCAGAGTCTCGTATTATTTTTATAACAGTCTCTAAAGCGTAAGAAAGAAAGATTATTTACGTCCCTGCTCGCCTCTTCAGCTCCCAATTTTCTCAGACAATTTATGGCCCGTTCGAATAATTTTATTCTTTTAAAACAACAAATTACTTCTGATTCAATGAGATTCAGTATTAATCGATCACTCGTGGACCAATAACAAGGTTTTACGTTCTTTCATGTTTCTTCTAGATTGTACTCTGGTTCTACCGAGATTTATTTATTGCGTATCCCACTTGGGTGATACGACCTGTTGAGAATCATTCCTGAAATGAATATTTTTCTTTTTATTCTTTATTTTGTTAAGATAACTGTCGGGAGACAGTCGGTGCAAGCCATTCGATTATTATGGCAAAGAACAAAACTCGCAGGTGCTATGAGAAAATAAAACCAAAGACGAGGTACACCCGTTATACGATTCCGTGTTTCGTGTCAATATTCTTTATATATATATATAGTATATATTTCATTTATGTATTGTTTTTTTTCCTTTTTGTACATCTCTGATTGCGAGCAGGATTTATCACTGCCTTAGTAAATATTTTTTTATATTTTCATTCTTTTTTTGTATAAAGATCCTTATCATTGAAACTCTGGGTTCGATTTAACAAAAGCAGCTTATCTCGTGTTATCACGAGCCCAAGTGTTTTATGGATGCAACAGATGCATTACTGTGCGATGGCAACGACCTGATCACGTTTATCGGCATACTCTACACCTGTTGACTGTATATGGGGCGTCCCATGACCAATGGTTCAAGATGTAATTTTAAATTCAGGACCGAATTTCATATGAGACAAGTCTAATAATGTTTTCTGATGAATTATTATTATTGAAATTCGAGGATACACGCGCTTTTATCGCGCGTAGTGTTGAAACCGTTTGAAATAGAGCAAAAGACAACAGGACCAATATTGTAGAGCATAAAATTTCCTACAAGAAAGTCCTAGACGACACTTTTCTATCGTCAGTAGTTTGGTCCTCAGACCGGATTGAAAGATACTTTAAAAACGTGCGTATTTTTCGACCAGCTACCCAACTACTGAAGATGGAAAAGTGCCGTCAGGGGCACTTTGTGTAGGAAATTGAATGCTCTACAAATTTGGTCCTGTGATTTTCTCTAACTCCAACCGTTACAGCAGTAGGCGCGATAAATGAACGCGCGTGTCTTCCAACTTTAATAATTAATAATAACTCATTTAAACTTGAGTTTACATTTTTAGCCATTAGTCGTGGAACGCCCCATATATGAAGCATTTTACACCAACCTTATATTTTTCAACTTTGATTCCTTTTAAACGACGATAAACACGAATTTTCGGGTTTTCTACAAGACATTACCGGGAACGTATTTCAGGATTTTTCATTTGGCCATTTTTCACATTCTTACGACCAGTTGAAATTTTCGTTCTCCCCTTTCTATATTTAATTCGGAAAGCATAAGTACTGCTGCGCATAAATTCATAACGACATTTCTACTCGAATTCTATCGTACTTTTAGAATAAAAATAAAACAACTCGAAAAAAAATGATATTTGCGATTTCTCTTTGATTTTCTTCAATATCAGCAAGTTTTCCTTGAACGAAATCTTTTTGATTTTTTATTTCGATCCTCATTAAAAACTAAGTGAAATTTGCACTCGAAAAATTCACAAATTCACGTAGTTTTTCAATAAAATGTGGGGATATTAAATGAAAGTGAACTTTTCAAAGGAGAAATTCATTTTTTTTTTTGAAAAAGTTGATGAAAAAAATTAGAACTTTTCTTCTTAGAGATCACCTTTCTTCCTTGAACGTACGTTTTCGTAAAACGGTTTTCGTCACATTTATTGAAGCACAGAGCGCAGCTGGGATCCAGAGAGGTGGAGCAAACATTCAAAAATTCCACTAGCTGTAGCAATCGAAAAAATGATTAAATCGTTACATCCCGAAAAACGTGCATACGCTCGTTTTTTTGTATTAAAAAAAAAAACATGATAAAAATTTGCTCGAATCACGAGGAGTCAGGGCTAAAAAATGTAAAGTTGGTGTGTGTGAAATGCCTCATATAAATTTGTGTTTACTCATCAAATAGTGATAGCTTCAAAACAACGTTTTTTTCAGTAGAAATTTTTGATTGTTTGAACATCGTACTAGGCGTAAAATTATTTTGATATTCAACTGAACTTAAATTTCCGAGACAAACAAGTACGGGAACACCAATATTCAGAAATATCTAATTTTGGAGCTATAACTAATTCGATCAGTGGACGCAATCGATATATTTTCAGGTACGAAAAAAAATATATATATATATATATATATATATATGTCAATGTATATAATGTGTATACTAAATATGAATATTTAATGTTCATGTGTAAAAGATTGTACACGGAATAAAACTTCAAACAACTTGAAAATCTATCGCTTTTGATATAAATCTGTAATCGAAATCAAAAGAGTCAACGCTATTTCCAAGTATCAAAATCATATCTGTATACGTGCTATTCTGTAATAACAATTGAACTGTCAAATAAACTTTATTTGAGCACAAAAAAAACGTTTATACGTAAATTTCGGTTTATTAAGGCGAGCAACCACTTTAGATGCTCCAAAAAATCAATTTTTTTTGAAATTCATAAATCGTTAGCAAAATATCTTAAGAATACACCCTGAAAATTTCAAAATGATATTCGGATTCCTTCTAACGGTATGTATATAAATGATAAAGTCTCTCCGCTCGACTCCCAAGCGCGCTCAAACTTTAAAGGTGTTTTTCTCGAAACAACATTTTTTCAATTTGCGGGAATCATAACTCAAAAACTAATTGATGGATCATCTTCGAATTTGGAACACTTTTACATAATATAATTTATTAAAACATGAACCTAAAGTTGGAAAGATTAGATTGTTTAAAACATATTTATTATTGCAAAATGCCGGGGGAAAAATGCTAACAATCGATCATTTTTTTTCAAACACGTTCCAACATTCAATTCTCGATTTTTTTTTTTCAAAATTTAGGTTTCAATTCGTTAGATTATTTCAGATGCGAATTGCGAGCTGCGCAATTCCCGCAAATCGACAACGACGATGAGGACATGCCAAGGGACACAGCGGATTACACCTTAATTAATGCATGAAATAACTTGAAAAAATTACCAGAGATGTATGAAAATATGAATAAATTATTGTCAGAATTGCGGAAATTTCCGTGTTTTTTTTCACAATAAAAAAAAATCCAAGAAACCATCTAATTTTCGGTTTCCTAAAGTGGTTGCTCGCTTTAAAAACTGCAGGGTACTAAGCGGGTATAAAAGGGGTAAAAGTGTCGTCGAAATAAAAACTTAAATATGTGAAACTTTCGGAGGAATTGAGTAAAGCTCTTTGCTTTTTTCACGAATTTTTTTTCAAAAGATTGAAAAGATTGAAAAAAAAATTACCAAAATATCGATGACGAATAATCGATTTATTCTTTAGGCGCAAGAAAAAGTAGATTTCACATTCTTTTTACAGCATCTACAATATGAAATTCGATGTGGTTTTTAGATCGATAACAAAGCAAATCGTATCCGCGATCGGCATGATAAATCATTCAGGGATGAATAGATTTGAAAAAATGAAAAATATTCTTGTAAAATAGTGTTGTCGTTACAGTTCGTCGAGCCAAATTTCTTGATTAAAAAAAAAAACAAAGAAGTGGTTAGTGGCATTTCGAAATGAAGCGTGCGTTTTTAACGAAAAATTGGACTTGTTAACGAATTTTTGATAAAAAAATTCGAAATAATTTACCAAAGAATAGCTCGATGGACTATAGAGAACATTTTCAAGAATAAGCTTTAAAAAAAAAAATGGAAAACTTCGAGTTTTCGTGCCGTTTGAGCCGAAAAACGGTTTTTCGTGGAAACCGCGCGCAGATCACATTTATCGTTACAGCGTTATCACCAGGTGGAATTTAGGAACAAACTTTTTTCTACGTTCTTTTGAAGTCTTGAAATACAATGAGCAATGAATAAAAAAATCATTTTTTTGAAATTTTTGACACATATAACACCTTAAAAGGTGTTATATGTGTCAACACCTTAAAGGTGTTATGTGTATAACACCTTTAAGGTGTTGTTATATGTGTATTAAATATGTGTATAACACCTTAAAAGGTGTTATATGTGTCATGTAAAAACCCCAGCTACGCACTATAACTTTTAGTACCTTACTTACACACTATCGGTCTATTGGACCGACGAGTTTTGTTGCTCTGTAACATTGTAACAAACGCGTCTATTGAGGTTTAATTGTAGAGTGAAATCGAAACGCCAGGCACCGACCAATCCGGAGAAGAAATTGGTAAAGCCAAAAAATCGTTTGATAAAAAGTTATAATGTTTATAAAAAGGCATGTGGTGAAAACAAGGTGAAAATGTAGTATTGCTATCGGTCCATTGGACCCTGTAGTATGTAGCTAGGGTTAAAAAGGATGAGGGAATGTCAAACATATCATAATAAAAAAACATTCGTGCGTTACATGTAGGATACAGAATATTTTTATTTCAACGTCACGAGGAGGTCGCGTGACGTTTAAATATATATATATATATATATTAAACAATTTTCTAAAATCACTCGCAAATTCCTATTCAAATATTACAATAATATCATGTCCTTAGAGCTAGAGTAATCGTGTTTATCCGTTTGAATATATATATATAATTTACGTTTATTTACACACTCATATTGTAGTCTTTTCTTTATTTTTCTTCTTCATTGTTTTCTTTTAGACTTTTATTTTTCTCATACGCTCGAAGTAGTTTTTTTGCCCGTCGACGCGACGAGATAAAAGTATACGAGGCATATGAGAATCCATCCGCGCGGGTCCTGGTGTAGACGATCTGGATTGCGATTTGGAAGGATCGGAAGGTAAAGGGACAAACGTCGTTGATGTATAAAATACACGTGACGAGATTTCGTGCCGTCCTAACCGTCGTGTTCGTTAACATTGATGTACAAAGTACATCGGCTCAAATCGGATGTGCAAAGAAAAAAAAACGATCTCATCGTAAGATCGATCAAACTTCCATATTTGTTTTTAGTATCCGAAATTTGAATTCCGTCGATGGGCTTGATAAAATCGTGCCCTTTCGCTATAATCGCCGAAAATTTATCGATACAGCCAAAATTTACAATTGCACTAATTTTCAATATTCGCACGTACGAGTGTGTGCGTGTGTGTGTATGTTGCGAGTTTAATCGAATTCACATTCGTTGGACTTTGGAAACATTGAAATTTATCATCCATTACAGTTTTTTCCTTAATTCGCCGATTCCGCAAATTTCTTGAATACGAATTTCTACTCATTTTCGTTGAGAATGACAAAACACAGTTCGTAACTATACTTGACTTGAAATTAGCCACAGTTTGTTGTGCTGATTTCATTACATTCGAATGTCGCAAAACCTGTACCGGACAACCTTGGGCAAAACAGTTTCGCGTTACGTTACTAATGTTACTTCAGAGAAACGGATATAATCGTACGATTTCTGGTTGTAATTATAGTAATCATTATTGCCTCGTCTCTCGAAACGTCTAGTATTTACTAACTGAGAAAGCAATTTATTTAATATTCCAACAAAACTTTATGCATGGAGACATATTTTTGTTTTTCGTTATTATCACAAATATGCACGAACAAAATACTCCATGGCAGATTACTATGTTACGAGAATTCCGCGAATTATGTCAAACGAAACGAGGAAAATTGGTGTGTTGTCATATTTTTCGAATTTAGTCCACCCTCATTTTTCATGATGTAAATACGAACATTCGCAGCTTGTAAATATCAACAGTACGTCACAGAAAAAATACAATGCTGAATTTTTAAATTTTCAACAGCATAGTGAAACATTCGGGAACTGTTTTCCATTATTACAATTCCATTTCGTATTTTTTTTTAAGTTACAGAAGAATAATAAAATCAACTTCGTCACAGTACATGAGTTGAATACAATTCATTATACGAGTTCGAAACAATTCATTTATAAAGTTTCATGCTATATAGTAATAAACCGTTTAAATTTTGTTCAATATTTCAGTTTCGAGTTTTGACTGCGTTACTCTGTTAATGGAACGCTTAACACAATCCCGCGAAAAAGTGTAACGGTAATTATTTTTTCATAGATATTTTTAGTATGAATGAAAAATTTTATGAGTGTACTAAGGCGCTGCCAACTGAAGTTTCTCCTTTTCCCCGAAATTAAGATTTTTCGGCAATGAGGAAAAATTTTATAATTAAATGATTGATTGCAATTGAATAAATTATTTCGTCGCAAATTCGATAATCGTGCGAACTCTAAAATTCGAGTGTTATATCCGTTTAACATCGTAACCCAAGTGACAATTTCACAATGTCATAAGTTTAAAAGAAAAAAAAACATACAACCCAAAGTTAAAAACGTTGTGACAAAAAATATTCAGATTCGAATCTAATGAACGATACGAAACGAATTTGTATAAGAATGATAAAAAAAAATATCGCTCCCACCATTTTCAAATTTGAATCTGCCTATTTTGAAGTCGTTGAAAAAACAAAAATAAATCAAAATTTCAAACAATCTCATTCATTTGGCATTTTTAACGCTATATTCTACTTCAAGTGGCGAGTGAAAACCTATGTTCTAAAAAACTTCTAGCCTTGCACAAATGTTAACAAACGTGTCCCAGTCATTTGATTCTCATTTTCGATACTCCAAAATAACAGCTATTCTTATTTTTTTGTCGCATGCATTTTTATTAACCGTTTACACCGTTTTTTTAACGTTGCAATATGGATATTTATGGGGCATTTCACGCTAAATCGGCCACTTTTGAAATTCGCATTTTTTATTGTTTTGATATTTTTTTCTCTAATAGAGCTCATTGAAAGGAACTCGTCTGATTTTTTTCAAATTTTTATCTCAACACGTTAATCGGAAACGAATTTTTGAAAAATTTTCCGATTTTTTTCTTCAAATATCAATAACTCTCTCAAAAATGTAGTGAACCGAATGAATGAGGGGTCAAAATTTTAGTTTTGAAACTTACTTTCGTTTGAGAATATGCAGTAAATTATCAAAATATTATATGAATCAATTTTTTCAATTCTAAGTATAAAATTATTTTTCCCACATGATTAACCCCCTTCGATTTTACTGTTAATTTTTTATAAAAAACTATTATTTTTTTGAGGAACTTTAAGGCCAGTCTAATTGTGAGCAAATCGTTCGTTGTATATTTTTATAATTAAAATATAGATTTTTTTTACAATCAATTATCTCTATAACTCCCTGAAAAATCGAACAAAGCGAATCGTCTAGGGGATTAAAATTTTTGTTCTGAAATGTACTTTTGTTTAAAAATATGTGAAAAATTATTCCAAGTTTACATCACGTAGTTTTTCCAATTCTAAGATAAAATAACCTTTTTTCATAACGCTTGTACTAATTAATTTGTTTTTTTAATGTTTGTACGGAAGCATGATTCATTTAATGAATTTGAGCTAAGTACGAACGTGAGAAAATAGCTAGTTCTATTTCTCAAATTGTTAATTTTTTTAAAGATTTTTGTTGTCGATTAGACTAATATTTCCCCATGATCATACTAGTCTTAAAATGCATTAAATGAATAATAGTTTGCTATTAAAATTTAACAGCAAAATCAAAACGGACTAACACTGCGAGAAAAAAAATTTCTTGCATATAATTAAAAAATTGATTTATGCAATCTTTAAATAATTATTGACAGAACCTGTCAAAACGAAAAATTTGACCCCCTTATCCATTCGGTTTGTATGATTTTTCAGCGATTTATGTATGATTAATAGTAAAAAAAATCCACAATTTAATTATAAAAAATACAACGAACGATTTCCCCATCATCAAACTAGGCTTAAAAGTCATTAAAAAAATGATAGTTTTTGATAAAAATTCAAGAGCAAAATCGAAGGGGGCTAACACTGTAGAAAATAACATTTCGCGCTTAGAATTTGAAAAATTGTTGTATGTACTATTTTGATGAATTCTCACATATTTTCATACGAAAGTACGTTTTAAAACTTAAATTTTGACCCCTCATCCATTCGGTTTACTGCATTTTTGAGAGAGTTATTGATATTTGAAGAAAAAAATCGGAAAATTTTTCAAAAATTTATTTCCAATGAACGTGTTAAGATAAAAATTTGAAAAAAAATCAGATGAGTTCCTTTCAATGAGCTCTATTAGAGAAAAAAATCAACAAAATAAGAAATGCGAATTTCATAAGTGGACGATTTGGCGTGGAATGCCCCATATATATATATATATATATATATATATATATATGTATGTATGAGAGAGCCAACGTTTACGTTCGATCGGTGAAAAAATGGTTACATGTCATTTTACGATATTCAATGTGTTTCGTTCACTCATTACACTGAGAAAATAAATTTGTTGAATCAACAAATTGTGGCGAACAAAATAAAATTCATTAACTCAACAAAAATTCGGTTGATTCAACCACTTAATTTGCTGTTTCAAATAAATATTGCTCACTACGACAAAAATATTGTTATATCAACAAAAATTTTGTTGAATTAACGAATTTTATTATGTTCGCCACAATTTATTGATTCAACAAAATTTTTGTTGAATCTACATTTAATTGTTGAAAAAATTGTTGAAACAAATTTCTTTTCTCAGTATATATCATGTTTGCACACACATATATTTATATATATGTACACCAAAAGAATGATGTGGATTCGAAAAATACCGTGAAAATCGTATGTAGAGGTGAAGGGGGAAACATGAAACTCTTAAGGGAGCATTACATCCAGTAGAGGTGAAAAAAAGCCATGAAAAATTTCTTTTTTTTGGAAAACTATTGAAGTAATTGGATGAAAGTATTTCGTGGTTAAAATTATTTATTTCTAGAAATGTTTACATTTTTTTTTTCATTTAAAAAAAAGTCGTATACGGCTGTGATATGGCTTCGTAAAGGGACTTTCGTTTAAAAAACTGGAACCAGAAATATTTCTGTAACCAGTCAACCAGTTTGATTGAAATTTTTCATGGTCGTTCTATACACAATTATCTATCGTGAATCGTATGATTTTTTGTGATTCTTACAAGAGGAGAACCAGTCGCATGGGTCGGGGATTTTGATGAAACTTGGTGGGGTGGTAGTGACCCAATGGTACTATAACCCCAAAATATTAGGTGCTACCTCGCCCTTGTTTTTGAGATATTCGCGATCGAAATTTAACCCACACTTTACTGAGAAAAGAAATTTGTTGAATCAACAAAATTTTTGTTGATTCAACAAATAGTGGCGAACAAAATGAAATTCGTTGACTTAACAAAAATTTGGTCAATTCAATCAATTAATTTGCTGACTCAAATAAATATTGCTTGCTACGATGAAAATATTGTTGAATCAATGAAAATTTTTGTTCCATTAACAAATTTCATTTTCTTCACCACAATTTGTTGATTCAACAAAAATTTTGTTGAAACGACAAATTTCTTTTCTCAGTGTTCATATACTAGTTCCGTTGCAATGAAAATCTCAAGGGAGCAGTAGCCTATGCGCAAGATATAAAAAAAAATCTGTGTTTTCCTTGTTTTTTACAATGTTTATCATCCTAAAGTTTGTAAGACGCTGTAAAATGTTGTATTAATAATAATTTCTATAAATTTTTCTTTAAAGCATAACAATTTTTAATTAATCCTATATTATGATCCTGTTTTAAGGCGAAAATTTTCGAAAGAGTGCGAGAGAGAGAGAGAAATACAAAATTTCGAGCAACGAGTATGTTAATTTTTTTTTAAATAAATAAATTGCATTTAAAATTGCTTATAAGACAACAACAATACGATAGAAAATTGTTGAGATTGAAAAAAAAGAAGTCGTCGAGTCTCGAACCCGAGACCAGCGATTCCGTAGGCGAGCGCGTTACCGCTAGGCTACTGCCCACTTCCGATTTTTATTGCAACCGAACTAGTATATGAAGTAGTATGGATTAAATTTCGATCGCGAATATCTCAAAAACGAGGGCGAGGTAGCACCTAATATTTTGGGGTTGTAGTACCATTGGGTCACGCTACCCCACCAAGTTTCATTAAAATCTCCGACCCATGCGACTGGTACTCCCCTTGTTAGTTTTCATTTTTAGACGGATAACGAAAAAAAAATGGCCTTAGAAATCATTATTTTCTAAAATATTCGCTATGTTGTCAAAAGTCGATTATTTTGAAATCCTCTATCACACGCACCAAAGAGATTAGTATGCAGTTTGATATTCAGCTTCGTCTCCTTTGCCAATTGATTCTTTGCCCAAGTTCGACTGATACCCTTTCGCCTTTTTTAAACATAAAAAATTATAAAAGTTTTTCGAAGTGTATTTTTTTGACAACGAAAAACCTTCATTTCATTACTCCGATAATTTTCGGAATAATATCTTATTTATAGCACTCGCATTTACCTCCCCAAGGTGTAATTTCCCCTTAAGGAAAAAAACGTGATATTTTTCAAGGTAATTTCAATGTGCATCAAAAATTTGAGAAAACTCCACCATGAAAATTACATCTGTGCCTGAAATTTTACCGATCAGCAATAAAAAAAAAATTTCGTTGCTAATAATAAACAAAATGTTGACACTCGTTCGCACATTCCAGTGTGTCATGGTAATTTTAAGCCTCTGAATTTTAACAGAAGACACATTTTATAATTCTTTCCGTATATCCGGAGCTCTTGCGAAAAATTCGCAGCAGCGATAACGATATATATATATAAACAGATCCATTACTTTTCGACCGCAGCCTGCGCGCTTGAGTCAGCGATTTGGTTGAAGTTTTTTTTCAAGAAAGTAGGTTATAAAAGAAGACGATCCTCCAAATTTGAACTCAATATAAGAAAATTTGATGGCTGTAGAAATTTTTGAAATTTTTAAAAAGTAATTTTTTATCTGAAGCTTTATGAAGCATAAAGACTCGAATAGAGCGGCATTTCTCTTTTTTAATCTTGTATTTTCAAGAAAAAAATAGTTTTTCACTCTAAACCAAAATTCGGTTTGATTAGCACCCTTTTCTTGAATTACTATCTTAACAAAATTTCGCGTATTTTTGAAACGCTGCCGGGGCGAGAATTTTTCGAGTAAACGGCTATAAGATGGCTTAAATTTTTCGTCTAGGTATAATCTATCACTACCTACACTAATTTTTATATATTACCACGTTCCTTTTTATATACGGCCTCTCAAATCTAACTGATTTCTGAAAAATCCCTGTTTTCAGATAGCTGTAACTTTTTTCTATTAGAACGAAATTGCTTGAAATTTTCAGGGAATATACTTTATTCTATCCCCAAACAACACCGAAAATTTGAAGAATGGGTTTGAGCTGGTTAGTGAGCTGTGAATTTTTTTGAATGCTCAAGTTTTTCTTATTTTTCTACAAGTTTATGGCATTATCAATATTGCCATACACATGAAAAAAATGAATTATCATTTTGAATAAAATTCAAATCATTCAAATGAACATCATAACCTATCACTTTTAAACATCAAAATTATTAATAATGTCATAAACATGTAAAAAAATGCGAGAAATTTGAACATTTAAAAAATTTACAGCTCGCTAACCAGCTCAAACCTATTCTTGAAATTTTTAGTGTTGTTTGGGGATAGAATAAAGTATATTCTCTGAAAATTGTAAGCAATTTCATTCTAATAGAAAAAAGTTACGGCTATCTGAAAACAGCGATTTTTCAGAAATCAATCAGATTTGAGAGGCCGTGTGTAAAAAGGAACGTGGTAATATTTAAAAATTAGTGTAAGGAATGATAGAATATACCTAGATAAAAAATTTGAGTCATCTTAAAGACGTCTACTTGGAAAATTATTGCCCCAGCAGCGTTTCAAAAAGACGAGAAATTTTGTGAAAATAGTAATTCAAGAAAAGGGTGCTAATTTAAGCGGATTTTCGTTTGGAGTTAAAAACTATTTTTTTTTTCGAAAATACAAGATTGAAGAAGAGAAATGCCGCTTCATACGAGTCTTTAAGCTTCATAGAGCTCGCGTAAAAAAATCGTGAAAATGGCTAAAAAATTGATTTTTTTTTAATTTCAAAAATTTCTACAGCCATCAAATTTCTTTACATTGAGTTCAAATTTCGAGGATCATCTTATTTTAGAACCTGCTTCTTTGGAAAAAATCGGCAGCCAAATCGCTGACCCAAGCCCGCAGGCTGCGGTCGAAAAGTAGTGGATCTGCCCATATATATATATACACATACATACATACATTTATGTTTTTGTTTTAAGTTTCATTCCGTTTAAATACGAATATTCATATTTATCAATATTCATAAAGATTTTTCGAGTAATGCGAACGCTTGTTCGGTTCACCTGAGCATTGAACTTCGCAAGCTTCGCCCCTCTCTTGTATCGTACAAAACAAATTCAAATTTCGTGATCGCACTGTGCATAAATATTGTGCATTTGACCGTAATGCGTTATTATTTTTTCTCATTTTATGTAATTCCGAAATGTAAACGAGACACGATGATTTTACACTCTTTTTTCAACGAGTATATAGCATGGACAAATTTGCGCTAAATCCGGTCTAGCAAACAGAGATGAGAGCTATTTAAATGGAAAAACACGAAAAACATCATTTTCCATTAAAACAATTGATAATAAATTTACGTTTTTGAAAATAAATAGGAACATGTTTGATTAATGATTTTTCACTCGAATACCATTCGATCTTCGTCAGTAAAATGTAACACGATTTATCGTCGTTTTCGTTATGATATTATATCGAATATTCGTGTATCGAAGTTTCACGTTCGAAGTTTAGCAATTTGTTTCAAACGCCCACACACTCACACACATGCGTACGGACACACATGCGCTCGCACAGCCAATCGATCCGATCTGAATTTCGATCGAACCGTTTCGCACGACGGACGGACGGACGGCTCTCGAGAAGAATCGTTTTTTTTTTTTTTTTTAATTTATATAGACATAACCTATGGGATTTATACCACAAATCGAATCACTCGATTTCTCGTTCAAGCTCTCGAATTCATTTGTTTTCATTCATAATCCTTTCTTTCAAATATTCATTTTTTTTTTTTCGTCATGAACAAATCTCACAAAATCTTTGAGCTAGAAATAATGCACGCATTTAACACGTAAACTTGGACGTGTATCTCTCATTTCGAACACTCGATCATCGAAGAAATCTTTTATTTCGAGGAACAATCATATCGGGCATTCATTTGCGATACTAGAAATTTTATCGCGTACATCTTAAATGTAAGGATATAATATATACTTGGACTGCTGTTTTTTCATTTCTTTTTCTTTTTTTTTTTAACTGACACATGCTCGTTGCACGTGAACGTTAATGCAACTGTGATGCTGCAAAATGATGGAGTGTGTTTTTGCGACGAAACACCACCTCAGTCAAGTCAGGTAATTTGTATATTGTGATCTCTTTATTTTTTTAGTATTCTCACGTCGTAATTAGGGATGGTTTTAAATCGCCGAATTCCAGCCAATACTTAGCAAACAACTTCGTTTATCAGATCGTGAAAAAAAAGGATTTTTTCTTTGATTAAAAAGACTCACGCGATGTTTTTAATCTGAGAAAGAAGATAAAATGTACATTTTTCAAGGCCAAATGAAAAACAAAATTCTACTCGTGTTATCGCGAAATTATACGCTTATTATTTTGTTCTTCTTCGTGTTATTTATCAAGTAAATCATAATCGAGATTTCAATCAGCCCCGCATGAAATTGAGTCAGGCGCACATCTCGGTAGATCTTCATTTTTTCATTATTAATATTTTAATTGTTTATCTTTTTTAATACTTTGGTTGTTTTTTGGTGTTCATTCATTCTTCGTTTCGAATTTACCCGCTTGTTTGCCTCTCTGTTCCTATACGATAATTCGTATTATTTCTACCTCGTTTACCGCGGAGTATTTTCGTTTGTCTGAATTTTGGCAATCTTTCGAAAATCAGACGTTCTATCGTCCTAGACCGGCTGGGACAGTAACCATGAGAGAAAAAAATCGTCATAAAAAGAAGAAGCAATAAAAAGTTGGCAGCTTCCGGCGCTGCGACGTATACTCGATTTCATTTGAAGTGAAAAAAATAATCATTTCAAGAAGGAATGAAACTGAAATAGAAAAAATATCGTATAGCTCATAGAAAAAATATGCACGCATATATATATATTTATTTATTTTAATTGTTTGTTTCTTTTTTGTTTATATTGTTTTTTATAAAAATAGGCGGGAAGTTTATCGGTTCGAAATGCGTTAGGCGCTTGCCTGTGAGTCATCACTACATATTATAGAATGAATCAAGGAATATAAAGAATTCTTCGTCATTTTCTCGTTACAATCATCTCCAGTATTTTCTCGTCCTCCCTTATTTTGCTTCTCTGTTTTTCAACAAATTTTTTCGGTTCTTTTTTTCATGTTTATTTATTGGTTTATCTTTTTATTTCATTTTGGCATCGCTTTGACCGTGTTTTAGGTTTTCTGATATTTCGTTCTGATATCTGCACGTTCAAAGTACCAAACTTGCAGATCGCGCAAGATAACGCGCAAGATTTTTTCAATCTCCATCGATGTCACGTTCTCGAAAGTTATTTTTGAATTATTTTTTATTTTCTTTTTTGCTGTTGTTTCTAGTTTTTGTTACTTTTATTTATTTTTTTCTTAGTTTTAACCATTGAGATGGGTAATATGAGTCAGAGACGGCGAGGACTCCCTCGGGGTGATCGACGGTGCCCGGCTGCTGCTAGGGGTCGCCGAAGGGGGTATCAGTGAAACGACTTCGGGACTCGAGGTTGGCCCGTTATCCTCGTACACTCTTTCCTATAATATAATTAATTATTGATTCGTTTATTCTCTGATTTCCTCTATACAAACATTTCTCTATGTCTCTCTCTCTCTCTCTCTCTCTCTCTCTCTCTCTCTCTCTCTCTCTCTCTCTCTCTCTCTCTCTCTCTTCTTATATTAGTCACTTTTTCGTTCATCCTTGTTACTCTACGTTTTTTTCTGTTCGTTTTAACTTTTCGATTCGCTCCTACATGATCCAGGGGTTTTAAAAATATGTTTTTGCACCAACGTCACTCGACAGTCGTATGCCCGATCGTTCATTCTCACGTTTTTTTTTTTCTTTCAATAACGATTAATGAACATCATCCTATTGCGACGATCTTTTTTATATGTTACAAAGTTCATGGAGTTTTTGTCGTAAAGAAAATGTCTCTCTTTTCTTCCTTTCTCAGTCGCTCGCTCTCTTTTTGTCTCCCTCTCTTTCTCACTCTTTCCTCATTTCTTAATTCTTTAATGAATTATATCTATGCATATCCGCTGAATTAATAATTGTTTTTTCTTCTTTTTTTTATCTCGTTCACTTAATAAATAATGGTTTGTCTTTTTACAAATGATAATAGTTACATCACGATAGCATCCCTATATATTAATATCGACGCAGATTCGAATCGTTCGTCATTCAGACATACGAACGTGTGTCAGGTACATAACACGAAAGAAGCAATGAAAAATAAACGCTCTTTCACTCCCAATTATTATAATTATATTTCTTCAGCATCGTCGTCTACTTTTTTTCACACAGTAACGCGTGCATTTTTTTTCTCATTTTATTTTCTTTTAACTTTCTCAAAAAATATTGTCGCGGTTATCGAGGCCCGTTTTCGTTTTTCTTTTCTCGTTCTTTTTTTACGCGCAGCAGCATTTTTCTCGACAAACCGATCTTTCAATGACAAACATTTTTCAATCCAAATATTTCTCAATGAAATACAATTGAAACGAATAATTAAGGTTGGGTGAGGTAGTGCAATTCGAAATATTTCAATCGTTTTTGTATTTGTATATGGGGCATTCCACGCTAAATCGGCCACTTTTGAAATTCGCATTTTTTATTGTGTTGATTTTTTTTTCTCTAATAGAACTCATTGAAAACGATTCATCTGATTTTTTTGAAATTTTTATCTTAACACGTTCATCGGAAACGATTTTTTTAGAAATTTTCCGATTTTTTTCTTCAAATATCAATAACTCTCTCAAAAATGCAGTAAACCGAATGGATGAGGGGTCAAAATTTTAGTTTTAAAACGTACTTTCGTAGAAGAATATGTAGGAATTCGTCAAAATATTAAATACAACAATTTTTCAAATTCTAAGCGAGAAATATTATCTTCCATAGTGTTAGCCCCCTTCGATTTTATTCTTGAATTTTTATCAAAAACTATCATTTTTTTAATTACTTTTAAGCCTAGTTTGATAACGGGAACATCGTTCGTTGTATTTTTTATAATTAAATTGTGATTTTTTTTTACTATTAATCATGCACAAATCCCTGAAAAATCATACAAACCAAATGGATAAGGGAATCAAATTTGTCGTTTTAACAGGAGCTTTCATTTAAAGATATATCAACAATTATTTAACAATTACATAAATCAATTTTTTAATTACAAGCAAGAAATGTTTTTCCCCGCAGTGTTAGTCCCTTTTGATTGTGCTGTTAAATTTTTATAGGAAACTACTATTCATTTAATGCATTTTAAGACTAGTATAATTGTGGGGAAATATTAGTTTAATCAACAACAAAAATCTTTAATAACATTGACAATTTGAAAAATAGTACTATCTATTTTCTCACGTTCCTACTTAGCTTAAAATTCATTAAATGAATCATGCTTCCGTACAAACATTAAAGAAACAAATTAATTAGTACAATTGCTATGAAAAACGGTTATTTTATCTTAGAATAGGAAAAACTAGGTGATTTAAACTTGGAATAATTTTTCACATATTTTTAAACAAAAGTACATTTCAGAACAAAAATTTTGACCTCCTAGATGATTCGCTTTGTTCGATTTTTCAGAGAGTTATAGATAATTGATTGTAAAAAAAATCTATATTTTAATTATAAAAATATACAACGGACGATTTTCCCACGATCATACTAAGCTTAAAATTTCTCAAAAAAATAATAGTTTTTTATAAAAAATTAACAGCAAAATCGAAGGGGGCTAACTGTGTGGAAAAAAACATTTCATGTTTAGAATTGAAAATATTGATTCATGTAATGTTTTGATAGTTTACTGCATGTTCTCAAACAAAAGTACGTTTTAAAACTAAAATTGTGACCCCTCATCCATTGGGTTTACTGCATTTTTGAGCGAGTTATTGATATCTGAAGAAAAAAATCGGAAAATTTTTCTAAAATTCGTTTCCGATCAACGTGTTGACATAAAAATTCAAAAAAAAATCAGACGAGTTCCTTTCAATGAGCTCTATTAGAGGAAAAAAAAATCAAAACAATAAAAAATGCAAATTTCAAAAGTGGCCGATTTGGCGTGGAATGCCTCATATATCTTCTATATTTCTGGTACTTTTGGAATTAAATAATGGTGTTAATTCCAAATGTACACAAGAGTAGGCCTCAAAAATAGAATGAGACTAAAATGAATGCGGTATTTCGATTATTGGGCGATGAATCTTAATCGGTCGATATTTGAATAACTTCGGACTCTTTTGTAACGTTTAAAAAGATCGAAAAATATTTTACGCTTGTTGTTGACCCATATTTTGAGTGATAAATCCTTGCAACATCAACATTTTTAAATTTTATTTCTGATTTGTACTACCTTACCCGTTATTTTATTCTTCGTACGTTCATCGAGCAAGGAATTTTGTTTTGTTTTTCTTTTCTTTCTATCTATTTTGGCGTAAAATATGCTTTCCAAGTCTGTTAGTTCGACAAGTCGAATGATGGAGTCTTTTAGCTGCGCGTCGAAAATTCTTAAGCGTAGAAACCTTACAGATCGTGTACGAAACGTTCAGAGTTGACGCGGCCGCGTTAATAGCATTGCTCTCGATCGTAGTACACGAGACGGGTTGACTACGTCGTCTCGGTCTCGTTCATCTGGATAAAATGGAGTGGCAAGTGCTGTAGCTTGATCGGGCATTCGACCTTCGATGAATTGGCTCTCTGCCGAATGTACAGTCCCGGGCGACGTTCCAATCAATAATTCAACGTTTTTGCGGGGAAGAGAAGAAGAAACAAAAAAAACACACAGAGCGTAGTGTTAAGCCGGGGCTCGTTGCACAACTAGCCTTTCTTTCTTTTCTCATATCAACCATTTTTTAATGAGACAGATCTACGACGATGTAATCTTTATCGATATATCCCAAGGTGATACAAAAGAGAAAAAAAAAACTCATAGATAAATATTTTTTTTTGAGAGAAGACAAAGACTATTTTTTATTCAGTCAATGCGATTCGTGAGGCCTGCAATAGGCGTCACTTGCACGAACTTATTTTCTCGATTAAAATGCAATCAAAGCCCAGAATAGCCAATAAGAAAATTTTAAACATACATTTCCAGCCGAAAATTTTATTCGATTGGAATTTCGACACTTAACGGTTCGATAAAGATCATTAAAAAATTCATTTTTAACTATAACAATGCAAACAAAAAACTGCCATCAAAAATTGCTTGACCCCTGACAGCTACACTTATTTCTTCAGACCCTCGACAATTGAACTGTTCTCAGCTAATTATAAGAACGATTGTGCTGCTCCTAATTATCGTAGGAGTAACCATTTTTTTTTAAATTATTGCTTTAATTTTATGGTGTTTTTCAATTTGGACCAGTGAATCTCTCAAGGGTTGAACTGAAATATCTTGGAATTTGTTGAATTTTGTAGACACGTGTAAATTTTTTAATACGTTTCTTACATTTCGTTGAAAATTCTTTGTTCTTAAATTAAAAAATCTGTTCATTCGTTCATTTGTAAAGTGGGACGCGTTAGGAATTCGCGACATTTACTAATTTATGGGGATCTCCAACGATGAAAATCGATAAAGAGAATAAATTCTGAAAAAATTGTGAAGTATTCAAAAAATTGATCTCTTATGACGACGAAAAGAAAAATTTTCCGATAGTGAGACAATTTTTTTTGTACAATTTTTTTGTTATTATTCTTATCGAGAATCAATGTTCCACAAGACCCTGCATTTTTAACAGATTTTTCTCCAAACGCTAAACACCAAAATTCTGACAGTTGAAAAATTTCGACTGGAAATGTATAAATATAAAACATCTTCAAGACATAAAATAAGTTCGGATTTTATGACATTGTTTGGTTTTTGCTTGAATTCGAGCATAATCGCAATTGCAGTGTACGCACAATTGCAGTCCTTTCAATTTGACGGTAGAATTATAATGCATCGCGACGTAGATACGTGCCTCTTTAAAAAATCAAATTTTCTCATATACACCGAATCACGAACGCATAATATTTCAACAGAGAGAAAAGAAACAGAGAGAACGTGTATTTATATATATATCTATGAATACGAACGTACACGTAATAACGATTATTAAGGATTATAATAGGGTGAAAACGTACCTGGGAACTGTCGTACTTGAGACGTTTCCAAATGAACGATTTTTTCTCCTGTTGTGGATTGCCCGGAGCGACCTCAGCTCCAGAAGCATTGTAATTTGGGTTTGAGAACGTTCTTACGTTTCGTCGGCTCGCGTACTGTCTGTATTTTCCCTGTTTAGTTTTACGTTGACAAAGAAGAATGATGATGATTACTACAAGAGCTGCAGTAAAAGCCAACATCGATACCATCGTTATTATCACTGTCCTAAGACTATATTTTTTCTCTTGATTTGATTTGAAATTCTTAAATTTGTCATCTCCATCGCGGTTGTTCGATAGGGTCACGATTTCCGGATATTTGGGCTCGTCGTCGTCCAGTTCCTCGGCATCGGGGTCGTTTTCGCTTCCGGGTTTACGAAGTGGTACTTGTTTCTTAGCGACTGCACAAAGTAAAGTATCGTTTCAACTTAAAGCTCAAAAGAAACAAAGGTACATCGTTAGTTGACCTTTCAAAAGCTTGCTCTTGATTTAATTTCAAAAACAATCCAAATGAAAGGGAAACCAACAGTGTATTGATGGTGTTCCACCAAATGTTCCTTAAGGCGAGCAACCACTTTAGATGCTTCAAAAAATCATTTTTTTTATTTCGTAAATCGTTAGTAAAATATCTTAAGAATACACCCTGAAAATTTCAAAACGATATTCGGATTCCTTCTAACGGTATGCATATAAATGATAAAGACTCTCCGCTCGACTCCCAAGCGCGCTCAAACTTTAAAGGTGTTTTTCTCGAAACGACATTTTTTCAATTTGCAGAAATCATAACTCAAAAACTAATTAATGGATCAACTTCAGATTTGGAACACTTTTACATAATATAATTTATTAAAATATGAACCTAAAGTTGGAAAGATTAGATTATTTAAAACATATTTATTATTGCAAAATGCCGGGGAAAAAAATGCTAAAAATCGATCATTTTTTTTCAAACACGTTGCAACATTCAATTCTCGATTTTTTTTCAAAATTTAGGTTCATGTTCTTAAAAAACATCTCAAGAATGTATAAATAATATATATAAGTAATAAATATATATAAATAATAATGTATAAATATATAAGTAACGTATAAAAATTTGTTGGATTATTTCAGATGCGAATTGCGAGCTGCACAATTCCCGCAAATCGACAACGACGATGAGGATACGCCAAGGAACACAGCGGATTACACCTTAATTAATACATGAAATAACTTGAAAAAATTACCAGAGATGTATGAAAATATGAATAAATTATTGTCAGAGTTGCGAAAATTTCCATTTTTTTCACAATAAAAAGAAATCCAAAAAATCATCTAATTTTCGGTCTCCTAAAGTGATTGCTCGCCTTAATTTAACTCAAGTTCCTTGTGAACTTCGGGACCGAATTCCGAATCGAAAAATCTAGTAATATTTTGCATTGAACTCCCTCCTAATAAGATATTAATTATTATTAATAAAAATCGAAAAATAGAGATAATTTCCAACAAAAATCCTCAAACCGCCTTTCTATCTTCGGTACTTTAATCCTGAGAGCAAAAGGAAACAATGCCTCAAAAACATTCATTCTTCGCCTGATTCTCAAAAACCAGATATTTTTCCATTCCGCTATCAAGACTAAACTATTGAAGATAGAAAAGTGGCGTTAGGAGCTTTTTCGTAGGAAATTTTGTGCTCAACAAGATTGATTCTATAGCATTTTATTGTATCTTCGACGGTTTAGGCAATAGGCGTGATAAAAAACGCGTATCTTCCAAATTCAACAATTAATATCTCATCAGGAGGGAGTCTGATCAAAAAACATTGCGAAGCTTCTTGATGCGGAATTTGTTCCTGAAGATACGTTTTACAAAGGTGACAAATGTGGTGGTGAGGCACTCTGTATGTGTTTTACAAAGAGATTTACGGACCTGTAGAACATTTAGGATCTTCAACATCAGGACAGACGCATTTGTAGCTCTTACGAGCGAAAAGACAGAGATGTGTACATCCCCCGTTTTCGATGGCGCATGGAGTCCAGCCGGTTTGTCGTTCAGCCGAAATACTCTTGAGATCGGTCATAAAACCCAACGATGTGCGTATTGGAACGCGATTTTCACCGGTTGCCTTGTCAGCTCGTTGAATCATCTCGAGCTTCCAATTAGCCCAGTATATATGTTCACCATACTGCATAAAAACCAAAATAAAAACGGATCGACAATTTATTTCATCTCATTTAAATATTGTTTACTTGAATCAAAAGAAAAAATCATTTTTTTTCGATATATAATTGGCGATAATTTACCTGAGTGAGACCGAATGGATCGATA
Source organism: Rhimphoctona megacephalus (assembly GCA_963989365.1). Lineage (NCBI taxonomy): Eukaryota > Metazoa > Arthropoda > Insecta > Hymenoptera > Ichneumonidae > Rhimphoctona > Rhimphoctona megacephalus. The sequence continues at coordinate 47,021,626 of OZ022415.1, read as the reverse complement.
AAACCACTAACCAGAGTTACTCTGTATCGTCCATGGAGATCGGACGTTTCAATTCTATCTTTCAAAGAATCAGCCCAAAAGAGTTTTTTGTTGGTATAATCGATCGAAAGTCCATTAGGAAAAGCCAAATCCGTTAAAATGATTGCTTTGTGATCTGAGCCATCGAGAAGAGACCTTTGAATTTTTGCATGATCGCCCCATTCCGTCCAAAACACGTAACCCTGTCTGGGGAATATAGCTAGAGATCTTGGATCTTCAAGACCGCTAACAATCGTTTTTTGACTAGTTCCATCAATTCTGGCAACCGCCACGACTTTGTGCTTCATGTCTGTCCAATAAAGATTATTGGCAATCCAGTCAACAGCTACGCTGAACGGGGAAATGCTATCTGTCCCGGTTATGATAGTTTTTACGTCACTGTAATTTCGCATGTTTACAGATCTGGAGGGAAAACATAGAAACTTGTAATTGTCATTATAACCATAAATCAGAATATCATGAAAACATTGTTGAATAACAAACTGTTCCCAAACTCTCAGCAAATTTTACGCGGAATAGTTTGATACCAAATTGTCGACAAATTGCGAGTAAAGGTTGCTGGTTTGATGTCGCCATGCATATGCCAACATTTAACGAACTCGTGACCGGGGTCGTTATAGACCCCACACCGTTTTTTGGCCGTAAATCGTTTTTGAAGCGATAAAGAGACTTGCCGAGACATAAATTTCTTCGGTTTTTAATAACGAATAGAATGATAAGCGAGAAGTTTAATTTTATCAAATTAAAATTGACTAAAAACGTATTGAAATTCTGAAGAATTGAGAAAATAAGGGGTTAATATAAAAATAAAAAATAAAAAAAAACACCGATGCAATAATACGTCAGTGATATCCGTCAGAACAACCAAATTCTACACTGTAAAAAATTTCCGTATGAAAATTAATACACATGTATAGGAAGCTTTTATGCAGATACCGTATATGAAAATTCAGATACGCTGAGGAAAATTGAGAGACGCGGTATTTTAATGATACGAGCACTGTTCAGTAAAATTAATATACTTGAAAATTAATATACTTGTATAATATACTTGTAGTAAAATTAAGTAATTACAAGTAATAATATACTTAATTAATTACAAGTATTAATATACTTGTAGTAAAATTAATATACTTGTGTATTTGAAAAATCATATACATGTAAGAAATGTTGACCTTGTGCATATTGAAAACACGAAACATCTACTCATATTACTATACAGGTATATTAAAGTTCATGTTACCAGCATAGTAATTTTCAGATTCAAGATTACTAAATTTCAGACACCGTATAACGTTTTCGCATTACATATGTCTACGATATTTCTAGAGATGTATCATAAGATTTGGTGATCCTTTTTGAATATTAATATACGAATGAATATTAAATAAATTCAGCTATTATGAGTTTTTAAGGGGAATACATTAATTGGCGTACTATTATGTTCGATTTTTTAAAGTTGAAGGTCGAAATCATGCAGACATCTCAAGAAATTAGTTAGAGTGATTTATCACCACTTGATGCCGTGGCAATCAAGTCGAGCAATTGTCGCCGTAAAAATTTTATGCAATTTCGTGTCCATACTTAATCATGAATCCTCTGTCCCGAGCGCTGGTGGTATCGGTGTAAATAATCTGTCCCTGTGACCAGTGAAAATCGACGGACAAAGCACGATGAACATCAAGAACCGGTAAAGCAACTTCCCGCATGTCAGAAGTGTCGAAAGAAATTCTGGCGAGGCTTTTTCTCGCTGCAAACAAGAGGAAATTGGAAGGAGCCGTGTTGCACGTTTTTTTGTCATCATTCAGTAAGATTCCACTAGGGCAGACGCACGAGTATCCACGTGGATTGCGTAGACAAAGGTGTGAACAGCCGCCATTATTTTTGCCACAGACATTATCGCTCACTCTCAAGTCCTCGGTCTGTAGATCAAAATGGATGAGAAAAGGAGTAAGCAACGATCCACTCTTCTTATAAGAATTATGGAGCTATCGATACTTACGTTTACCGATCGAACGTCCATGACACCATCGAGTTTGCTGCTTACGACACCCAAAGCAACCCCGGACGTTTTGTTCGCTCTGACGACTCCCTGCGAGTGCCAATCGCTCCAATAAATATATTCGCCCAACACAGCAAGACCGTAAGGATATTGAGCGTTCTCGATGATGATTTTTCGATTTTCACCGTCCAAACCTGAAGATTCGATGACTTTTCTCTTTGCATCAGTCCAGTAGAGCCTGTTTTCTTCATAATCGATCGTTAGTCCATTCGGCCAGACAAGATCGTCAGCGATGATCGCAGTTCTCTCTTCACCGTCCATATTGGCACGCTCGATACGAGCGTTCAACCCCCAATCCGACCAGTACATGAAACCTTTCGCATAATGCAGAACGATTGCACGAGGACTGTCAAGACCTGACCAAACGAGGACTTTCCGATTTTGACCGTCGAGCTCAGACACTTCGATGCTATTGAAACCCGCGTCGGTCCAATAAATCTTTCTGCCTATCGAATCAATCACGAGACTATCAACGGTATCGATACCGGTATCCATTATCATCTCGACAACGCTACCGTTGAACGACGTCTTTTTAATAGCGTCTTCGCCCGTATCCGTCCAATAAATTTCGGCATTACGACGATCCACGTCCACGCCACTTGCGTTCTTCAGAAACGGAATCGGAAGCGCTACGTCAACGAAATAATCAACATCTAGGGACAACACTCTGATGTCTACGCGATGGGCAAAAATGATGAATTTGCTGGGCATCATTGGACAAGTTTTTCCATCAGGCTGAAAAAAAGAAAAAAATAGGAATATAGAGAATAGTGATTGTTTTGAAACGTCGAACTTTGTAAAGGAGCTTTAAACTGAACTAACCCGCAAACGGATCCCAGTTGGACAGGCGCATTTCATATGACGAGTTCTCCGAGCTACGAGACAAAGATGAGAACAATTGCCATTATTTCGATGGCATGGACTATCGGGAGTTCGCCGATTTCGATGAAATGCTCGAACGTCCATGAGGCCGGTTATACCCGATCTCACGACAGTTACGTTACCACCGGTATCCTTGTCTGCACGATGAATACTCTGGGTCTCCCAATCGGTCCAATAAATCTTGTTTCGATGAATTACCAGGCCAAATGGATGCGGTAGATTTGCTTCTGAGGGGAAAATACGCCATATATCATAATTTCGAAGCGGTAATTGGATGAGGAAAGAATTAAAAGATGGGAATTTTATGACATCTCACCCATTAAGACTGTTCGATTTTTGCCATCGAGATCCGAATATTCAATACTCTTTGTACCACCGTCTGCCCAGTATAATCGCTTTTTCTCGAAATCTATTGCCAGCCCATTGGGCCACGTTAAATTGGCGGTTATGAGCACCCTTCGTTGACTACCATCCATCGAAGCTCTTTCAATCTTTGGCGTTTTTCCCCAATCGCTCCAATACATATAAGCAGCTAAAAGTTAGGAATCGTTGTATACATCATTCAAAAAAAATCTGGGACGATTCAATGTTCTATGTTGCATATAATTAACCCGAGAGCTCTATACAACGAGGTCGGAAACGACCCCAATTTTTTTATAGTAAAAAACTTCTTTTTTGCATTGTTTCGAAACATCTTTTCGGTTTATAGAGTTTTCATCATTAAATATTTAACAAATGCGACTTTATCATACACCATTCTCTTCGTTATCAAAAAATGAAGAAATTTGTGTACAATTAAACCTTATTATCACGTTCGAGGAACATTTTATGCTAAATAGAAGAACGGCGACCCTTGCATATACACCGGGAAGGTTCAAATATGAATGATTGGACTTTTTTTCAGTAAACTATTGAAACAATTGGATAATGGTTTCTCGTAGTTGAAAACATACACTTTGAAACAGGTTTACAAATTTTTCTATTTGAAAAAAGTGGTATATGGCTGCGATACCACATTTGACCTGCATCAAAAATCAATTGACGTGGTTCAATGTATCGTAGCAGATTTCTTTAAAATAGCTAATTCTGAGGCAAAATTTGTTGGTTTTTCGCCGTCAACACAAAACTAGAAATAATTGAAAAAAATCCTACGATAAACGATAGATAATTGAGGATAGAATTGCCACGAAAAATTTTGAGCCAATGGCTCGAGCGATTTCCGAAATATTTCTAATACCAGTTTTTTTAACGTAGTCCCTTCACGAAAACTTGTCACCTGCGTGTATCACTTTTTTCAAATGATAAATTTGCGAAAATTTCGACAAACGAATGTTTTTAACCACGAAAATCCATCGTCTAATTGCTCCAATAGTTCGCCAAATTTTTTTATTACACTTTTCTACCTCTTCTAGAGGTACCCTTCAATAAATGGAGAAAGCAGTGATTTGAATCAAAGAAGCTTACACATTGGATCCACAACAATGTCCCTTGGTTTGTCGAGTCCCTCGTACACCAAAAGAGTCCTCATCGATCCGTCGAGATTCGAGCACTCGATTCTGTTCGTTCCAGCATCTGTCCAATACAATTTCTTTCCTACCCAGTCCATGGCCAAACCAGCAGGTGATTCCAAATTATGATGAATAATAAGATTCTGATTAGTTCCGTTAAGATGTGCACGACTTATAGAATCAGCTTCTACGTCAGTCCAGTAAATTGTATCCTCGTTCGAGTCCCAAGTAAGAGCAACTGCACTAGCGACATGATCGACTGGTATAACAGTGTCAAAAGCTCTCGTAGTTTGATCGATTGGTATCATGCGAAGATCTCGTTTTCTTGCGAATATCAGAAGATTGTCAGCAGTTGTAGCGCAATTTTTACCGTCCCGTTTGATCTTCAAACCCACTGGACAAACGCAACTATAACCAGCACTGTTTGGCAAACACATGTGGGAGCATTTGCCATTGTTGTCACCGCAATGATTTGGAAAATCTGGTTGTCGTTGGGGATGATAACTGCGAAGATCTATGGGAAAGTGAAGACCTGAGAACAAAATGACAAATAAATACATTTCTATAGTCGAAACATAATTTTAAATGGAACAATTATCTTTCATGTCTATACCCGAGTAAATTGTTTTGAACCCTCGTCCATTAGCCTTGTTTGCCGAAGAAACACTCTTGAAATGCCAATCGGTCCAATATATCAGATCTTCGAAGACCGTTATTGCAAATGGATGATAAAGACCCTTGCTAAGAAGCTTCTTTCGTCCTGTACCATCGAGATGAGCGGACTCGATGAACGCAGGCTTCGCATCGGTCCAAAATATTCGATCGGTTGTATAATCGATCGTTAAACCATTTGGCCAAGTTATGGCGGAAGTTACAATGGCTGTTCTGTCTGAACCATCCATATCTGCGCGTTCGATCTTCGGATTTGAACCTGTTTTGTTCAAACAAATACGAAAACATCGTATCAATGTTTACAAAAGAGATTTTTTTGAATATAATTCGAAATTGCATTTTCAATGGGAATCGAAATTAATATTTTTTAGAATCTTTACCCCAGTCGGTCCAGAAGACATAGCCGTAATGTGGATGTACCGCTATCGCTCGCGGATTTTCAAGATCACTCGATATTAGAACGTGACGAATCTTCGTGTCGAGCGTTATAACTTCGATTCTACTTGTTCCAGCATCCGTCCAAAATAACAAATCATGAATCCAATCAATCGCAACTCCACCAGGAGTATCAAGACCCCATCGTAACACATCCTCAGGATCGCTCCCATTTATGTACACTTTTCGTATTACATCCATCGAGACATCTGACCAATAAATCACGCCACGTTTGTAATGATAATCCAGAGCTACAGCATTATGCAAACCCTTCAGTATAGGCATGTGCTTCGATTGCTTTGGTGGCCCTAGAGTCATCTAAATAAATAAAAATATCTACTGATCATTTTTTTATTTAAGCCTGATTTATCATGACACCATTACGAAAATATTAGGTGTATGACTTAATTTTTACAGATTTTTCAGCAAATTTATTTCATATAAAAAAAAATAGACAACAACGAACTTAATCTTGGAAATATTGTCCATTGTTTTCTATGACCTTGCGCCATCTCTCAGGTAACATACGAATGCCGTCGCGAAAGAAACTTGCAGGCTTCGAGGCGATAAAGTCATCGACGAATTTACGCACGTCGTCCAGCGTTTTGAACTGTTTATCCACTAAGGCATGCTGCATTGACTGGAACAAATGATAGTCAGATGGGGCCAAGTCTGGTGAATATGCCGCGTGCGGAAGAACTTCCTATTCCAAGTTCAAGAGGGTCTTCTGAGTCGCGCGAGCAACGTGACGTCGAGCGTTGTTATGCAGCAGTATGACTTGTTTGCTTCCTTGCCCAGTAAATTGCCTTTTCTGATCAAGTTCTTTGCTCAGTTTGTTCAATTGTCGGCTGTAGCATTCTGTAGTCACCGTCTGACTAGTTTCCAGAAGTTCATAATAAAGCACACCCTTCATGTCTTACCAGATACACAGGAGAACCTTCTTAAAGTGGATGTCCTGTTTTGGCGTCGATGTACTGGGTTGCCCGGGATCTACCCACCACTTTTTACGTTTGGGATTCTCGTAAAAAATATACTTTTCATCACCCGTCACAATTTTCCACAAGAAGTCTTTTTTTTGTTACCGGGCAAGCAGTGAAAGGCACGTGTTCATACGTTGACCTAGGTTGTGTTCGGTCAACACATGTGGGACCCACCTTCCAAGTTTTTGAATTTTTCCTATTTGGTGCAAACGCTTGGAAATAGCTGTTTGGGTGACTCCTAGCTGAGCTGCAAGCTCTTGTTGCGTTTGCGTTAAATCTTCATCCAGTAGAGCTTGCAATTCCGCATCTTCAAACTTTTGAGGCTGTTTAGGGCGCGGCCGGTTACTAAAATTGAAATCACCACTTCTAAAACGTTTGTACCAATAATTACACGTTTCATAAGACACAACGTCGGCACCAAGAACACTACAAATTGATTCCCGTGCTTTAGAAGCATTTTTTCCTTGTTGGAATTCGTATAGAATGCAGTGCCGAATATGCAGTTTATCAGTTGCCACCGTAAACTCTGCTATTCTAAGAAGTTATGTGACTCACGTAGACTTGTCGTTTGGTGTTCTGAAACCTTGCGTCTAATCATTTCAAAACCACAAAAGACCGCGAAAATCTTTCTATTTTAAGTATAATTTTAAGCTCGAAGAAAAAATCTGTAAAAATTAAGTCATACACCTAATATAATCATTATTCTATATTCTCGAAATTGTATGAAAACAGAGAAGAGCCAGGGGAAGATAAAATGTGAACAGTTCTGTCATAAAGGAACGTATACCATAATTAATCATTACAAATAACGTAGTTGCAAACAAAATAGTATAAACGAGACCTGGGCGAAGCGAGTTACCTGACAAAATATTGTATTTCAATTGATTTATATAAGCTTTGTCCATTTATTGTTACTCGTAATCGAAAAAATCGTCTACGTTTTTTCGAATTATTCATGAAAATTATTCTTTTTCGTTATCCAACTGTTTTTTATTGATGGGGAAAAATGTATTACTGAAAAACCGTACACGTGCTACCAAGACTATGATTCTCAGAAGTTCACCATATCGTGACGAGCTAATTAAACGTTATAGCAAATTCGTTAAAACAGGTAAATCTAAAGCCAAAAACAAAAATCGATCTTCACGGATCAGACACTCGATAACTGATTTTCAACGAACCGTATTCAGAGTAAATCGAATTCGAAATTCAGTGTCAAAGCTCCACAGGCTGAGCACGTGATTTATGTGGTGGAATTTAAACGATTATAAAAAACAAACAATAATTTTCGTATTTTTTTAGTAGCTTTTATTGCTCCACACGGTGGACACATAATTTATGTGATGGAATTAAAAAATTTATAAAAAAACAAACAATAATTTTCACATTTTTTTGGTAGATTTGCTCAGATTTCTCTCAAAGTTCTTTGCTTAAGATTGGTCCGGCACCAAATCATTTATTTCTTTTTTAATGCACAGAAAAGAGACAGAATTACTGACCTTTCTAATATCCACGCGATTTGTGAAGAGCAGTTTAAGATTAGCACCGATGGCTTTACATGTTCGGAAATCCGGTCGCAGTACGTAACCTCGCATACAGCTGCACGTAAAAGAACCCAGAGTATTGTTACATAGTTGACTGCAAACCGGATCTTTTTCGAATTCACACTCATTGATGTCGTGACACGTTGCGTTATCAGGACCGAGCATAAAACCAAACTCGCAAGAGCAAGCTTTTTCATTCTTAGCTGTCAATATACACTGTTGAGTACAACGGTCCGTAGGCGTGCAATCTCTTTTCGTTGGACAATCTATTTCATCTGAAAAAAAACATCAGTGTTCGTAAGCCATTTTGACGTGTCGTGTACCAAAAAATGTATCATAAGCTCGAACGATGAGCAATCATTTTTTTTTTTTGCATTTTCACGCCTTTTTTTTACCACATTCTATAAAAATTCCTAATTCAACTCAGGCTACTCAGGATCAAAATTGACTGGTTAATATTAAAATTCTTTTTCATCTTGCAAGAAAAGTGTAAATTTTTATTATCGAATTGATGAGAAATGTATTACTTGCCAATCAAAAACATGCGTTCAACAAATATATTCCTCTTTACGAAGAAAAATTTGATTACTTTAGACGGATAAGATTGATTAAGTGGAACAGATATTAATCTCCAGCTTTACGAAACCCAATAAAAATAGTTCGTTTAAATTTGATTTACTAAATAATTAGAATTTAGATGACTTAAGGGGCCAGTCCACTTTGAAAATTTCAAAAAATCGATTTTTTTACTGTTTTCGAAAATACATATATTCAAAAATATTGTGTCAAAATTTTATGAAAATTCGAGCTCTCTAAGTATTTTTTTTTTTTACCTGAACGTCAGGACCTCATTTCGTCTACCTAAGCGTGTAATGCGCTCGGCCGACCCATCGGCCTTTTAATCCTCTTTCATAGTATAAACTTCAAACGCGTTTTTCTCGAAACAACGTTTTCAAAATCTACCTCCATCGTATCTCTAAAACTAATAAACCGATTCTCTTGAATTTTGATTTTTACTCTTTTTTTTGTGAAAAACTGCTAAAAAACGCGTTTTTTTACTATTTTCGTTTTTCATCTGCCATTTTTTTATTTTTTGATAAAACTTTGTATCCGAGGGTCATTTTGTAGCTGGTGTCATACTGAATCTAATAGACTTTGATTTTTTTATTTCAGACAAGCCGTTGCCGAATTGTGATGGAGCTACCTAGCTCACCTATTTTTGAGGCGTTACGTTAAACTATAGTTTTTGTACTTAAAAATGAATAAAATGAATTAAATTTTTTTTTTTATGTATTTCAAGACTTTATTTATCAAGCCCAACAACTTTTATATTCATATCTTTTATAAAATCCTCAAAAAAAAATCGCGAAAATAGCCTTTTTTTCGTGGCTCCAAAATGGACTGGCTCCTTAATTTGCAAATAGCAAAATTTTTGCCTAAACAAACTCGACTCGAATCTATGTAAATGTTAATTTTGTAAACGAAACATTCTTTCGGCTTTTTGATTGTCTGCTTGCAGTCGAAAAAAAGTATAATCTTAGAAAAATAATTAATCTTCGCTGATGAAAAGTTAGGGTACCATCTTTTTCCGGACAATCAGCGAAACCGTCGCAAACGTGTTTCTTGCTAATACAATAAGGATGGAAATGATGAGTCATGGCATGGGAAGGTCCAGCAATTGAGATTGTGTCGTTTCCGACCGATGGCGGAGCTTTGCACAAATATTGCGTGACATCGCAACTGAAAGCGCACAATTCCTCGTCATCGCCATTTGGACAATCCATCACTCCGTCGCAAACCCATGTACGCTGTTGATCCAAAAAATCATTTCCCGTATTTTTCAATTTGAATGAGAAAATAAGTTTGTTATCGTAATTTCAATGGTATCATCGTTTACAAACCGGAACGCAATGACCCGAATCACAGTGGTATTCGTCGGTCGGTGAACACGGCTTGGGAGTGAGATTTTTGCAGGGTGCCATTTCGTCCTCGCCGTTTGAACAATCGGATTTTCCGTCACACATCTTGCTCTCGCTGATGCATTCTCCGTTGGCGCATCTTGAATTAATTAAAAATTAGGGAATATTTAACGAATGAAATACATTCAAACGTAGGGGAAACCGTGAAACTTTAGTAAATTTACTCGTAATTGAAAAATCTACTGGGCTTTTTCGAATTCTTCATTATGACAGCCGATGTCTGTTTTACAATGAGTTGGATTCAAAATGAATCGAATTTTGGATTTAATGTCAAAAAGCTGTAACAGGTATCAGGGCACATGATTCATCAGCTGGAATAAATGAAAAAACTTACAAAGAGGAATAAAGCTTTTTCGTTAAATATTCATTGTGAATTTACGGTGAAAAAAAACGTGTTATTCTTTGAGAATAAAAGGAATAATTGATATCGCTGCTGTTCTTTGTTTCGGCCGTTTATTCGAAGGTTCAATCACACAGGGCGATGTCAAGCTGTCGCTCATGAAAATCACCCCGCAGCAATGTATAAGTCGTACGTGAATAACAGATGCTCAATACTAATTGGAACGGAGTATACACGAATGAAGGAAAAAATGTCAACGAACGAGGGTGGTAGAGACAAAAAGTGAAAGATTGAAGTGCGTGGTTAATTGGAATAAGCTCCGAGCTTAGGGGAGCATTATTTCGAACTGAAATGACGAAGAGATTGACGCTTCTGTCGGTTTTTCAGATTTATTTCATTTTGGAGTACTCTCCGCAGGGACAATACTCGTGCTCCCTAAACTGCAATTGTTTCGTTTCTGTTTTTATACTATCTTGATTGCTTTTTTGTCTAACTTACCTATGAATACGTCACATAAATAATTGAAATAACAAAAAACTCAATCTATTAATGATTTTTCAACGTTTTTTCTTTATCGAAAAAGCTTGAATGATCGTCCAATTTTGAATGCAAGCTTTCATCCGTATTTTCGTCGACAAATTATTTCGAATAATGCATTTTACTTTAATCCGAATTATTATTATAACTTACCTGAAATTATTGTCAGGACACGGTTCAACGGTATTAGGGCAATTCTCCTCATCGCTTGCATCGCCGCAATCGTCATCTCCGTCACATCTGTACTCAACCTTTATGCACCGAGGTGTAGCGCACTCGAAGTAATTTTCTCCACAATGAACTTCTTGGAATATTTCTACCGAACCAAACGTAAAAGCTTGTATTGTTTCATTTTAAAGAACTTTTTTATTAACTTGTGAATAATTCGTATGTGCTACATTTAGACATACAAAATGTGGACAAGTTTTTTCGAAGTTGATACATGCTATTTAATTAGAATCCTCATAAATTGTTTTATGTGCAGAAGATATTTATTTTTAACGTTCAGGCCTTTTTTTAAATAATCATAAATTTATTTTTCAATCGAATTTTACTCGTAGAGCAACTTACGACATTTCGCTTCATCGGAACCATCGCGACAATCGTATTCACCGTCGCATCTGTATTCGTTCATAATACATATCCCGTCTGGACAAGTGAACTCATCTTCTTTACATTTTCTGAAAAAAAATATATACAAGCCAGTGCTGTAGTTTCCGTAACAAAGCACCAAATTTATAGGTATTATTTGTTTTGTCTGCATTTTCATAGTTTTTACTGATTGACAATAACTTTATAAAAATTCGGAATATGAGATTAAAATGTTGGATGATTTTTTCATTTGTAATGCTACGAGAACTCAAGTGATTTACTTGATAAAACTCCATAACAAACAATATTTAGGAAAAACGGGGGCAAACTGAGTTACTTAAGGAAATATTATATTTTTATTAATTTTAACAAATACTGTCTATTCCTTTTTACTCGTTATTGGAGATCAGATACGTTTTTTTTTTTTTAATTCATCATAAACCCATCCGCTGTCATTAGCGAGAAAAATGTTCTAAACAAAATAACATTTGCCTCAATTTTTACGTACTAACAGAACTGTGATGATCACAAGTTCATCATGTCGTGATGAGCTAATCAAACGCGAGAGCTATTTTCTTAAAATAGTCAATTCTAAAGCCTAAAGCAAAAGTCGACTTTTGCGATGTGCTGTATTGAAAATCAATCAAATTTCAAATTTAGTATCAAAGCTGTACAGGCTAAGCACATGATTATTGTGCTAGAATTAAAAAAAAAAATGTATGAATAGAAACAAGAACAATTTTGTTCACCAATTTCTTAAGAATAAGAGAATAAGGACAGTCATCAGTCATGCTGCAAGTTTTGCACACAAGAATGGTGTATTCATTTTCCGTCGACCAGCTATATCGGGTTGAATGTCATCCGACACGTATATCCTTTGTCAACTGTGTACCCTATTTATTGCTTCATTCAAAGCCAAGTTGAGGGAGGGTGCAGTGTCGTCTGGTATCACTGGCAGTACGCGTAAAACGGAGTAGAATAACAAGCGCGGTCTTCCGTATCGACCTCTTTCTATTGAGACCCAGATAAGAAAATTTATTCAACTCGAAGAAAACAGTTGACCATTGCGTTTTTGATAATTAATGGAATTCATCGAATATTCCAATGATTATAACCGTCAATGAAAATCCATTGAGCATCTTTTTTCTAGCACGATTTCATCAATAAATTTTGTACAGTTATAAAATAAATCAATAACAATAAAAATTAGTAAATTTTAATGAATAACGACTCATTTTCAAATGCGCTTCTTGCTCATAATACTATTTGTTGGTTTTTAAGTGAAAAAATAAACAATGAAAGAATTAAAATTTTTTTAAAGTGGTGTCCCCCTATTTTTCCCGCATATCCTGCGATTTATTAGATCTCCCACCTTGCCACCCCTCCCCTACATTGTCCATCGGCAAACATTTTCTGTAATAATTCTAAAAAACTATGATATTCACTTCTTTGCATGCCATAATGTCGTGTTTTTATTTTTTGTGACGTTTGTTGTGCTGCAATATTGATTAGGGCATGCACAGATTTTTTTTTCCCAATACAAAATACAACGTATTTTCTGTTATAATAAAAATTTTTGTGATTTCAGCGTTCTCCCCTGAATTTTCGATGGAATGTATTCTTCCGAAAAATCGACCCCTCTGCACCCTCCGTGGCACGATCTTTCCTATTTTTATATACCAGAAGGAGAATAACCCACCCTTCCATGCAATAATCACATTTCGTTGTTGAAGTTACCCCACAATAAATATCCCCAAAAGAAGGGAGGAAAACAGACTAAAACTGAATAAACTCTCTCCCCCACCCCAGAAAAATCTGGCTTAGCTTTGGAAAAATCATTCAAAATGGCGGTTCAACGATATTATTCATTTATGCTAATTTATGCTGAAGTAAAAAACACTCGTTGCAAATGCGATAAATTTTCGTGATAAAACGAACTGTTATATATCGAACGATGATTATTTTTTTCATATATTTCCTGAAAAGAGAGTAATATATTCAACAAATTAATTATAATTTTTCACAAACTTCGAAACTATACAGAAATTCGAGGATTCACAACGTCTTTTTTGTTAAAAAATAGTTTAACGAAATAGAGAACTTGAAATTCTTTTTTGCTGATCTATAATACACGAAAGATCGAAAGCATTATAGAAAAAAATGGCGAGGGTCAGGACACTTCTGCTTCAGGTATACAAGCACATATATATGTGTGTATTTGCCGTTCTCCCTTATGCAAGTTTACTGGCACACTGGCACGACCTCGACCAACGTATTAGTCGACGACCATCAATGACCGTGAACTGCGGATAATGTGTACCTACTACAGTTGCATGGAAATAGCCATGCACCAGTAAATTATTTTGGTTGCATGTGAGACATCAAGCTGAAATGGTGTTTGTTCTCGCGGTTTATAACACCGAATTATTTCAATCGAAAGAAAAATCCTCGTGAACGTGTATGTCACGAAGTTACAGCAACGCATCAAAATCTAGATTTAAGGATTAACGTAAAATTAGTTACTGAAAAAAATCTACGGACAGTTGAAAGTTAAAAAAGAAATCAATTTAGATGGACAACGTACAGATAAAAACTTGAAAACTTCACTGTTTCATTTTTTTTTCCATCTTTTATCATTTTTTATGAAAAAATGATTATGTCATGAGTGTAATTTGAAAATTGTGTTATTCGAACCATAACGTCATATAGCTGTAAAATCGTATATTCTTCCAATATTCTTTACGCAAATGTTGCACGTTACCGTTAACAAAATACAGTATCATATGAAATTTATTACATTATTGCAAAAAAGGAATCGATAAACGGGAGTGAAAACTTTTGAATTTCGAAAAATCAATGACGAGAGTTTGTACGAATTTGTATACGCAGAAAGAAATATGGAAGGCCTTTGTGAATGTTCGATATAAGAGCGCTCTTGAAAAAAAAGTAATATGAGAGGTATTGAAAAAAATGTGAGAAAAAAAGAAAGTCCGAAGACGGATATCGGTGAGCGAGCGAGACGAAATGATGTCTATCACTAAAATGTAGATACGTATATATAACGGACGAAGAAATATACCGTCAACAGGACCGACCCTGTAGCCCACAACATCCAGGTGGTCGATACCACGCGCCACCAACGCGCAACCATTACCGGTTGCTTGGCAACCTATCTCCACGCCCTGGATCACCCAGAAACGTATATACATAGCTTCAATCCCGCAAACCCTCCATCATGTAGCTCTGCACACCCCACGGACTTTAACCCACCTTTTCCGGGTATTTAATTCCAACAGTATTCACATATATCTCACATCCAGATGTCTGGCGCTCATGGGAAAAATCTACGAATCTTATATATACGATTGGGACAGTGAGTTCTGCGATTTCGATCAGAGTATACTTTGATGCTGGGAGAAACGTCATAAATTCTGTAGCTTATTTACTCGCAAATCCAATCAAACAAATTGTTCGAATAGATTATTATTTATCGGAATGAAATAACATTCGATGTACCGGAACACATGTATGCATAACGAACGATATTGAATGGTGAAAAAAATGAATGATCGTAATGCATTAAAATTCCGTACTTTAGCCAAAAATCACGAGAATGAATATCGATCAAAAAATAATCGGAAGTGTTTTATACTGAAAACTCCTACGTTAGATAATGGAAATGAAGTGTTAGAAATTGAACAGCATTTACGAACTCATCGTTCTTCCCAATAAATAACAGGCTTAAAACTATTGATTTAAGGAAGTTCACGAGAATCTAATGATGATCGAAAATTTCAACTCCGAGGGTTGAAATTTGGAAATATTATAGAAAAATATACCGTACATCTATGACCGGAATTATTTTTGGATCCACCGTCTAGTTGTCAAGAAAACAGTTTATGAAAATCACATTTTTTGAATCCTTAAACATAGACTCTTATGTGATTTTCATAAATTGTTTTCTTGACGATTAGGCGGTGGATCCAAAAATAATTCCGGTGATAGATGTACGGTATATTTTTCTATAATATTTCCAAATTTCAACCCTCAAAGTTGAAATTTTCAAATTATCATTAGATTCGCGTGAACTTCCTTAACAGATATAAAATAAATTTTATTCTGTATACATGATAAATTCTTTTCGTGAACACAAGACAAAACAGGAAGAAATTCTTCTTCCGGGCAAGAATTCAAACGTGTCATTAAGGGCTGACAATTTTGTATATCTATATAATCTTGGTATATAGCGGAAAATGATATAGATATACGAAAATGTAGTCTGCTGTGTCGTAAAGAAGACAAGGCATAGGTGAAAAAATCTTGGCGTGGGCAGCTGATACTTCGACATCAAAATAAGTCTCTTACAGACGAAATGCCGCTTCACAATAGCGAAAAACTCGAATTACGCACACATAAACAATTAACTCGACTTTCATCATTCAGCACTATAGATTTATCTATTTCGAGCTTCGTCAAAACATGAATATTGTCATAATTTTCTGAATAACTACCAATTTGTCATATTTTTACATGAAAATTACTTACTTTTTGTCAGCGCAATCTTCTTCATCCGAGTAATCCATGCAATCATTGTCTCCGTCGCAAAGCCAAGCTGACTCGACGCACAAACCGTTTCGGCACTGAAACTGTTCCTCCGTGCAATTTAATCGATTTCCTGCAACGTACCACTCACCAATTTTTTTACGTTGAAAAACTTGGAGAACAGAAGCAATGCACAATTTTTTTGTTTTTCAATGCATTTGTTTCATAGCGATTAATCAAAATAATGTTACTAACCGCAAGGTGCCTCGTCCGAATAATCTCCACAGTCATCGTCACCGTCGCATATCCACGAGTCTGATATGCAATGGCCAGATATGGGACAACGTCGATTCCTTTGCCCGTAACAATTTCCATTCGAGTTCCTTTCTTCCAATACTTCGCCGCAGTTCACCTCGTCCTCGTTATTTTCGCAATCCATCTGATATTCGATAACGAAAAATTTAATAATATAATTCCTCGCAGTTAAACGAGGGAACGTCGTGACAGGAAAAAAAGGAGTTGAATTATACGAAAATTGATACCTTTCCGTCACAACGTTGTTCCATACTGACACAGATGCACGAACTAGAACAGAGAAAATAACCACCGAGACAAATCCAACCGCAAGGTGCAACAAAGTCGTTGAAGTCACTTTCATCCTCGAGTTCTTGTATAACTGTTTTCTGATCAGGACCAAATCGTTCGGGATCAGCTTCACCAATTGGTCCTATACCGTGACCACGTTCCAGGCCATTGTTCACCCTCGAACGATCGGGAACATCCCGATCTTCGTATCCTTAACACAGGAAAATTAATATAATTATAAATCCGTGATACATCGCAAAGAAGTTTCATCACTCGGCGTTCGTTTGGATAAAACAAGATTTAGTACGTTAGAGTAAATTGTATTTATTCTGCGAATGGAATTTTATCTATCAAAGAAAATCCATTTTCTTCGTCTAACAAGTCTCGTTGATACAAGAGCATTAAATCGAATAGAATTTACGGTGAATGGATAAGCGGTTCACGGAAAAAATTACGGAATAACGGATCACGGATTTTTCAAATTGCCGCATCAGTTATCATCTCCAAGCTTTAAAATACCCTGTGATAAAATCAATTTATGGAAACGTTGATTACTTATTCCAGTGATGAAAAAGCTCTCTGTAATGAAATCAGAGTTACGCAATAAAATTAGTTCTCGGAAAAAATCACGTAATAACGGTTGACTGTATTTTTAAATTATCAAATTATCAGTGAATGGCTTTATTACATCAAAAATAAAAGGTTTTCCAATTTGTACTCCATGCTATATATTCAATTTTATATCAGAAGAGTTAACTTCCTCAATTGAAAGGAAACGTAGAGAAGTTATCTCTAATCCCTTCTACGTACTCATTGAGCACATTATCAATACACTTGTACCTCGTACTTTAATCAGATGTATAATTCAATCTTATAAAATCTTAAGGTAAATCGGATGCTACAACATCATCTCAATGTTGCACTTCTAAACCAAGTAATATGCATACGTTTCTCCTGGTTCTCTAGAATCTCGAGGGAAAAGATTTGGCTAATTTCGTACACACTGAACTCTTACACATTAAAATTCTTTAAGTTAGATCGGTGACGGCTACGTGATCTTTGCAGTACCTATTATAGACCAAAGTTTGCAAATGCAAAATTGTCTTTGAAATTATAATTTTATTATTTTCGAAATATAAACAGCAGAGAATGGATATTTTTATATGATTTTATTGGTCAAAAAATGTTTACTAATTGAAATTTGACGAGCGTAGTAGATTGTAAAACGTGTCATGGCTGTTACTGTCATCTGCCGAAACTATCAGTTTTGTTTATAACCTATATAGAGTATTTACACAAAGGAATTACGCAACGACAGAGATTTTGCCAGTTTACCTATTACCATTAATTCTATCGATATTTATCAAATACGGTAAAAGCATTCAAGAACAAGAAAGAAAAACACAGTCAAATTGGCAAACTGTCACGTCTGAAGGCATGTTCTAGCAGACACTGAATACAGAGTTGCTAAGCGCTCTCGCACTCTTTCCCGTGTCATTCCTGTGGAAATCTCAATCATTTTACAACGAATAATTTTTTATTTTTCAGTCGATTTTTAACGGTAACGTCCAAAAACCCAAGCACTTTTATATTCAGAAATATTCGCGGAATACAGTGATCAATTTTTTATTACGAAATCTTGGAAGTACCAAATGTAAAAACTCAATAAGTCTTGACGTACATACGATTTTTCTATGCTCGTAGGGATAAATGTCTGGAAACAGTCGATTTTTACGAATTAATTACTACCAAACTAGATGGTAAATAGCGTTCAAGTTGCAAATATCAATTCATCTCGTATTTATGTGTAACTATAAAAATTGTCAGTCCTTCATCTTGGATGGCTCAAATTCACCGATCTACCTTAACAGAAAACCGCGTCAACTCACTGCACGTGAGATATAGTTAAAAGTTCATATTTTTATATCGATGTATCTCTTAAAGAAAATGCAAAAGAATTTTTCTAATATCGCTCAAAGCAGGTGCTCTATTTTTTAATTAAAGTGGCACATTTCTGGTTTTTTTTCAAAGGATTCGTAATATGTGATGGAAATACCGTAAATTAAGTTAACACAAAGTTAACAGTTTTTTTTTCCACTAATTATAAACGTTGTCATGCTACAATACCTCCGCCAGCAAATGAAGCACCATAAACTCCACCTCGTCCTCGTCCGCCACGATCAACACCACGTGACATTCCTCCTGTACGCCCTTGCCCGTAAATGCCACCGTTCGAAACGGGTATACGCATTCCATTTACCGGTGCTCCGTTTCTGTAACTGGGTACATCACTTGGCTGATGATAGTCCGACGGTTGTCCCGGTATTCTTGGAAAAATACCCGGTGTCAGGTGAAAAGGATTGCGTGGTATTTGAGCTGGATTACGACTCCAAACAGCACCGCTTTCGTCGTGCCCCATTTGATAACCACCCCCATGAGATTCGTGAGGATATTCTGTGAAACAAATGAGAGGGAATCTATCGTATTAAATGATATTCCTGCTTTTTCTTTTAGCGAGACGAAGGTGTATGAATGAAGCCTCGAGGAGAGTAAATTAATGAACTTGAGCAGGTTAATTAAATGAACTTGAGAAAAAAGTCCACTAATTTTTTTAAAATGGTGAAGCAAAAGAATAACGACTGAAGGTAAAAATTGGTGGTATAAAATTAAATCTCATCGATCTCATGACTTAGCAATAATTTCGCTAAGGATTCTCTAAAATATTAATTGTAAAAGGTTCCAAAATTTTTAATCAATAGTTAAGGCAATTAATTTAATAATTAATTAAGGCAATAATAGAAAATGAATTCTCGTTGACGAGATTATATAAGACCATTTGAAATGGAAAGAATTTAAGCATAAGTTTATTTATGGATCAAGAGTTCAGTGAACTAATGGCAAATATACAAATAAATTAATGAATTATATATAATCTTTTCAGGAAGCTGCTTGTATCAGCTTCGGATTTTTTATTCTCAGTTTTTCAACTGATAATTTCTAATTCCATATTTACTTTTGGCAAATGTACATAAGCCTAAGTTACTGTTATTCTTTTTACGTCCCTGTCGTCATTACGATGCTTCTTTAAGACCGAGGAACTTTGCTTACCTCGAACACTCGGAGGATTTTATGTTCGTTGACAAATATTTTTGAAATACGATAAATCAATTCCTGACTAAGCGCATGCGGTACAGGGTCCAATGTCAGCAAAATATTAGTTTCCCTGCATTCGAAATTTAAAATAAAGTGCATCTGAATTGAGTCGAAAACAACAGTTTTGGCCTGTCTCAAAATGGCCCAATGGTAGTAACCTCGGGATGATTATCTCGTTGTCGTTTATTACTAAAAAATATTCAAAAAAATCACCGCCATTATCTCCAAGTTAATTCGTACCTTCATGATGTTCAGGCAGATCGAGAGGTCCTAATGATTTGTCATCGTGTCTCATATCATTTTTTGTATCGTGAGTATTTTTTTCCCAAGCATGTCCAGGCATTGTCGTAGTAACATCCAGTGCCGGACCACTTCCTGTTTGTCTTAAGCTTCCGCTGCCATACATTTGCCTCGCAGCACCTCGGTTCACTGGAAGATGAGTCGATGTCTCGACGCATCTCACGCCGCCTGTTCGAAGATGTTATTTTATGTAACAATGTAATTTTGGTATGGTACTAAGATTAACATACTCATTTCAATTTTGTCATTCACTGTTATTGTTCTAACATTCACGTCGTTTTTATCTCTTTTTCACTCACCCTAGCAGATCAAACTTTCTTCACACTTTGAATACCGTTCCCACGCTTTACGCAAATCAGATTGTACGCTTAACATTTCGAGTAAATATAAAAAGTACAAGTACAAATATAAAATACCTAGAAATTTTGATATAAAACCAAAACTCGTCACGCAAAAATTGGAAGATGATAGTTATATAAATCGATGTAAGAGTGAAAAAATATTCATCGATTTTCGTCATCTGTGAAAGAAATATTGGAGTTGTATGTACACATAAACTGATCGAATCCAACAACATATTTCTGCAAGGGTACCGTGCTCACTACAAAATAATTTCGAGTTTCCTCTTTTCTCAAGTGTACACTCAATGTATACACCTTTGATGTACTCTTGTACATCAAATAAATTTATTCGATGTACAAATTTGATGTACACCTGTATACATCAAATAAATGTATTTATCATATTTATATCGATAGATGTCGTTTGTACTGGTTACGAACCAACGAATGGATTTTTTTTTGTTACGCTAATGATAAGCGGCTTCACGCACTATGTGAAATTCTGTAAAGAAATTTCCTCACTATACGTATGAAAATAACGATCTAAGATCTAAAAATAGAATATCTCAGCGCCTCCATTCAGGTATTCACGTTGAAGGTATAAATATAGATAAGTCTATGCTTCAATTGACATTTTATATATGAAGGAGGAATCCGTGTCACGTGTTCTAAATACAGATATTTATATAGATATAAAGATGCGGCAGACGTTAAGATAAAGTTTGAACTAATTAAATGTTCCTTGATTCATTAATTACATTTTATACATCCAATGCTCATTTCATTCAATATCAGTCTCCATAGTAACGATATTATATCGAACTTGACCTACTCCATAATAATTATAATTTCGTATTTTTGGTGATGCAAAAACAACCGCATTTCAAAACATTTTATTAGTTCCATTTGTTTCGCACATGTTTATTTCGATTTATTTATTGTAGTTTTCTCCTTAATAGACATTTTATTGCTTCGTCAAGTCTTACTGTTGCGTTATGATTGCTGCTCAAGGGGATTACGTTTTTTAGTACAATTATTGTAATTTCTCATGAAATTTTGTTTTTGAAGCAGCGAACGAAGATTCATTCTGTTGTTGAGCTCTGAAAACATTTCGAAGTCGTTAAAACTTAAAGATGAAAGAATACCATACACGCGCATGAAGTTTATAGATCCACAGTTCAAGAATGATGTTAATCGACGTTGATTATAGCTGCAGAGGTTTCAAACGGAGTGGGAGATGGTTGTAATTCGATGGTGTACCCCGGGTGCGAAATGGATAATGGATTTGGGAAATCCATCGGACGGTCACGAGTCCATGAATGACTGGAGACAATGCGGTGGGGTAAGGAGCTTTCATTCACTACGCCAACGCCTGCGCCTCGCGGCCAATCGATATACTCCGTAGCACACACCCTTTCACAAAACGAAAGAAAGAGAGGAGTAATCAAAAGAGAGAAATAGACAGAGAGGGCTACTTATAAGTGGCCGAATTCGAGAGAATATATGAGTAAGAGCGAAGGAGACAATATCGAAAGACGTAAAAACTACGAAAAAAAGATTGCATGTTCTATATTGATTCAATGCCGATACTCAAAATTTCGATGATTACCAATTCGATTTAGAAAAAAAAACTGACCCTTCATAAATTTTTGATTGTGCTCAATTAAGCCTGTAAGAAAGATCAAGTGACTCTGTGTTGAAGAAGCCAAAAAATTGCAATAATTACAAAGAAATGAATGATTGCTGTATCAATTCACTATCGACGATAAAACATTCGTCATATTCTAATTCCTATTCGAACAAAATTGACCTTTTCAAGATTTTCATCATCGGGACAATGGAGAACCTTCGGTATACCAATTCACATACCTACTTGCACATTTTACAATTCAGCAATAAATAACATTATTCATTCTTCCATTTCTTTAATTCATACTTGTGGAAAAAGGTGCATTAAAGAACAGATAGATATATGTTTCCAGTGAATACAGATGTTCCTTTCGTAACTGAAATATTTTACAATCTTATATCCAACACGCGAAAGGTTAAAATACGCAGGATTGGTTTAAAAACAGAACATATTCAAAAGGAAAATAATAAATAAATCTTTTATTGAATACATTTGATAATAACGAAGCGATTTTGATAATCATATTACGACTTTTATCATCACGATTTATATATCCGGTATCTCACGAAAATATATTTTCTATTTACATTGTCATTTATCAGTTTTATCAATTTTCACCTCTTCGAAATCAAGTACAGGAATTACTCACGTAATTTTTTTCCCCTCGGTAAATTTTTCATTCCCAAGGTAATAACGCGATTTGGATCGGTAACCTTGGCACTGTTACCAATCGATATTGCCTAATTTTGAAAAGATTTTTGTTACGCCTACGATACTAGTCAATACGTTTCTTATCTAACTATCGATTCGAAATTTCTTCCCACCAACAGTTCTATATTTTTTACAAATCTCATTGAAGATAAATTCCAATAATTTACGACTTTCGGAGTTTTATTTATTATTAGTAGAACATATTTTTGGAAATTATCCTGGCGCATTATTAACTAGATGAACGATGATTTGCTAGAATGAGTTTTAGATTTATATACAGAAAAGTTTCCTTTAAAAACTCAATATCATACATTGCCAATTGCAGTCGTAAAACGCCAATCTGATATTTTTTTCAAGATCAGTAGAGCAGTTGTTGTACAAGACATTTCTATTACTTTCGTGAGCAATCATTATGTTTATTAATCGTTAAATTTAATTTATCCTTAAAATGATAGTAACGTTCCTGATGTTTGACCATCACGAGTATAATACGAAAGCTACGAAGAGAGAGAGAGAGAGAGAGAGAGAGAGAGAGAGAGAGAGAGAGAGAGAGAGAGAGAGAGAGAGAGAGAGGGAGGGGGGAGGGAGGGGGGAGAGAGAGGGGGGAGAGAGAGAGGGAGAGAGAGGGAGAGAGAGAGGGAGAGGGAAGGAGAGGGAGAGAGAGGGGGGGGGAGAGGGAGAGAGAGAGGGAGAGAGAGGGAGGGAGAGAGAGGGAGGGAGGGAGGGGGAGAGAGAGAGAGAGAGAGAGAGAGAGAGAGAGAGAGAGAGAGAGAGAGAGAGAGAGAGAGAGAGAGAGGGAGGGAGGGAGGGAGAGGGAGGGAGAGGGGGAGAGAGAGAGAGGGAGAGAGAGGGAGAGGGAGAGAGAGAGGGAGAGGGGGAGAGAGGGGGGGCGGGGGGAGAGGGAGAGGGAGAGGGAGAGGGAGAGGGGGAGGGGGAGAGAGAGAGAGAGAGAGAGAGAGAGAGAGAGAGAGAGAGAGAGAGAGAGAGAGAGAGAGAGAGAGAGAGAGATTAGAGCATTTCATCGTACGAATGGTTGCGCATGAAAGTTTGATAACTCTGTGGAGATCTGCACTCAAGCACATAGTACACACAACATTATATATGTTTTCATGCACTGACCTGTCCATAACGAGAGTGTGATAAGAAGAAGAGAAATAAGCTGTTTTTTAGTTCGGGCCATCAGGTCGTCCACGCTCGACCTCATTTTTCGAGTGCTTCGAGTGTAAGGGTGTCGAGTTTTCGACATCGATCAGGTGAGAGAGCCCTCTTCGAATCTAGCTCGCGTCTTGCGTGTAACTACGTTTTTATCATCCAGATATATAACTCGAAGAAAAATATGTTTATTTAACCACTGGTTCGCGAGACATTGTCATCCTGTTAGTTACTCTCGATGAAGGGCAAAATGAAAAGTCACTGAATAAAATAACAATCACTAAAAACGCACTGAATTTATAATAACCTTATGATTTTCGTTATCGACAATTAGAACAGCAACGTGCCACACAACTTCTGTTCCACTCAGTTTAAACTTTATTCAATCACATTTACATGTGAATTCATAACCGTATATTATACCCAGCTTCCACTAGAGATAAGAACAAAATTGCCTGATATTAACTGTCTTCTTTACATCCGCGTTACGCAATTTTCCAGCTCATCCACGATAACTCGCAACGATCTTCAACGAATTATTGCACGTGAAGGGATTCACATTTTCTTTTAACATATAACAGTTTCCGAACGTTGTATTCTGTAAAAGGTATTTCCTTTTTTACATTACGATGTTTGTTCTGAATCTCGATTAAACCAGGCAAAGTTTTTTTATCTATGCGCTGGTAAGGAGAGCGCAACACCCTTCGCGCGGGAAGGGTTGATGCGATTACTCCTTCCTATATTTTCGCACTTTTTTAAATATAATTTTACTACATATTAATACTTATGAAGAGAATATTTATATAAATTATTTCTTCTCGTTTCATCGGATTAATGCCGAGCTAACGTTTGTACGATTATTGATGAGGGGTGAGCGTCGATCAACGTCAGCAGATCTGTTACCGAGGGTTTCACGATTTCGACTGGAGGGTGTCGACGAGAGTCGTATATGACCGGGCGACCCACGCAGTATCCAACGCGCAGGAGTCACGAAAAGCTACCTCAATAATATATATATATGGGATATTCCGTGCCAAACCGACCAATCGGTGACCCCGACCATTTTTGATTTTGTCGAAATTTTGTCATTTTCAAGTAACTACTGAAAGGAGTTTTTAGGAATGTTTTTAGATTTTTATATCAACCTGTTTTAAAATAATGAATTTTTCATAATTTCGTACGCAATTTTTTTAAACGCTCATAGCTTGGTCAACAACAGAGATATCAAAATAAAATAGTAGGTCATTTTTTTCGTCTTGAATTGTAGTTTCATAAAAAAAATAAAAAAAATAATAAATAAAAAATTTCATAAATAAATTCACCATTTTTCTAAAGATATTTTTACATGTCTCAAAAAATTCACAGTTTGTGATATCCACACCTTCTATTTTTTTTATTATTTTTTAACACGTGTAAACCAATAATTATTAGTTGTCACTTCTGAATTATATTTTTTAATTATTTTTTTCCACTCATAATTCGATTCCTTAAGAAATTATGAATAGAAAATAAATTTAAAAATATTGAAACTGACCATATTTTTTTATTTTTTTTTCAGTTTTCAACCAAAATTTTTTTTTAACACCTTGGGCGATTTTGATTCTTCTGAAAAAATTCACCATTTTTCACGACACGTCTCAAAAAATCCGCAGCTTGTGATATCCATAAATTCTATTTTTTTTTTTTCAATTCTCTGCCATATGTAAACCAATGATTATCAATTATTAATCCTTATTCATGAATATCACGAGCTGCTATTTTTTTGGGACGTGTAAAAATGTGTTGTGAAAGATGGTGAGATTTTTCAAAAAAATCAAAATGGCCCAAGTTGTAAAAAAAAAAATTTTGGTTGAAAACTGAAAAAAAAACACAGAAATCAGTTCCACAATTTTTTTATTTTTTTTTTCTATTCATAATTTCTTATGAAATGGAATTGAGTAGACAAAAATAATAAAAAAATATGATTCAGGATTGACAACTAATAATTATTGGTTTAAACGTGGAAAAAAATGAAAAAAAAATAGAAGGTATGGATATCACAAGCTGTGAATTTTTTGAGTCACGCAAAAATATGTCTAGAAAAATGGTGAGTTCTTTCAAAAAAATCGAAACGGTCCAAGTTTTGATAAAAAAATATTTCTGGATTAAAACTGAAAAAAAAAACATATGAAATTGAGTTTTGATAATTTTTTTTGTATTTTTTTAATGAAACTACAATTCAAGACGAAAAAATGACCTGCTATTTTATTTTGATATCTCTGTTGTTGAAAAAGCTATGAGCATTTAAAAAAATTTCGTACGAAATTTCGAAAAATTCATTATTTTTAAACGAGTTGAGATAAAGATCTAAAAAAAATCCTAAAAACTCCTTTCAGTAGTTACTTGAAAATAAAAAAAATTGCAACAAAATAAAAAATGGCCGAGGTCATGGACTGGTCGATTTGCCATGAAATGCCCTGTATAGAAATGTATAAATATATATATATACACACACTTATGTGTGTTTATATCTATATGCAGCCCTTAACTATCAACCTCCCCTCCTCCTTGCATTTACCCTGGTGGGTCGCTCACCAGAAGCCGTGTCACCAAATTGAGTGGCTTTCTCTCTGTGCTTGATTAAACTCACCAAAGGTACAAAAATGTCCCTTCCCGTGCAGCAAAGCCACGCACCCCTATGAAAAGAAACAATTTTCCCCTGCACGATTATTGTTCAGTTAATTAATTTTTTTTTTATGATTTTTTTCACCTGTTCATCTCAAAGAAAAATAAATTCAAGATCACCTAACTTGCCAAATATTAGGCTATAGATGATCCCTTCGATACTTGATTTGGTAAATATAATGAGCAGCTGATCAAAAATCATTTCTGTAAATAAAATGGATTTTCTCGCAAGCAACTATTTCGTATTTTTTTATTTCATTGAAAAAATGTATGATCGTGTTAATTTTACCTGGCTCATATCTAAAATGGACACAAACGCTTTTTTCAGTAAAGGGAATAAAATTTTACGAGTTACGGGCGATAGAGCTGCTTTTTAAATGTGTCATGATGTTGTTCTCGTGCGAAATAGTCGCCTGGGTGATGGACCAGTCCGTAGGATGTTCACTGCAGTCGTAATCTTTCCCATCGATTTTTTCGCATCGTCGGCAAAGTCGATCACTTTTTGATGATGTCATGATAAGGATGGCTTGCTTTTTTATCTAAAATAGCGGGTAGAATATAATTTTTACAAGTCGGCAACGTACTCCTCACATTTGGCGATCTCCGGAAATGTTCGTGCATTAATTCGATGTAGCTTTGCGATAAATCTGAGCTGCTTATGACCTCATAAATATTATTGCAATTTCAGAGGACTTTACTTCCATTTGCTTCATTGCGTGGTCAAAGATAGTTCGAAAACATGAATGCCCGCCCCTTGAAGATGTTGTTTTTCTTAGAATTTAGTTTATTAAGCATCTGCATTTTTAATTTTTCAATGTTAATACGATTTTCAGATCATAAATATAATTTCATTTCATTATTATACATAAATAAACATTGTAAGGGATCATCGTGTTTCATTTGTCAATCCCCTTCGGAGATACTCGATCGTCGGATGATAAATGAGTAGCGGTGCATCCATGGCGAACATAAAGTCGATGTGATTAAACAGTTCCATGGGCACTTCATGTAGCTCCACATTCTTCAATTCTTTCCCGAGTTTCTTGACGTCCTACGCCAAAAAGAAAATAGATTTCAATGACAATAGGAATAATAAAACGGGGATATGTTAAACGAATATGCTTGAGAAATTTCTCACTCTGGAATCAGCGAGCCAATCGTTTTTAGCGTAAAAAATTATAACTGGAACCTTGACGTTCTCAATTTTATATTCAGGTGGTTCGATTACTCCGTATTTAGCACGATTCTTTTCCGCTTCATAATAATCGAAGCGACGAAACTTTTCTGCAAAAAATTGTTATTGCGTCTTTCGATGTAAAATCATTCAGAGGAAGAAAAGTTCGCCTATTTACTTACTGGATGTGAACTCTTGAGCAAAGTGAATAAATTGCTTCACTGAACTACCAGCTGGCAAATGTCCCATGATTATCGGCACGGTGGTCTGCTCAAACGAGCAAAAAAGCACCATTGTTAACAAATTAATTAACAGAGATTTACAAGTATCTAAAAAAAACTAATATTTCTTGTGACCTTGTTAATTTGGGCCGAATCATAACCAGTGACCATGAAAAGGGCATTACTGCATATGACCTGATAAAGCGTACGCTTTTCGCAAACATCTCTCCCAATTTTAGTCAGCAGTGCGTTAGTCGGTAAGAAATCGTGTATCTTCAGAAACTGCAGAGCTCGCTGGAAAATGTAAAATCTTCTGTAATTTCGATTGTTTTATCATTCGAAAAATGTTTTCCTCGATCAATGATTACGAAATTTTGTTTCCTTCGATATTACATGATATAAAAAGTAATATTAAATATATATTTCTAACTTATATTTTGAGTCGAACAATCGAGTAGAATGTGAATCGCAGTAGTATAGAAATAAATGAATTGTGACACATTTGATGGATTGTTTCATACGTAAATCGGTGATGAAATCTTGGAAAAGAAATCCACTATTGGGCTGCGAACGTTATTAGCATAAACAATCGGCGCGTAGGCGATAAATCTATTGATCTTATCGTTGTATTCAGGCTTCTCAGATAGCATCACGAAAAATGATGTGGTGCCTTGCGAATGTCCGATGTAATTGATTTTCTTGTGACCGGTATTGGCGACTATGTAATCTATGGTAGCCGGTAAATCGTAATATCCCATTTCGTGAAATGAAAAATCCCAGAATTTATTCTCACTGCTCGAGAGATTTAAGTGAGCTCGAGAATACGTGTTTCCCCGTGAATTTCCCATCCATACGTCGTATCCTTCGTCCGCAAGAAAATATGCTGGAAGCGATATTTTTATGGGTTTTCGCTACGATTTTTTTTCTCGTAGCAATTTGATTATTTCACATTAATTTGTAACAAAAATATATTCAGCAATAGAGATTGTTTTTCCGTAGCTGGAATAATATCATTGCTTTCGTATTTAAAAAAATGCGAAATACGATTTTACCGAGTGATTTCGAAGGTCCCATGAGTATCCAAACAGCCGAGCTT
This sequence comes from Rhimphoctona megacephalus, assembly GCA_963989365.1. NCBI lineage: Eukaryota > Metazoa > Arthropoda > Insecta > Hymenoptera > Ichneumonidae > Rhimphoctona > Rhimphoctona megacephalus. The sequence continues at coordinate 46,992,488 of OZ022415.1, read as the reverse complement.
GATAGTATTCCGTGCTGGAGATAAACTACCGGTTTTCCTTTTCCGGATGGATACTTTTTGCCTCCGGTAATTCGATGAACGGAGAGCAGATATCCATCTTCCGTTTGAATGTAATGCAATTCAGATGTATATCCGTATTTCGTGATCAATTGTAACTATATACATAAGTGAAAACATTGTTGTTTGAATCTGATCGCGTATTTGTCAGCAATCGATTGATGTCGATGTATTGTTTTATTCTACCAACCGTATCAAGATAAACGTCAGGGTGATTGATCATCTTTGAAAAATCATTTACACCCAGAGTCGGCACCACCATCGTAACAATAATGCCCCAAGCTCGGAGAACCGTATTCTAAAAGTATGTTTTTTTTTACTGAAAAATGGTTTTCGACTTTTTTTTCTTCATTTTACAAAGAACACGAGTTTTTTTAGCTACTATCTCCTCGAATGTTGTATTGATTTCATTCACCGTAAATTGAAGCTAATGCATTATGATTCGCTGGGCAAGCAAATTGTTGTTGATGATTCGTTTCTGGTAGATCAATGAGAATAAAGACGAAATATACGAACCTTCAGATTTCTGACGGAAGGATCATCGATGATCAAGTCAACCTTTTTACCAAGAAGATCAACGCTCTCGACTATTTTGTTGTAGCCACCTACGAGTCGAGACAATAAGTATTTTTTTATAATCATTTTCGTCAGTTTTTTTCAACGTTTCTGTTATTTTTTTTTTTTTTTTTCATTGTCACTTCTGGACTCACGTGTCAGATAATTCTTTCCTTTGTAATACAATTTCTTGACAGCCTTCACACCAGGTATATATTCCAGCCATTTCGATATTTTTGACTACAAAAATATGAGGAATGAATATTGAGTAAAAGCTACAATGATAATTATTATTTACGTACTTGTTCCCATGCATCAGCAGGAGTGGACATCGCAAAAAACTGGACGGTACCATTTAGATTACCCATCACCAGTAATTCTGTCTGATTCGTAGACATGAAAATGCAACGAGCTACTCGCTCCAACCGTTCTCGTTCGATTGTCCGACTCCTTAAAAAATAGGTTTATATTATTTTCGTAGACCGTTCAATTTGGTTCAATAAAAATCTTAACCATTTCACGTTGTTCTTCTCTTCTTATGATCTTTACGATTATTTCCAAAATATAATTCTCTCAGTGTAATACAACACATATTATAGGAAAAACCGGGGCAAAGTAAAGTACCTAAAAAAATAAAAAAACAACTGTTCTTGTAAATATTTTTTCGATTATATTCCAGCACATGAATCATGTGTCTAGCCTGCACAGCCTCGACCCTGAATCCAAAATTTGGTTTATTTTAAGCTCGTTGCAAAACAGACATCGAGTGTCTTCTCCACTATCTACATTTATTTACTTTGTAAAAGGTCCAACAGTGCTTTTGGCTTTAAATTTGACTGTTTTATCAAATTTGTTCTTCCGTTTGATCAGCTCATTACGGCATGACAAACTTGTGAAGATTACAGTCTTGCAAGCACGCGTATATTTCTGCTGAACAACATTTTCTCCTATTAAGAATAACGGATGGATAACGAAGAATAAATTAAAAAGAAATGCATCAGATGTTTCAGTTACAAGACAAAAGAAATAAACATCGTTTGGTAAAATCATTAAGAATACAATATTTCCATAGGTACCCCGCTTTGCCTCGGTCTCTCCTGCGCATCAATACTGTAACGAAGCTTCAGTTTGTCATATCACAATCATCATTTTTTTCTGAAGTCAAACGATTTACATAGATCAGTAGATTTAATAGTATTCTGGCAAAAACAGTTTTAGATTACAAAATAAACGCATCTAGATGCTCTTTCATAATTGATTCCTACATTCAGGGTTTTAATGATTAGTCATCATACGTTATTAAATTTTCCGTCATGCTGGAATTGCTTAATCCAAGCCACACGTCGTATCCTTGATCCACGAGTAAATACACTGCAAAAAATGTGTTTTTTTTTTTTATTGTTCCAAGTAATCCATATTATCGATAGTAAAAGCTAAAGTTATGTTTTCACACCAATTGCAATTTGTAGTTTGTTTACGGTGCACGGTTGGGAATCGCAGAGTATTCCATGTTCGATAAAAGATACTCGTTTCCCTGCAGTCTTCGGGGATTTTGGTCCCGCAGGAATTCGATACATAATTGTACCAATCAAAGGATCTACAATGTCATTTTCAGGATCCGCCAAACTCGACAATGTTGCCGGACACTCATATAATTCGACCTCATATTCCGGCAGTATATTTAGTTGGAACTGATTTAGAAGATTTTCTTGGTCTTGAGCAAACAATTTAATAAACTAAAGGAACTAAATAAATTATTTGAAAACCTATAATTTACCTTATTAGTCTCAGATTTTTCAAAGTAATCGACGACGTAGTTTACCGCTTCTGAGGTCAAGCTCTCCTTGACCAGAACACCGAGTATCGCGACAATCGCGATTGCGCTCAAACTCATCATCACGACAAAAACGCGACGATATTGTCGAAATTTCGTTCGCAAATTTACACTTGGTAAATATTCACTGCCAATATGATTACTCAATACGGTGGAACCGCGAAATGATTTGTCACAACTCTCAAAGTGATGATAACTCTCTGTGATACTCGTCACGGGAGTCTGACGAGCTGCTACTAACCCAGACCTTTTAGCCATGATCTGACCGATGAACTGACCTCTCGTAGATAAATACTTTTTCGCCAATTTGCGAGAATTTCCATCACTCATATATATATAACGGAGCCACAGCCCACACGTATGTATACAGATACATGTACTGAGTATTCAGTTTTTACGTACTTTGATATTGGTATGTATGTATTTACGTACAAAGTGTCTGAAAATCAGAGGACACTTATTTTTTTTTCGTCGATTACAAGAAATCAATTCAATACAACAACAATCTTCGAAGATTCAAAAAAAATGTTTGAGACCAAAGTTTCTTATTTTTAAAAGTAGATTCGGAGTATGCATTAAAAAAACAGGCTTCCCATTGGAAATTTCGAAATTTCCCTTTTTTATTCTCGCAAGAGAGACCGCGAAGGTGGCCTAATTTTTACGAAGTTGAATAACTCTTTTGAACAATTGAACTTTGATTTCAAATATTTGTTCATTTGATCCGTATTTTCAAAGACAAATAGCTATCCCGCAACTTTTCGAGCACCCTGTAGATTTACATATGGATGAAACTGACTCACATCCGATTTTTCGTATGCACTAAACTAAACAAACCGGAAACAAACTGATAACTATTTGATTATACATATGTACATTACATATGCGTCATTTTACATAAATACGGATTGCGGATATTATACTCCTTTAAAAACAAATGATCCGCTTTTAGTTCCAAGCCGATCTTTCATTTTTTTACGGAATTTTATTTAGGATATATTATTTTAACTGTGCGATGAATTGATCAGGATTTATGTGGCACTGTTTATACATAAAATCTAAAACTCCAAAATAGTCAATTGAAACAGACACAAAACTTGTCATTAGCAACGATTTATTTGTTGTTATGTGTAAGATTATATATTACAGATATATTTATGAATAAACTCATAATTAGAACATTTATTGAATACGATGTGTCACAAAGTAATGATTCATTCGAGTTCGTACAATGTTTTTGTTGTTCCTTCTAGATCGTCCCTTCATGCATATATAAATAAAGGACCAACATTTCCTTATTTTGTCCGGACGGATGTTTTATCTATTGTATTTACTTTAACATTCGGATAACGACAATATACATCACATTTTTTTATCTTTTCATTAGATTCGTCGATACGGTCGATACCACGCGTGTGTCGCATCCCCCGTACCAACATGAACTATGTATAAAGCTGTACATAAGATATGTAGTTATATGTTCATAAAAGTTAAGTATTTTGGCAAGAAGTGGTGAATTAATAATGTCACCAATATTTCTTTGTACCCACACTTCAGTCTCGATATTTCCGCATCATTCCAATGAGCTTATCGTATATCAGTTGCCTGCCATCCGTCGCCCATATGAAATCGAGATGGCAGAATTTTTCGTGAGGCACTCGGAATTTACCAATTGGATTGCCAAGTTCCTTGTACAATCGGTCAACATCCTTTGGATTAACAAACATATCGTTGGACGAATAATGCAGTGATACCGGTACTTTGATCTTCGAAAGGTCATAATGCGGCGGTGCTAATCGTTTGTATTTCTTCCAATTTCCAATGAAGCCATGATCGTACTGTTGGAATTTTGCTGTGACATCGTCAAAGAAATATTTATTCTTTACTCATTCTCATTCCTTTATATGACAGCTAGTAAAAAATAATAAGAAGAAAAAATAAACTTACTAGTTCTTATCAGTTGACCATAATGAATGACCTGCTTTACTGATGAACCTGCGGGAACGTGTCCTAATATTGCTGGCAGCATTGTCTTATTGAGTTGGTCGGAACCAAAACCAGCAACAAGAAAAATTAAGTTCATGCATACAGGCTGAGACCAAGCTTCCTCATCGCAAACCAGCTTCATTACTTCGTTCACCAAGTCGGGCTTAGGTTGAAACTCGTTGAATCCGAGAATCCTCATCAAAAACTGAGAGCAAAACTTAACTTGTTACGAACAAACGCATTTTGATCACATATAATTTATAATTCATCCTCCATTTTACCTCAGCATTGTTGGCAAATCTTGCAAGAACTTGGTAGAAAGGACTTGTCATGTGAGTCATATAAGCAACGGGAGCAAGAGCAAACATCGCTTTGATTTTTTTTTGATATTCCGGATACTCCGATGCCATAACGAAAAAACCAGTCGTACCCTGGCTGTGACCCATGTAAATGAGCTGCTTTTGGTTAGCCTCCGCCAGAATGTAATCGATCATTGCTGGGATATCATGACACCCCATTTCGTGCCATCTATTTCGATAAGTACATGATTTTTATTTTATTTTCACGTTACGATGATTATACATTAAGGAAAATGTGAAATAAATTGGCATTCTTGTCTATTTTATACCGATTAATAATTCTTCACTCAAATCTGAAATCTGAATCTGAAAGAATTGCTTTTGATACTTACGAGAATTGCCAGAATTCCGCATCGCCTATTGAGTACTTTCTGTGCTTTCGGGAAAAAGTATTGCCTCGAGTATTCCCCAACCAAACGTCATAACCTTCGTCAGCTAAGAGGTAGGCTAACGGGGTAAAAAATACATAAATTTAATATTCATTCATTAATACTTCTATAACATTATTCTATCGGACACAAACTATTTACCTAAGGCACGATCTGGCCCAGTTATAACCCAATCGGCTGAACTACTGAGCAATCCATGCATCAAAAATACGACTTCTTTGCCCTTAGCTTTAGCATTACTATTGGGACCAGTAATTCTGTGCAGCTCCAAAATATATTCGTCGTTAGTCGTCACATAATGCATCTCAGCATGATATCCGTATTTCTCTATCAATTGTCTCTAAAAAATCATAATTTAGTTTTTGTATGCCCTTGCATAAAAAACCTTTTATGTCGTAGCCTGAATTTTCGTCATGAATTATGACAAATATTTCTACGTTTGTAGATTTTTTACAAATGATAATTATAAATAATTTTTTTACTGTATGCAATTTATTAGTATTACAAATATTAAATTACAAATATGTTTATATTTGCCAATTTGACTGAATATAATTGCCTCGAGAGGTTGAAGATAATCCACTTGTGCTGATATTATGAAAGGTACGTTTGAACTTTACACATAGGTTTTTATAAGTCAAAAGCAGCATTAAATTGATGTTTATCATAAAAATGTAAAAATATACTACAGGGCTTTTTCATACCAGCAATATTTAATAGCACATAAGTTGTTTATACTCACGGTGGAGAGGTCAGCATCTTCATTATGTTTAAAGTTATCAGAATCTAAGATAACGCCTGCTTCGACGAAAATCAGACCGAAAACGGCGAACGCGAACAATTTTGGACCTACCATAGTCATGGTTGAAAACGCGACTGAGCGATTTCGATACTCACGCCTATTTATTTATATACAAAATTCACGCATTGACTATAAATCGATCGTATAATCTCGTTCATTTCATCTTGATAATTCGAGCCTCAGCGCCCCTCGATTTTTCGATAACGTAAAGTTTGCACGATCCCCCCCGGAGATATTGTCATGTTTTTTATTCCGCGGAGGCTTGTTTTGTGTGAAGATCGTAGCTTATTTCCAGCACGAACTAATCAATTATAATCAAACTAGCTAAGATTAAATATTTCAACAGTTAAACACTAAAATTATAATAGAGGGATCTTCAATTGGAATGCTAAAAAAACGTCGTTTTGGCTATGCGTTTTTTCGGCTCCAAAAAAACGAATGTTTTCGAAACTTTTAATGTGTTCGGCTTCAACGCTGAAGTTATTCATTGTCATCCGATCCTAACGGGCGTAATTTTAATAAGTAAAAAAGAGACTAAAGTATTTTGAAATTATCTTGTGATTATTATTGACAACTATTAGTGAGAAAAGAATCAGGATATTTTATAGAATCGTAATGAAAAAGTGCATTGATCCAAAATAATCGATATGGGATTCAAATCAAACAATCAAATGAAATATCATAAATGATGGATGATTTATTGATCCCCCCATCGCATCCAAATAACAGATAATGCAATGCAGAATCTTAAACAATGGATCCCTATTCGTCACAATGGATCACGATTAAAATTTGTTGCGTCGCTTTCGGAGTAAGATCATCTAAATCTACATCTGTTATCGAGATTTATGTATATCGTATGGATAGGAGTTAACTGGCACGCGTCAAACGAATTGACATGCGAAACATGACTAAAAAGATTACAGTACGGTTAATTCATTTTTCAGGCATGTCTTGAAATTAATTCTTAAATGGAAGAAGCACACATGAGAATGCATTCATCCTCGAGTCGAAATTAAAATTTTGCTTTATGGTCTTTAATCCACTTGAGCCTAGCTTGAGGCTGGATGCTTTAAAGCACTATTAGAGTTTGAACGCTAAAAAAAAGGCTATCTTTGGGAATTTTTTCTGGGCATGCTGTTAAAAATATTGCAATAAAACTTGTTGGGGATGATAAATCTAGTCTTTATTTATTTACAAAATTTTTTTTTATTCATTTTACTATATTTTTATGTGCAAAAACTGCACTTGAACAAAGCGCCTCGAAAAGTAGAAGGCAAACGGTCTCCATCATATCTCAGGAACGGCTTGTCTGACACCAAAAAAACAAAGTGCGTTAGATTAAGTATAACGTCAGGTAGGTAATGACGCTTGGATATTAATTTTTATCGATAAATAACAAAATGGCGGATGAAAACAGAAAAAAAATAAAAAACACGTTTTTTTCACTGTTTTTTGTACAAAAAAGATATTAAAAATATAATATAAAATCAAAATTTTAACTTCGTAGAGCGTCAATTTCTCGGAATATATATGTAGAATATGTGATTTAAATTTCATAAGGATCGGTCAAGTAGTTTTTGAGATCTCGTGGAGACCAATTTCAAAAATGGTGTTTCGAGAAAAACGCGTTCAAAGTTTTTGGCGCTCAGGTACGCGCGCTGAGGTACTCATGTAAAGAACGCTGAAATATTACATGTATGTACTTTCGAAAAATGAAAAAAAAAAATCGATTTCTCAAAAGTGTCAAACTCTAATAGCCCCTTAAGCTAGAGCTTCTATTATGAGCCTACAATTGTTGCCCAAAACTGACTTATGCTCCCACAGTGCTATTGCAATAAAAACGATCTCGCATATTAACCCTTAGCCAGTTATATGAATTAAAACTTTTTTTTGTCGTAGTCGGAGCCTAAAGAGTACAGAGAGGCGACCGGAGTAAGAAACTTCTCAATAATTTTTTTGTTCCGGCGCATCAATCATGTGCCCACGCTGTGCAGCTTTGAAACTGGATGAAAAATTCGGTTGATTCCAAATACAGCTCATTTCGAAAGAAAAATCTAGTGTCTGCGCCATCATCTAGTCCCGCCAGCACGTGTATGCTTTTTCTATAGAATATTTTTCTCAATAAATGACAGCGGATGTACAACGAAAAAAAAAAAATCATGAAAAATGTCAAAAAAGCGCAGTAGATTTTCATTTACGAATATAAAGGAGTACAATATTATAATATCGACATCTTACCTAGTATCTATAAGCATAAAAAACTGGAAATTCATTGCTTTTTAAATGTTAAGTAATAGTTCAGTTTGTGTTAAAGCAATAAATATGAGTTTTATTATCTTCACTTCTTACTAAAGTGAGGAGCAGTAAGATCAGAGGAGCAGGAAAATTTCGACACAACTGCGAGTGCCCGAGAGAGAAAAAAAATAGCGGGCCAGTGGAAGCGAGACAGATACGTCTACTTAAGGCCTTACATACGTCCAGAATTTTCAAAAAATCGATTTTTTTTTTTACAGATTATTATTCTCTATAGTTTTAGGCGTATTTCTGTGTAAGTCGATTGTACAAATTCCCCATATATCGAAAGTTATTATAGAAAACGTGACTGCCCAACGAGAGTCTGATGCGCGCAGGTAGATGTCTCGAGCGAAACGCACTTCGACGGTTGAGCGCAACAACATCCTATCCCAAAATTCGGCTCAACATGATCCTATCCCAACATTTGGTTCAACAACATCGCATCTGAGATTTTTTTCCGAAAACATCGTATCTCGAAATTTCTTTCAAAAACATCATAATTCACATTTTGCTTCAAAACCATCGTATCTGAGATTTTTTTTTAAAAACATCGTATCTCAACTTCAAATTTAACGTGCACAATTTTCAAACGCTACGCCCCTGAAATATGGGTGATTTCTGCCCTGAATTTTACAATTCTTGCGCATCATTAATTTAAATTTCTTACTGTGCATTTATTTTTCTACATTACTGTATGACTGTAGTTATTGCTCATTGTAGCACTCATTGATAAACAGGAGCTTTGTTATGAACCGATAATGTTTATTTAAAAAAGTGTAAACTCTTTGGTAAAATTTAATTATGACGGTGCATTTATAACAGGTAATTATGTTACATTATTATTATTACAGGTATTATCAGTCTCTTCGATTACAGAAAGATACTGACGATGAAACGCTGTCCCTTTTAGGAATCAGTTTGTTTTCTCTCAATAAATAAATAAATGAATATATCTTTAGTTAACAGAATCATTGTTTGCCACAAAATCATTTTGTAAAATTCTGATTATCTGCAATATTTTTCCTCGTTTAAATGAAATTCATGAATTACCACAAATCCAAAAAATGCACTGACTTTTTCATCGATCATTAATAAGTAGCAATACATAAGAGCATGCGAATTTTTTATGCCCAAGATTTCAGGCACATATTTCAAAATTAAATGAAAATTCTTTGTATTCCAACGAGGGAAAATTGTACATTATATATTTTCCCTGTGGCAGAAGAATTTTTTATGACATCTTGAGTGAGTTATATAGTTGCTAGAATATTCGGGAAATAAAAATTTGAATGACGATCAGTCATCGCCTTCTAAAGTTAGATCGTAAAACATTAAACAAATAAATGTAGATGCTTTACAGCAACGAGAAAAATTTATTTCATGTCACGAAGTGGTGACAGCTAAATTTTTCGAATTGAATTATTTAAAAACAATATCACGAAAGCGCGTGTTACGATTATGGAAGCTGACTGTGAGTAAAATTGAACGTCTTATTGCTAGTCTCCAACAAACTCAATTATGATTAAATTTTTTTTTATTCATCGTTTTAATAAATGGTTGCATTTTTTTTCTGAAGATTTTGAGCACTGGGAAAATAATTACAAAACATCATTAGTTCAACCCGTTAAAGTTAACGTCGAAAATATTGATGGTGGAAATGGGTTCGAATGTACTGCAGGTACTTTAAATAGCGTTACCAGTCAAGTTAACCCGTTTCGGCCCAGAACGCCCCTCGAGGTACACCGCTATTTAGTGGCTCATAACTATTGCTGTTCTGGACTAAAAAAAACTTAAAAGCATATAATCTTTTAGTTTAAGATGTGCTCTTTCCAATGACACCCACGAAATTTCTAAAAAAAATTTGAATCACAAAAAAAATGCGGTTTAAAACAAAAAAAAACATAGTTTTTCACACTTTTTTTTTGAAATTGAGTTTTCAAAGGTTTCCCGGTTTGGAATGGACCTGGAACTGTCCTAACCGGTGGCATAAATGTTTGAATTTCAATAATCCATGGTCAAAAATTTTTTTTTTTACATCAGGGTATTTAAAATGGCGACTGAAGTGAAAAATTTTCGTGAAAAAAGTAATGATTTTTTTTTTCAAATGATGCACTTTCAGAAAAAGTTGTCAAGAATTAAAAGTTCTCAAAATCACTCGAAAAATGCACTAGAATTTTTTGCAAAATGTTTTGAGTGATTTTTTTGATTTTGCAAATAGTCAATTTTTGCAAAATCGAAATTTTTTCTTGAAAATTTTTATAAATTTAGGTGCATTCTTTGACAGATTTTGCGAACTTTTTATACTTAACTATTTTTCTCAGAAGTGCGTTGTTTTTGAGGAAAAAAATCGAAATATTTAACACGATCCGATCCTACATTGATTAGTACAGTTCCAGGTCCATCCCAAACCGGGAAACCTTCGAAAACTCAATTTCCAAGAAAAAGTGTGAAAAATCATGTTTTTTCAGTTTTGAACCGCATTTTCTTGTAATCAAAAATTTTTTTGAGAAATTTTGTGGGTGTCATTGGAAAGAGCACATCTTAAACTAAAAGATTGTGTGCTTTCAATTTTTTTTAGTCTAGAGTAGCAGTAGTTATGAGACACTAAATAACGGTGTAACTCGAGGGGCGTCCTGGGCCGAAACGGGTTAAACTGCGATTCAAAATCGACATGTACAAAATCTTCAAAAGAATGATTTCCATAGATATTCTGGAACTGAAACTAACGTCAAAAGAGAGCAATAATGTAAGTGTACCACGGTATTCGTCAACTACCGTTCCGACTCTGGGTTATAGCGAAGAGAGCCCTGTCTGCTCACCTCGTGATTTTGAGGAGCTTCATTCTCCAGAGCCCCTTGACCGTGAATTACCGGAAACGCGAACAAAATCGTTGCCCAGTACCCCACAAACCGGAACTAATGATAACGTTTCCGCGAGCGACACAGTTAACCCCACCTTACCTGATGTTCCAACAAAATCACGAAAGCGTTCGAACAATCCATCAAAATGGAAGAGTGCTGTGGCAAAAAAAGCAAAAAATTCTGGACAAAGCGGGGTTTCTCTGAGAGGGAAAAAAATTGCGTCGAAAGTAATGGCAAGTGGCTGCGAAAAAACCTGCAGATTTCAATGTCACAGTAAAGTAAACGAACAGCAAAGACAAGTGATATTCAATGCCTTTTGGAACTTAGGAGATCACACTAGGCAGTGGGACTACATCGCTCGCTTCATTAGCTCTAAAAGCAGAGGAAACGAAGGAGAAGACGATCCTTCTACAAAAAAACGCTTAAATATTGAATATACGTTTCCGGTCGAGCAGAGTGTGATTAAAGTATGCAGGTCGATGTTCACTACAACCCTAGGTAAAATACAAATTTGTTTGATCCAGGGGTAAAGACAAAATAGGCGATAAAGTCTTTATTATTTTTGCGTTGCAAATGAAAATGTCAAGATTTTGTAACGTTTTTTTCAACGACATTTAACGTTGTTGCCGCACTCAAATAACCCTGTTTACACCAGCGATGGCGGCCTGAAGGTCTGATTTTTTCGAAACCCTGGTTTAAATTTTTTTTCTTAGTTTGTCCAAAATTACGGTTGTTGTAAAACAGCATGATATAAAATCCCACCATATTTTTCTCGAAAAGTATCACCTTCACGAAAAAAATTGCATCAAAAGTTTTTAGAATCATTCAAAAAATACGTATGAATTTTTTCATAAATTTTTAATCCATTTGAGAATTTTTTTATTTTGACATCGAAATTTTTTCCTAAGTCTCCTCTGTTGGAACTTTAAGAAACTTTAAGAAACGTCGAAACAATCGATTCTCCTATCTCTGGAACCATCAGGTTTCAAGCAAAGTAACAGGAGAATAAAAAGTGATAATCATTTATTTCAAATTCACTAACATTTATACAGACTTTTTATTCAAACCAATAGACGTTATCCTGTATACTTTAACTATCGAATAAAAGTAATATCAAATTTATCTCTAATCATGACGTTTGCGATAGGGCAACCTTTATTCGCACCATCAGAAACTCAAAAAAGTCAAAATGTCAAGCCAATTGTAAAGTTTTTCCAGAGCTGTCTTACGCTCAATTGACAAATTCAAAGATACCATAATCACGTTTTAATAGGCATTACCGAACAATGGATCCGTACTGTGACTAGAAAGCAAACCGCATCGTGCAACACTTCCATCACTCGAGATTTTCGCGGTCACCATTCAAATAGACCGAAACGTATACCTGATACGGTAACGAAGAGTGTCATGGATCATATTGATTTATTTCCCCGGGTTGAATCGCATTATTGCAGACAAAGTACGGAAGCGAATTATCTTGAAAACGGACTCAATCTGGCTTCAATGTACAGACTTTATCAAAACTGGATGGAATCGAAAAACGATCCGAATTTTGCATCTGAATATTGCTACAGACACGTGTTCGATTATTCTTATAACCTGAGATTTCACACACCAAAAAAAGATCAGTGCGACATTTGTACTGAATATGAATTTTCAACGGTCTCGGACAAAATTAATTTAGAAGAAGCATACGTGCAGCATCAAGAAAATAAAAAAATTGTTAGAAAATTGAAAGACGAAGATAAAGAAAATGCTTCCAAAAATAAATCTATCTGCGTCGCATGTTTTGATCTGCAGAAAGTGCTCACCACACCAAAGGCAGAAACATCTGTCCTTTATTATCGTCGTAAGCTTGCTGTATACAACTTTACAGTATTCAATATAGGAGAAAAAACTGGGCATTGTTACGTGTGGAATGAGACAATTGCAAAACGTGGAGCAAATGAAATCTCCAGTTGCTTATGGAAATTCATTGAGCACGCGTATGAAGAAGGAGTCAAAGAAATAATTTTCTACAGCGACAACTGTGGAGGCCAAAACCGCAATAGAATGGTGTTCGCGACTTATACCCTAGCAGAAAAAAAATTTGGTATCAAAATTACGCATCGCTTTTTGGAAAAGGGGCATACGCAATCGGAAGGAGATTCGATGCACGCAGCAATCGAAACTGCCAGTCGTCATAAGGCTGTTTACACACAAAATGAGTGGTGTAATATAATCAAATCAGCAAAAAAAAAATCCCCTTTGTACACTGTCCATGAAATGACTAACAAAGAAATCTTCAACTTTTCGGAAATAGCTGACAAACAAAATTGGAAAAAAGATGACGACGGGAAAACTGTTCAAATTTCAAAGATTAGAGAGATCAGTACGATTCCGAACAGTGATTACATAAAAGTAAAATACAATTACCAAGGACAGGACCAGAAAGTAAATTTATCAAAAACAACGGATACTTGGAAGTATCATGATCTCAGGAGAGCTTATACACAAAAGCTTGAATTGGATAAGGCAAAAAAAAGTGATCTAGTGTATCTTTGCGAAAAGAATCTTATCCCTGAAAGCGCACAGGCTTTCTATCGTAGCCTCTTCTAAAGTTTTTTCAATAATTGTAATTATTTTTGCATCGTTCGCAAACTACTATATGCATGTGAACTGCCAATGCTGTTTGTTAATATGTCAATATAACAATAAACATATTTTGAATATTCTTTCATGAGAAAGCAACAATAAAATAATATTGGCTTTTCATTATTGTAATTTAATCTATTGATAATTATCAGTTTCTTAAGAAATTACACCAAAAGATACAAAAGTGCAGCGAAAAAATCTCAATTTTACAATTTTTGTCGAATTTTTTGAATGTTGGTTTTTTTTTTCAACGTTCTCTGAAAGTATCGTAATTTGCTATCATTTTTTAACGCTCTCAAAAATCAAGTAAATTAAATAAATTAGAAGCTCACCATTTTAATTAACAGTATTTTCAATTGAATACACTTCATGGGAAAAGGTTCCGGAACGTTGTTTCAGACTATTTTTTTTCCATTTCAGGTATATCATGTTTTTAGAAGAAATTTTTGTATGCACTTTTTCAGCAGGGATCGTGAAAAGGGAAGTTTGAGCTTCAATTTCGTTATTTTGAAAGCGTTGTGCAATTTTTTTTTTTTTCAAGTATTCCGCTTTTGTGAAAAAAGAGACCATTAAGAAAATGCAGTGTAACCCAAAAACGATAAATTTTCAAAGAAAACCTCAAGATGGTAAATGGTGATCCCCCGATAATTTTTTGAGTTTTTTTTTCCAAAATTTTTATTATTATCTTTTTTCAGTCAAAACTCAGGTAATTTAATTACTCTATCCTGAAGAACATGGGGTTTGTGAATGAATTTCGAGAGGAAGAAAAAATATTATATCATTTTCAATACATTGGAATTTTTCCAGATTTTTTTTCCGAATATTTTCTTAATTCATATTTGGTTAAAACTCAGATGATTCAATGACCGTAACTCAAAAGCTATGGGGTTTCTGATAAAATTTCAAAAGGTAAAAAATCTTTATTATTTTATATTCTATGCATTAAAATTTCCTTACATTTTTTCCGATATTTTTTTTTCAACTATTCCTGGTTAAAACTCTGATCAATAAATTCACTTATCTCAAAAACTACAGCATGGGTGACGAAATATCAAAAGTGAAATTATCAATTTTTTTCCGAAAGCATGAGAATTTTCGTGGATTTTTTTTCCCAATATTTTAGCAACTATATAAATTATTTAAGAAGTCATAAAAATAATCCTCTGCCAGTGAAAGAAAATTTACGATGTACACCTTTGCATCGTCGGAATAAAACGATTTTTCACTTTTTTAAAAATGTGTCCCCAAAATATTCAGGTATGCAGAATTCACATACTTCTTTGCATTGATATATTTAACAATCGATGAAAAATTCTAGTTTTTTTTAGATTTTCGATAATTTCATGACTTTGTAAAACGGAGAAAAAATTATAGATGATTAGAAATGCGTCAAATAACACTATGCCGAACAGTTGAATACAAATATTATACATGTGATAATAGAGGAAAGAAACTGATTCCTGAAAGGAACAATTTTTAATCTCAAGTATCTTTTGTAATCGAAAAGACCAATAATACCTGAAGGAACAAATGATGATGATCATGAATGTGATTCATTATCATAAATAAATGTCAGCATATAGCGTTAATATTTTGATAAATAAACAACATATATATAAATATATATATAAATATATATATATAAAAAAATATAGATAAATAAACAAAAACGAAGCTCCTGTTTTTCAATGAGTGCTACAATGAGCAATAACTACAGTCATACAGTAATGTAGAAAAATAAATGCACAGTAAGAAATTTAAATTAATGATGCGCAAGAATTGTAAAATTCAGGGCAGAAATCACCCATATTTCAGGGGCGTAGCGTTTGAAAATTGTGCACGTTAAATTTGAAGTTGAGATACGATGTTTTTAAAAAAAAATCTCAGATACGATGGTTTTGAAGCAAAATGTGAATTATGATGTTTTTGAAAGAAATTTCGAGATACGATGTTTTCGGAAAAAAATCTCAGATGCGATGTTGTTGAACCAAATGTTGGGATAGGATCATGTTGAGCCGAATTTTGGGATAGGATGTTGTTGCGCTCAACCGTCGACTTGAAACTTTAAATGCATTTTTCTCAAAACTACTTTTTCTGGCACGGTCTGCATGATAACTCATACAGTTTTTAATATTTTTTGATGCTTTTTTTTTTTAATATTCGAAATTGTTTTCTCTATAGTCTGTCGAGTCGGATTTTTGATGTTGTGATTAAAAAATTGTGTAAACATAATTAAAGTGTGACATTTATGACACAAAATGCACACTTTTTTTCAAACTGCCGTAAATTGCCAAAATTTTTCGAATTTTAAAAATCCGGCTCGACAGACTATAACTACAACTTTATTTTACAAGAATTTTTTTACGTTTTGCAGATCCATCAGCATTTCAAGAAGAAATGATGCAGACCGTGGAGCAACTTTTTTTTCATAGTGCTTCGGGAAACGTGATTTTTTATGTTGTAATTTTTGAAAAAAAAAATGAAATAAATTTTTTTATAAAGTTTAAATACTAATAAACAATGTGTAAAAATTATTTTTATTAATTTCTATTGGTATCTCTTCTAAAAACAGTTTTTCTTTTAGCGCGTTTTAGGCGCTGCTGGACGTATGTAAGGCCTTAAAACTTGATAAACCTACAATTATAATCCATCGGTTCACTGCTGGGGGCTTATTTCGTTTACGTACTCGATTTAAATTGTATTACATTATACGACTTACTTCAAGATAAGTGGTCCATGCAACAAAAAAATACGTGATGTCAATATCGAATCGAATTACAAACAATTTATTTCGACGTAAATTTATAGTACCGCTATTAAACATACATTCGATAATCGCTTCATCTAATCTTATCAAAGATAAACGATATGATTTTTCTTCACCGGGAATTTCATTGTGATGTAGCACAAATAAATGTGTTCATCGATTACCTGGAGTTCTCGAGTCTTCTCTCTGTTTTACTGGTTTGATAGAAAAAAAAAGTCTTATCTTTCGAGATCTCCCAGATTTCTAAACCCTCATTAATACACTCACTGTAAAAACAAGTGTGTTGTCGAAAACAACACACTTGTGTGTTATGTACTTAACGCCGTAAACAAACTGTAGACTTTCAATACACTTTAAAACGTGTAGAAAATGGCGACAAAGAGTCTATAGTTTGCTTATGGCGTTAAGTACAGAACACACTTAATGTGTGTTGGCAACAACACACTTGTTTTTACAGTGCTGCGTATAGATTGCTGAAAATCTACGATCTACGAACGGTACAGGTAATAATAAGAACTTACTATTTCTCAATTTCCATGAATTGTGAAAATTAATAAATCATACTTGAAATAATACATCACAAAAAAATAAACGTACGGAAACTACCCCTACACAATCAAGAAATCATCTCACCATTTCACCTTGTTACAGATCTCCTTTAAAATAAAATTTTTAAAAACAACATTATCTTGTAGTTCGAATTATCTCTTACTTAATCGAACAATTATTTGCATATAGTTGGAACATTTTTTTTATTAAATCGCATGGAGTAAGTAAGTTGATTGCCTAGGATCGAAATTATCGTGATCGTGATGAATTAACGTTTCGTTTCGTCCCCACTCTCGTAATTCAAATGCAGAATAAATTCACGGTGAAATAAATCCTCTATAAGGCACAAACTTTAAAGAAGGATATTAAAATTGATTACGAGAGACTGGATCAACATATGCGCCAGAGGAACTTGCGTATATTTTCTCGAGTGTGTAAAAAAAACTTTTTACTACATTACATATGAAAGATTATTTTTTGATAATGGCAAGCGCGCGCAGTATATGCATCAGTTTTTGAATTAATCTATGAAACTCATAAGCTCATCGTAAAGCAATTTCTTTCGCCCAAGCGAAGTCGAGGTGACCAAAAGTTTCATGCGGCACTTGGAATTTGCCAATTCCCATGCATCAAGTTGTCAGGGCAGCCCTAACTTAAATCGGGGCCTTGAAGGGCTTGGACATGGGTGCCCTATCAGACATTGCCAGAACACTGTCAGGTTAGGCCCCGACAGGGCAATGTTAGGGACGCCAGGATTATTTAAATCACGGCACTTTTAAGGCAACTTATTGAGGACCTAGTCGGGCCGCATTAGGGCAGTTCCCATGTCAAGGAATTATCATATTATGACAGAACCATGTCGGGTCCGAATAAGGCGAAAGTTTCGGAACCTTGATGCTCCAAAACGTGGCACTCTCAAGGCAGCCGATCGAGAACCTAATCGGGCTTTAGCAGGATAGCCCCTATACAAATGACGAGAAATATTATATCAAAACTAAGTCGGGTCCCGCGAGGAGGCAAAAAAATCGGAGTCTTATTGATTTCGAAAAATGAAAAGTTTGCATGAACGCAAATATTTCGTCGTGTACATTAAGAATTTGAATGTTTTTTCTTTATATTGATAATTTTTAAAAATTATTTAATAGTAAAAAAATATTATTATTATTTATATTGAATTTACTTCATGTCATTGTTTTTATTAACATGTTTTTTAAACTTTTTTGGTTTGCGATATAAAGATTCTGAATTATTTATTGGAAGATTCTGGTATGCTAGGTATATTACATTTTTTAACCAATTTTCTTCAACGAGACTATAGCCTAATGATAGCGTGCGTATGCGGTTGAGTCTACAGATACGTAGGTAAGTAGGATCGAATCCCGGTGTAGGTAGGAACATTTTTCTGTGTAAATTAATACCAGGAGTAATGGAAATAGTGAAATATAACCAAATGTGATTGGAAATTAAATTCTAATTAAAAAATTAATATTTGTTTTAATGTTCAATCTTTTATAGGGCTCTGACAGGGCTAGTGATAAGACCCCGATTTATTTGCCTTTAAAGGCCCTTGTTTAAAAAGCGTGACAGCCCTTTCAGGGGCCAGTATGGGTTTCCACACAAGGGCCTTAACTAAGTTAGGGAATTCTGATCGGGGCCTTTTCGCAGCCTCAATTGAATTAACGCACGGGTTGGATTGCCCAGTTCTCTGTACAAACGATCAACGTCTCTTGGATCAGCCAACCAGTCATTGGTCGCGAAATGCAGGAAAACTGGTACTTTGACTTTTGAAAGATCGTACGTCGGTGGATGAAATTGTTTGTATTTTTTCCAATTTCCAAAAAAGCCATGATCGTACTGCTAGAATTTATCTGTAAAGCCGTAAATACAAATGAAATGACGTTATTCGAATAAATAGCATACAAAAAAACAGTGATACAAATCACGAAGAGTTATTTCCATACCGTTAAGTTTAGACCCACAATATAAGTCCAGTATTCACGGATCGATTAAAAATATGATTTTCGGATTCTACATTTTCTTGAAGATAATATTTGAAGAATATCGACTATAAATTTTAAGGAAATCTGACAAAAAATTATGCAGCTGCTTACGAAATGATTCGGAGTATATGCTCCAAGCAAGTAGAAGCAGGTAGGTATACAACGGCAGAGGGTTTATTTAAAAACTGCATTTTGAAAACTGGAAAACAAAATATATTGAAAATTACTGAATCGATTTGTTTAGAATTTTTTTGGATAAAATCGAGCAATTTTTGAACGAACAATTTTTTTATGTATGCTTTCCTTTCGTAAACGCCATTTTCTATCTTAATTTATACTTCGGAAAATCATCAGGATACTCTATACATTTAGCATAATTATTCATAAAACGTTTTGAAAACTCACGATCCCTGACGAGTTGCAGGTAATGAACAAATTGCTTAACGGCTCCGCCCGCCGGAACGTGGCCCAGTATAACTGGTAGCATCGTGGTGTTAAATTGATCGGAACCAAAACCACTAATGAGAGATATGATGTTCGTGCAGAGCGGTTGACTCCACGACTTATCGTCACAGACCAGAGCTGCTATTGCCTTTAAGACAGTAATAGAAGGATCAAATTCATAACGTCCCATAAGAAACATAAGTACCTGTAAAAAAAAAACGTTTCCTTACAACAAAAAGAAGACAAAGTAGCAAGAATAACGGAATTTCAAAGCCCACCTGGATATTATTGCTGAACCTCGAGAAGAATTGGTAAAAGATACTTTCGACGTGAGTGGTATAAGCAACCGAAGCAAGTGCAAACATTGCTTTGACCTTTTTTTGATATTCTGGTCGTTCTATAGCCATTACCCAAAATGAAGTTGTACCCATACTATGTCCCAAGTAGATAAGCTCATCTCTGCCCGTTTTCTCTAAAACAAAATCTATCGTCGCTGGTAGATCACTTATTCCATTCTCGTGCCATCTGAAAAAAAATGATTTTTCAGATCATTTGCTTTCTCCACGTAATCGAGAGAGAGAGAGAGACAGAGACAGAGACAGAGACAGAGACAGAGACAGAGACAGGGACAGGGACAGGGACAGGGACAGGGACAGGGACAGGGACAGGGACAGGGACAGGGGCAGGGGCAGGGACAGGGACAGGGACAGGGACAGGGACAGGGACAGGGACAGGGACAGGGACAGAGACAGGGACAGAGACAGAGACAGAGACAGAGACAGAGACAGAGACAGAGACAGAGACAGAGACAGAGACAGAGACAGAGACAGAGACAGAGACAGAGACAGAGACAGAGAGAGAGAGAGAGAGAGAGAGAGAGAGAGAGACAGAGAGAGAGAGAGAGAGAGAGAGAGAGAGAGAGAGAGAGAGAGAGAGAGCGAGAGAGAGAGGGGGGGAGGGGGGGAGAGGGTGAGACGGAGAGAGGGGCAGGGGGGAGGGGGAGAGAGAGAGAGAGAGAGAGAGAATAAGTAGTTTACGTGGTGACGTGAGAAACTGTTGCCTCGTAAGTTAGCCATCCATACATCGTATCCTGCGTCAGCTAAAAGATAGGCTGAACAGAAAAAAATACTTCTCATATTATTAATATTAATCCAGATTTATAAACTTGAGTTTTGCGTTTGTACGATATATAGAAGAGATTGGGGTAAAACCTAAGGAAATATTGTTTTTTATTGATTTTTGAACGTCGTCTCTTTCCTTCGCCTTGTAATTGAAACATCGACGAGCACAAGAAGAAATTTGAAGAAACAGACAAATCTAAAACCTAAATCGAAGCTCGTCATTCTGTAAAGTCTATCAACGAAGATAATGGTACAGATAGTCAATGTCTGTTTCGCAATGAGTTGTTTTTAAAATCAATCGAATTTTCGATTCAGTGTCAAAGCTGCACACCGTAGCCACATGAACAATGTGCTGAAATTATAAAACATCACAAAACATTTGTTGCATCAAAGTTTTTACGTACCCCATTTTGCCCCAGTCTATTTAGACTATTTAGAGTATTTGAAATACCTTGTAGTATAATTTCAGTGAAACCTACCGAGTGCTCGTTGTGGACCTATTATTATCCAATCAGTTGAAGTACTCAAGAATGCGTGTACCATTAAAATTGGCTGTTTCCCTTCGGCCTTTATATTGTTATTAGGGTCCGTAATTCTATGCATTTCGAGAATGTATCCATCGTCGGTGGTAACGAAATGGGATTCACCGTGATATCCATACTTTTTAATCAATTCTCTCTGTCGAATACATTAATTTATTAAATTCTTAGTTCAATAATATCAATGTATTTCCCGTATGATAAGACGATTTTTCTGGCTCGTGTGCATTTCACCCAACACTTAGTTAGACAAGGTATAATCAATAATATTTCGAATGAAAGAGAAGCGCATGTAGATTTCTTCAAAATTCGAATGTCAATCTTCGATCTTGAGTGATTTTTTGACGGTACAACTTTCAAATCATTATCTTTAACAATATTCAATCTTATAAAATATTATGGTTATTTTTTTTGCAGTGCCGACCATTGAAGATTGTATGAAGTCCATTGCCAAGTATACTCACCGTCGTTAAATCTACATCCTCATTAGGATTAAGGTCTGCGACGTCTTTTATTAATTTCGATTGCACAAATGATGCTTTCGTGATACCGAAAATAGAAAATCTCTAGCATGAAAACTTTCGGCCCGAATTCTTTCATTTTAGAAGCTTAACTGAATAATTTTATGACTTTTAAATATATGTACAACTTAAATCGAAAATTCATGTACCAAAAATGATTGGAATCATAGCAGGTGGCCTTATCAATCTACTGATTGTAAAGTAATAATAAAGGAATTCGTATAAATTTGAACCAATAGTTGAGTGTGTTTTTTTCTCGTATAAGAATGATTTGGCAACAAAGAAATTAGAAGATATAAATCATGTGTGACTGGTTCAAATTCGTACCAACTCTTCTTGATAGGAGTTTTTTTTTTTATATAATCATCTTTATAGAATAATCTTTATAAAATAATCAGAGACACGCATCTCTACTATGCGCATTGATAAAATGGAGCCTAATGTCCATTTTGATATTTTAGCACCGAAATAGAACACACACCAGACTTAAGGAATTTAATGCATGTATTATGTACAAATTCGAGTTTGTGGTACAAAATTTAAATGATTATTAAATGTGAGCATTGATTACATTTTACACTGTATTTGTCATCGTTAATTTATCATCGACTGGACCGATCGATGTTAAAAAAGACTTTTGAATTAATTTTTGTTTTTCAATCAATTAAACATATTTCTAATCAATACCATTTATTCCGATACAAATAATCTTTTCTCGATTGAAACTTTCCCAAAACTGCAAACTGTATTTCATGACTCAGTCCGCGTATTTTCTCATGAGGCTAACAATCTTGACGCAAAGCAATTTCTTGCCATCTTTCGCCCATAAGAAATCAACGTGTTCAAAGGCTTCATGTGGCACTCTAAATTTGCCAATTGGATTGCCAAGCTCACGATATAAATGATTGACGTCCCTTGGATCAGACAACCAGTCGTTGGATGCGTTAATGCAAAGATGCCGGCACTTTAACCCTTGAAAGATCATACAGTGGAGGTTTCAAGCTCTTGTACTTTTTCCAATTTCCTATTAAACCATGATCGTACTGCTGAAATTTTCCTGTTGAAATTGATACTCGATTGTCACCTTACTCTAATATTATTTGTATTATTACACTATAAGAACAAATCGTCGAAGATTCCAATTATTCAACTAATTAATATTACGCACTTATCAAGTACGTAATAATAGTGATTATGGAGTGAATATAAAAAACTATTATTATCGAAAATTCACTGAACCACGATACAATATTAGTATCCATTTCGAACTTGAATGCAATTTTCAATGGCATTCTTTTTTTTTTTATAATCAGTAGTTGTAAGACCTCATCAATTACATGAAATCTAACCTACCTGATTTAACCACTTGTTCATAATGAGCAATTTGCTTGACGCATGCACCTGCCGGTACGTGGGCCAGTCTCGATGTGAGCATAGTCGTATTAAGGCACTATTAGAGTTTGAACGCTAAAAAAAAGGCTATCTTTGGGAATTTTTTCTGGGCATGCTGTTAAAAATATTGCAATAAAACTTGTTGGGGATGATAAGTCTAATCTTTATTTATTTACAAAATTTTTTTTTATTCATTTTACTATATTTTTATGTGCAAAAACTGCACTTGAACAAAGCGCCTCGAAAAGTAGGAGGCAAACGGTCTCAGTCATATCTCAGAAACGGCTTGTCTGACACCAAAAAAACAAAGTGCGTTAGATTAAGTATAACGTCAGGTAGGTAATGACGCTTGGATATTAATTTTTATCGATAAATAACAAAATGGCGGATGAAAACAGAAAAAAAATAAAAAACACGTTTTTTTCACTGTTTTTTGTACAAAAAAGATATTAAAAATATAATATAAAATCAAAATTTCAACTTCGTAGAGCGTTAATTTCTAGGAATATATATATAGAATATGTGATTTAAATTCCATAAGGATCGGTCAAGTAGTTTTTGAGATCTCGTGGAGACCAATTTCAAAAATGGCGTTTCGAGAAAAACTCGTTCAAAGTTTTTGGCGCTCAGGTACGCGCACTGAGGTACTCATGTAAAGGACGCTGAAAAATATACTTAGACTTCTCCGATCGTTTTGAAATTTTTACACAACCATATTACATGTATACACTTTCGAAAAATGAAAAAAAAAAATCGATTTCTCAAAAGTGTGAAACTGTAATAGCCCCCTAAGCTGATCCGAACCAAAGCCGGATACGAGGAAAATTATGTTTTTGCATGCCGGTTGTAACCAAGCTTCGTTATCACATGCGAATGATATTAATTCTTTCAATAACTCGCTCGATGGCTCGAACTCGTACCAACCAATGAGGCTCATCAATTTCTAAAAAGATTTATAAAAACTTTCAAATGAAATAACCTTAGCCATTTATTTGTTGTAATATGGTTCATTGATTTTTCATCGTACTTCAATGTTATTGGAAATCTGCGTTGCGATTCGATAAAACAGACTTTTAATGTGATCCAAATAGGTGATTGGGCCAAGTGCGAACATGGCTTTCATTTTTTCTTGATATTGTGGATGCTCCGAAGCCATCATCCAAAAATCCGTCGTTCCCTGACTATGACCCGTATAAATGAGCTTAGTTCTGTTCGTTTTTGTCAAAATGTAATCTATCATTGCTGGAAGATCGCTGCATCCAACCTCGTGCCATCTGCGACCACAAATCGTTAAAAAAAGCTTTATTCCAAACTGAATAAAGAAATTTGCAAAATTTTGGTTGAAAAATCAGGTAACAAAGTAATTCAAAAGACGTACGAGAATTGCCAGTATTCCTTGCCCAACGACGAATATTTTTTGTGCTTTCGGGAAGAAGTGTTGCCTCGATCATTACCCATCCATACATCGTATCCTTCATCGGCCAGGACATATCCTGAAAAAATGGACAATAATACAACGGCAAATAATTATTTATATAATATAATAAAATTAAAAAATAATAATAAAAAAATAAGCTAGTAATAAAAAAATAATTAATAAAAAAAGCTAATAAAATAAAAGCATGTGGTCAGTGTGTGACTTCCGTGATTTCCAAAGTTGAGCGACTTCGGCTGAAATAGCACTTGGATAGGTTACCGCTTAACCACAGGCTGACATTTTTGAGTGTTGGATATTTTTAAGGTTATCAAAACTGCTAAGGCTATCAAAAGCAAGTCTGCTTTAACAACGCCAGATTTCCGCAGATTACCTCTGCTCTCGTGCAGGTACGATGTAGGAAAAAATTTGATTCAATGACATTGTGCATAATATTTCATTGACTTAACCGCAATGTCCTTAGCGGAAATAAATGAAAAAGTTGATTCAAAAATAGGTTGATTCTTTATAATAGCATATGATGATGTTGAAAATATTTGTTAAAATCCAAATAGAAATTTTTTGTTGAAGAATACATACCGTTAAATTCATTATAAATATTAAGTTATAACGAAAACGTATTCTCTATGCAAATAAATATGCTATTAAATATCGACACGAATTCATGGGAACAAAATCATTCAGTAAGATCAAAACTGAAAGGGTGGGAACATAAAACTCCGAAGAGGTTTAACTGAGGAAGATCGTAAAAATGAATAGGAATTAAACTGAAATATTTAGATGAAAAAAATGATTTCATTCGTTAACTTTGAATCAAACAATATATATATATATATATATATATATATATATATATATAAAGTTTAAGTATTATACAAATTGAATCTGTATACCAAAAGCTTTACTCGGACCTCTGATAATCCAATCGACCGAGCCAGTGAGAAGTCCGTGCATCAACAAAATCGGTTGTTTATACCCTTGGGTCTAGGATCCATATTCGTCCCCATGATTCTGTGCATTTCCAATACATATCCATCCTCGGTTGTGATGTGGTGTGTTTTTACTTTTTTCCTCATTATAATATGGAAATCAGTACCGCACTTCAAAACGAATTAATTTTTTTTTTAAATGACGAAAAATCGTCATTTTGGAAAATTATTGTAATTAGTCTCAAAACGAAGTAATGATAAATAAGAACAACGCGACTTTCAAAAAATCTAAATCGAATCAATTTTTTAATTATAGTAGCTTGGTAATTATAGTAGCTTGGTCAGTTGAGTAAATCAAAATAATACTCACAGATCACAAATATACATCATCTGCATGAAGAGACGGGTTGAATTTTGTATCCAAATTTTGTGCTACCGACGATTCAGCAATGAATGTTATTGTTGTGGCGAAACTCAAAAATGTGGGAAACAATATCCTCGAAAAGAATCGCATCATTGTCATAGCTTATTTAAGTTCACGTATTTTTTTTTTTTTCTTTCGATCGCGACTGATTAGAACCTCGTAGCTTAAAGCATATTGATAATATTAATTTTTTTTATAATTGCTGGTCCGAGACATTTAGCTTTTTTTCGCACACATTTTTGATGCTCAACTGTTTTTTTCGCAGTCGCGGTCTAGTGATACTAGTGATATTGGTAAAAATTCTGATGAAATTCGATCGATCGTGCATATGACAGCTGACCAATATTCTTTCTTAACAGTCGTGAGGTTATAAAGATCCTAACCAAAAACAGCATAAATGCTGTGAAAAAAGCTGAGACAAGTACATTTATGCCCCCCAAAGAGTTGTTCCAGTTAATCCCCCCCATCACCCAGCGCCAAAATGCCGACCCCCACAAAAATTTACAAAAACCCGTCTAAGTCGTTCATGCAAAGATCTTCGCACAAAAATCCTTTCTAAAAACCAACTCATCATACAAAGTTTTATGGGTAACCGCTCTCATTATCTTATCAAATTAAGTCAAATTGTACAGAGGTGATAATTTCATTCTCGTAAATGTTGTGAGTTCACAAAAAGTTGATAATTAAATAAAGATCTACTAAAGTATATGTGGCCAAGTACGTGGGATTTTATTACGTTTATAAAATCTCCAATTATGTTCATACGCCATTTCTCTAATTAATGCTTTATTACAACGAATTATTATCCTATGACTTGGAACTACAAGGGCTTTAAAAAAAAATACAGAATTGTATTAGCCTGCGTGAGCTTGAACGCTGCCACACTCTCATTTGTAATATTTGTAGTATAGTTTTATTGGTAACAAATTCATAAAAGTTTACTATCATACGTAGAGCGGATACACACAGAGTACTTGTCCGGCCCGAAAATTTTTCATAAAATTTGTCACATAAGTCAACATTAATCTATCATACATTTTGGCCTTAACTAGTAAAGTAAACACAGCTAATTTGGAATCACAATATGCGGATTGTTTTGTATTCCAAATTATCCTCCTTTCCTTTAGAGAAAGGAGGATGGCATCCTCCTTGAGGATGTGTATGTGGACACTGGGAGTTAAGTATATTTCGTTTATGCTAGATTCAGAGAGCATGCGTGGCTGTGTGAGTCTTGTGTTGTCGGGAGCCAGTGTCTGCGGGTGGTATAGGGTCCGTTCCGTTACAACTGCCCCTCTAAAATAATAACGAAGTAAAAGATTTTCCAAATCGAGTTTATTTCGCTTTTATTATTTTGTGTTTCATTGCAATTGTTATTTATTTGTTTATTCTTTGTTTGTTTATTGGTTGTTGGACTCGTGCATTGGCTGCCCGATCTGTTTGTCCAGCTCTTGTAGCAGCATCTTGATCGCTTCATCCGTTGGTCCGGTGGTAGTCGGGAGCGAAGGTCGTCAGTTCCCAGTTTGTACGCGAGTGCGGGAATGTTTGTGCTTGTCACCATTTCGTCGTATATCGGGTCCAACGAGCTAGGGTAACTTTGGTTTATTCGTTTATTGACGTTCAATAAATCGCTATTGTTATTCTCATTTGTTTTTTTTTTATTCATAATACAGGCGCAAGTCTTGAGCGTGGAATAATCCTCTCTCTCTCTCTCTCCTGGCCGATAAATTTTATTATATAAGAAGTGTTGTTGATTTTTCGTTTTACTTCATATGGGCCTTCATATAACGGCAGGAATTTAGAGAGAGTTTTTGTAGCAGGCTTGGAAACATTCAGGGCTTTAGCTAATACTAGATCGCCCAGCTTGAATTCAGTAAGTTTATGTTCGTTATTGAATTTATTCGCTTGTTTCTTTCGCTTGTTTTGCATGCTGCTTCGTGCTAGCAGTATCAGGGTCTCTTGTGTTTTCGTTGATTCTTGTGGTTTGTCTAGCAGACTCTGCCATGGTCTTTGGGGTTTGGTGGTAAAATGGAGCTGCCATGGGGTGTGTTCTGTCGTTTCGTGATACGTCTCGTTAATACAGCCCTCGATTGGTTTGAGCCATTCTGCCCATTGATATTAGTGTTGTTGGTTTAGAAATGTCTTGAGCGTTACGGCCCAGCTTTTTGCTGTAAATTACGTTCCTTGATCGGAAAGTATGGCCTGAGGTTTTCCGTATTTGGGGATGTAGTCTTCGAGTAAACATTTCAATGTCGCACTCGTAGTTGCTTTTCGTAGCGCGTATAGGGTTGTGAGTTTCGAGAAAACATCTATTATTACGAGGAGGATTTTTTTCCTTGTTTTAAGGTAGGTAATGGTCCATAATAGTCCAACGATATTATTTCGTTAGGATTTTGTGGTACAATGTTCTTCATTTCTGTGAATACTCCTGGCGTATATATTTTAGTTTTCTGGCATTTCACGCATTCCTGTAGCGTTTTCCTTGTTAGTTTGTAGAGGTGTGGACACGTGAAATCTTTTCGTAAAATAAGATAGCATTTTTTAATTTTTTAATTTTAATTTCGTAAAATAAGATAGGGATGACCGCGCGATATTGATTGTTGTCGATTTTGTACAGTATTTGTTGTTGAAGGTGGTAGCCCTTAGCTTCTTCTCCGTTGTGGCATTGGTTTTTTATCTTACTTATAGTTTCATCTTCGTTTTGGAGCGTGTTTAGTTGTGTGAGTATTTCCGTGAATTCCGGTGACATTGCTCGAGCCAATTCGACGATTATCAGATTGTTCCTTTTTTTGGCTGTTCCCTGTCGACTTAGTAAATCGGCAACCGTATTCTGGGTTCCTGAGTAGTGTTCTATGTGAAGATCGTAATCTTGTATCGCAAGGGACCATCTCATTAATCGCGCATGAGATAGCTTACATTCGCGGAGGAATGTTAGAGCCGCGTCCGTGACGGCATAGATCCGAGTCCCAAGTAAATAGGATCGAAATTTTTTAAGTGACCATATTATTGCAAGAAGTTCTTTTTCAGTGGTTCTATAACCTATTTCTGCACCTTTTAGCGTTCTGCTAACAAATTGGAGTACTTGATGTTCTCCTTTCCCGGATTTTTGAAATAACACAGCTTCGGGTGCGTAATCGCTCACGTCTATTTGCAGAAAGAAGGGTTTGCCGCGATTCGGATATCTCAAAATGACGCTTTCAATGAATTTTGATTTTATATTCCGGAAAGCTTGTTCTTCGGCCTCATTCCATTTCCAGGACTGATTTTTTCGAGTTAACATGAGTAGGGGGATTGTGGCTTCGTTGTGTTCCTTGGTGAATTTTGTGTAATAATTTATTAGACCTAAGAATCCCCGAAGTTGCTTAATGTTTTTCGGTGCTAAGAAGTGGTGGATTTCCGCGATTTTGTCAGGATCCGGCTGAATTCCTTCACAGGTCAGTATATGGCCCAGAAATGTTATTCTTTCGCGAAAAAAAGCAGATTTGTCTAGGCTTATGGTTAGCCCGTGCTTTTCCAGTCTTATTAGTAATTCGTCGAGATGTCTCATATGGTCGTTGAATGTTTCTGACATGCAGAGTAAGTCATCTACGAAATTCATCGTGTAGCCTTAACCTTGAAGTACTGGCCCTAGACCCCTCACTAAGCTGGCTGTGCTAGTTTTTAGGCCAAATGGTGTCACG
This sequence comes from Rhimphoctona megacephalus, assembly GCA_963989365.1. Classification (NCBI taxonomy): domain Eukaryota; kingdom Metazoa; phylum Arthropoda; class Insecta; order Hymenoptera; family Ichneumonidae; genus Rhimphoctona; species Rhimphoctona megacephalus. The sequence goes on along the minus strand of OZ022415.1, from coordinate 46,962,918 downwards.
TGGAATTCATAGCTGTGTACTCGGTGTGTGAACGCGGTGAATTTTCTCGATTCTGATGCTAAAGGTATTTGCTAGAAACTCGATCGTAAGTTCAGCGACGACATGTATCGAGCGCTCGTGCATTCCTGAAATAATGATTCTATTTTTTCCATTTTTTCATGGTCCGGTTCTAGAATCATATTGATCTTCCGAGCGTCTAAGCACAGTCTTACTGTACCATTTTTTTTGCTACTACTACCATGGGGTTGTTATTGGAATTCGTTTTTTTGTTGATTATTTTCCCAATTCGTTTGTTTCACCTTGTTCTCGATTTCTTCATCTGATACCTCATACGCTCTTTCCTCTATTGTTTTTATGGTGACATTCTGGTTCGTTCTTGCGTCTCTACATTCCATCGGATGATCGAATTTTATGCGATAAGTTTTTGTGGGTTCTTGGGGCGATTTGAATATCAATTCATGGGTTTCAAGGTCGATCTTCGATTTAATTTTATTTAGGAAGTCGATCCCGATGATACAATCACTGATTAACTTGGGCACCCCGAGAAGTGTCGTGGTTTCCATAGTTTGTTTTAGGTCTATTTTTGCGTAAAATTGTTTCGTGACTTTTACCGCTCTACCCTGTGTTGCGCCGACCACGGTCACCCCCGTTAGTGGTAACGTCGGGCATTCTTTGAACATTTCGTACATTTCTAGATAAATTTGCTCGGAGATTGCATTTACCTCGCTGCCTGTATCCAATAGCGCCGTGAACATTCTTCATTCAATCCGTATCGTTATCGTCGGGTATTTGGGTCTATTTCTGGTTGGTTCTTCTGTTTCGTTTAGCAGGTATTCCCGAATATTTTCGCCGAAGTCTAGCGTCACCTCTCTCAATTGAATGTTTCCGGAAGTGACGGTTCCTCGTTTTCCGAGGGAATTTCTATAAGGTCTTCCACTTCTAGTACGCCCTCAAGCTCTTCATTTGTGGTAAGTGCGCATATTCGTGATTGATTTTCTCTGTCTTTGCGAATATTTTTATTTTCCCATGGCTGGTTGTTATTGGTCTGACGATTCGGGGTGTTTCTTCCTGGTTGATCATGGGAGTTCTGTGTTTTGGTTTTGTCTTGGAGAGTTGTACTATTTGTTTTTTGTTCTCCTCTTTTTCGCTGACTGTTTAGCGGTCCCATTTGGTCAAATACTGCAAGGAGATCTAAGAAGTCCGCGATATGGTTGATTCGTCGGCTCGTTACCGCACTGCGAATATCTTCGGAGAAGTGTCTCGATAGTTTCTTCGTTATCTCGTATTCCGACAGAGGTGGTCGTATCTCCTGTGTTATACCCACTACATTTAGAGCATACGCAAGTCACTTTTGTCATCCTTCTGGATTGTGCCACCGGAACTCCAATTTTTCTTTTGCTGCAAATTGTATATCGTCGTTCCAAAATCGTCGTTGAAATTTTTCTTCGAAATCCTGCCAGCGTGCATAATCGTATGCTACCAGCTTCCACCAATCTGCTGCTATACCGGTTAGACTCTGCGTCACAATAATTTTGAAGTCATAGGGTGGTCCAAGGGCGAGTCTGTACTGCTTCAGTTCCTCTAGAAAACTCATGGGTCGTTCTGAGGTGTTCTCGTTGTATTTGGTGAGATAAGCTTCGGTGCTCCACATGCGGTGTTTTCTGGGATACGTTGTTGCCGGTATTGGTCGCCCCCCTCATTCTGTCTTCCCCAGTCTTGATTTTCCGCTGCTGTCGCTTCTTGTTGAAACCCTCCTGCGGTCATTCGTGGTATGTTGTTTTGTGTTGGCCCGCGTGTATCCACCCCTACTGTTGTGAGTTCCGCGAATTCCTTTTTTAGGACGTTGATGGATTCGTGTAGGTATCTTTCCATGTTTTCCAACCGGCGCGTGACTACTTGCGAGTCGAGTTTCATGCTTGCGAGTCGAGTTTCGCTGGCCTGTAGGTCGGCCATTCTTTGATCTTGGATTTGTTCCAATATAGCTGTTATCAGAGAACTATGATCCCGCATGTTTCCATCCGTATCTGAGCTTCTCAGGTTGTTGTGCTCATTGTTACTCTGCGTAGAAGCTATCATTCGGCCTTCTTCGTCTTCGGTGGTTACATCAAGAAATGGGGTACTTGATTGATCGTTACCCGGTGACGAGGTTCGTGGCTTTGGAAAATAGCTTTGTGGGACTTCGCCGGTCCGTAATGACCAAGAACGTAAGTCGCCTACGGTAACTGTACACTAAATAAATGTGTAGTTTGTTTGATAGTAATTTTAATGCCGAGGTCTAGTTTTTAACGAGTATCATTACTCGCGAATTACTATCCTCTAGGCGTTCTTAAACCTAAGTTATGTCGTCAAGACCTCACCCATGCGCTGGACGCTATGCCAGAACAAGTGCTTAGTTATGTCGACGTTGGCGAGCCGGGCATGCTCAAGGGGCAAAACACACAGAATCGGATTCTTTATCAATTTACAAAATGACAAAGTCCGTATACTGGGAAAAAGTGTCGGTGTTCGCAATCGTGCAATACGACCACGGACACCCTATCGTTTTAGGACACCCTGTATGCGCTAGACGCAATGCTAGTACAATACCGAGCGATACTAAAGGGATAGGACAGCGCTCAGCAATCGTGCAATACGACCACGTTATACCTTTTTCCTTAGGACACCGTGTATGCGCTAGATGCAATGCTAGTACGATACGCGGTGATACTAACAGGATGGACAATGCTCAGCAATCGTGCAATACGACCACGTCATATTTTGGAATTGAGGAATCCTTATGCTAAGCGTCAGACGCAATGTTGATACTTAGCCAGAGAGTATGGAGAACTGGATCGTTAGGTAGGATATGAGAAAATGGATCCCTCGGTGGTGTTTCGCCCGCCTTTTATACCTTGCTCGGGGGTCATGTTAGAGAAATTTTAGAGGGGAGATCCAGATCGATCCGGATTTTCGAGTCGTCTGTCTCTCTCTCTCTCGACGTTCACTCACGCGGCGGTGTCGAGCGTTGATCATGTGTGTGTCAACGCCGAGCGTTGAGCATGTATGTATAGACACTGGGAGTTAAGTATGTTTCGTTTATGCTAGTCAGAGAGCGTGCGTGTCTGTGTGAGTCTTGTGTTGTCGGGAGCCTGTGTCTGCGGGTGGTATAGGGTCCGTTCCGTTACAATATATATATATAGAAGAGTGATAGTGCAAAAATAAAGTGTAATTTAATAAATAAACTTTTGAACAGTGCCTTAATAAATAATTTTTTTTTATTAACCCTAACCCCATCAATTCATTTTTCCGAACGTAAACTCTAGAACGGAGTCGAAAACAGTGCCTCTTCTCTTTTACTATAAAATGTCCCTTGCATGCAATAATAAAGTTTATTTGGAAATCATTTTCTTCATTTTTTATATAACTTATGTGAGAGAATGGTGTATGATACCACCCTACGTTTGAACCACCCTAGGTTTGAATTATGTATGGTTTTAAACCACCCTAGAGTGGTAAAGACCTTACATACATGAAAATACTATTTGCACTTGCAACCCAAAACGGAATCAAGTGATGCGAAATAATTTTAAGCAAGAAGATATTTGATTTGAGAAAAAAGAATTTCATAAGTACTTCACCAATTTTTTTTATCTATTGCTCATGAGATATGATTCGTAATCAATAAACATTATAAAAGAAAAACTCGCGTCGTACTTCGGCCAAAATTATTTTTTCCAATCAAATTTTTGCTCTCGAAATTTTGTGCGTATAGTTTTTTGTTTCAAAATCTCGTTTCGTTATGATTACTTATATTTAAAAACTTTCGGTGCATTCTGATGCTATTGGAGTATTACTTCGGCATCATTTTTTATGAAATATTTTCCGATCCGTTGATCTGTTGGCACGGATATTTCGGTGTAATATTTTTTGAAATTTTTTGTTACAAAATTTAAAAAAAAATCTAGTTTTTACTTGTTTGTTGTTCTTTTATGCGTGGTATCTTCTCAGAACTACTGTACGTTTTAAGTAATCCAATAATTTTATAAGTATTGACGGTTAATTACGAAGATTGAATTCATTTGACTACTTCTTAGATCAATATTTCACATTGCATTTTTAGTCCGAATATAGTCGCGATACACCAGCTCGAAATTTGATCATGTATCCATTTTTAGCTGAAATCATTAAAAAATCGCTTGAGCCACCTCTAAAATTTTTATTCAGGATTCAATTCTTAAGAGAATCACTTTTTGATAAAATGTTACCATATTTTGCTACAATGCCGAAAAAACTGTCAATTCTTTTGCATCACTCAGGTACATACATAATATAGACATGTTTAATTGGCAAGCTATGAATTTCATACTCGAGTACGTACACAATATTAACATGTTTAATTAACAAGCTATGAATTCCATGTAAATGTCGACAAATCCTAGCCAAAAACAGCATAAATGCTGTGAAAAACGCTGAGACAAGTACATTTACGCCCTCCAAATAGTCGTTCCAGTTAATCCCCCCCACCCCCAGCGCCAAAATACCGATTCCCACAAAAATTTACAAAAACCCGTCTAAAGTCGTTCATGCAAAGATCTCTTCACACAAAAATCCTTTCTAAAAACCAACTGATCATACAAAGCTTTATGGGTAACCACTCTCATTATCTTATCAAATTAAGTCAAATTATACAGAGGTGATAATTTCATTCTTGTAAATGTTGTGAGGTCACAAAAAGTTGATAAATTAATAGAAATCTACAAAAGTATATATGACCAAGTACGTAGGATTTTATTATATTTATAAAATCTCCAATTAAGTTCATATGCCATTTCTCTAATTAATGCTTTATTACAACGAATTATTATCCTATGACTTGGAACTACAAGGGTTTTCAAACAAAAAAAAATACAGAATTGCATTAGCCTGCGTGAGCTTGAACGCTGCCACACTCTCATTTGTAGTATTTGTAGTATAGTTTTATTGGTAACAAATTGATAAAAGTTTAATATCGTATGTAGAGCGGATACACACAGAGTACTTGTCCGGCCCGAAAATTTTTCATAAAATTTGTAACATAAGTCAACATTAATCTACCATACATTTTGGCCTTAACTAGTAAAGTAAGCACAGCTAATTTGGAATCACAATATGCGGATTGTTTTGTATCCCAAATTATCCTCCTTTCCTTTAACCAATTTTTATCGATGAATTGATGCTCATGTGGAGCATATCTCACATTATTACACGGCACGTTTATTCCGGTTTTGTAACATCCAGGGAAAAACTGGAGTTACAGAGCGTCTAAACGGTACTGTACACCCGGAATAAGTAATCCAGTACCATTTACACACACTTTTACACCGGTTTTAACTACAACAGGTTTTACAAAACGAAATAAGCCTGCCATGTAAGAACGGTCATCAATTCATTGCATTTCAAGGCGGGTAAGATTCGAATCTGCATCAGGAAATCTGAACGTTCGGAGTGGTTGAAAAATTTGCCGTGAACAAAAAAGCATATTTTTAGCTGACTAGTTGAAAAATTTTCGGGCTGGACAAGTACTCTGTGCGTATTCGCTCTACGAGCGATAGTAATCTTTTATCAATTTGTTACCAATAAAACTATACTATAAATACTACAAATGAGAGTGTGGCAGCGTTCAAGCTCACGCGGGCTAATGCAATTCTGTATTTTTTTTTTTTTGAAAGCGCTTGTAGTTCCAAGTCATAGGATAATAATTCGTTTTAGTAAAGTATTAATTAGAGAAATGGCATATGAACATAATTGGAGATTTTATAAATATAATAAAATCCTACGTACTTGGCCATATATACTTTTGTAGATCTCTATTTATTTATCAACTTTTTGTGAACTCACAACATTTACGAGAATGAAATAATCACCTCTGTATAATTTGACTTAATTTGATAAGATAATGAGAGCGGTTACCCATAAACCTTTGTATGATGAGTTGGTTTTTAGAAGGGATTTTTGTGCGGAGAGATCTTTGCATGAACGACTTTAGACGGGTTTTTGTAAATTTTTGTGGGAATCGGTATTTTAGCGCTGGGCAGTGGGGGGGGGGGATTAACTGGAACGACTATTTGGAGGGCGTAAATGTACTTGTCTCAGCTTTTTTCACAGCATTTATGCTATTTTTGGCTAGGTAATAACTGCTAATCCTATTTATTTGTAAGAAATTCGTATCCGGAATATTTGCCATCACAGCAATCATTCATCAGCTTAAGATTATATTTGTGAAAATAGTAAATACTATTTTTTTCATTGATAAGGAGAAAGATACACAATGTCCCTTGTGCTTTTAACTATCATATTATTTTTGCATAACTTATCGGATCAGCTATTCAAACGAATCTTTTTAGATGGTCACATTTTTGTTGCGTCACCTCGATAACTGATATAAATGTTTACATACCAGAATATGCTCGAAAATTTCGATATTCCTGATGCATAAAAACTGAGATGTTATAATATTTTTAATTGTTTGAAAAAAAAAAATGAACACGTGTTTGGGAATAATGTTCATCAATGTTCAATATCAATGTTCAATATCAATGTATCAATGTTGGGAATAATAATTCATCAATGTTCATTAAATTAGTAGAATTGTTGTCAGAAAGTGTTGAATAATAAATAGAAATTTAACAAAGAAGGAAGTTTGGGAAGTATCGATTTTAGTTTATAATTTTTTTAGGAAGTTTAAGAATAAAAAAATAAAGGCGTTCGAGGGTATACGAAAATACGGCAGCCTAGGTCATTGATCCCCCAGCGTTGCTAAATATAAGGGAGACTGGAGTAGAGTAGGTGCCCTCCGGAAATATTTCAATTTTTATCAGTTTTCATAAATTTGTAAAAGTGTGCCATGAATTTTTTTTCGTCATCCATCCCTTGACATTAATCGAAAAAAATGTACCGAAGAAAAAGCGTACGCGGACTATAAATGAATTTATAGTACTCCGAAAAATGATAATTATAGTATTACGATTCCCTCATTATTGACCATAATAATCATCAGATCCTGGTGTAGTTAATAGTTCAGTTCATTGGACTTATTATTTGTCGTTTCTTGCATTATAGTTCAAATCATTAAATCTCATCTAAAATACCTACGATATTTATGAGCAACGGATACAGAAGAAGCTTCAAATACGTTCAAAAAAAATATCTAAATATTAGCCAACATATATACGCTAGTGTTTATTAATTTTCGGAGAGCACCACTCGTAGTTTATCAGTTACATTCATCGATTCACAAATGAAGACACGTATTGCGTATGTTATATCAGTTTCGATAAGATCAGATTTTATTCTAGATACAGCAAGTTCTTACCTAGACTATTTTTTTTTTAATTATATATATCAACGCCTAAAAACACAATTAAAGATGAAATCACGTTGTTAAAGATAATACAATCGTAAAACCGATGATTACGGCGTTATCATTACATTCAGGCGAACAATAATCATACGATTAACAAATAAATGTACTTATTTCATAATACTATATTTAGATCCTGATATCCTTTTTTTTTTGCTTTGACTAGATATGAATTTGTTACATCATTCTTTTGAATTGTTTTTTCAAATACTAACCGTATATTAAAAAATAATAATTATACTTAATACTTTGCATTGTAAAAGCTTCTCATGACATTATCACCTATATTTTTCCAGTAATCGAAGTATTTTCTCGTATATCATCTGCGGTGCTGTTTTTCCCCATAAAAAGTCATAATGATTGAAGTTATTAGATGGCACTTTCTCGTTAAGCACGATGTTCCTTAATTTCAAACTTAATAAGCTGACATCCTGCGTACGAAATTCAAAACAAAAATGGGTAATTTCATTCTCAAAACGTTAACAAAATAGGATATTTGTTTCGAAGCAAAGTGATCAATTTTAAGTTTTGAATATAAACGGAAATTAGAATTTCCGAAAGAAATAACAAAAAAAGTCTCTTCCTTATTAAGATAAAATTGTAAAATGTATATTTTTAAAATATGTTTATTTACCTCCGGCGTAGCAAGCCAATCGTTATCACTGCTGAAGAGTGCAATCGGTGCAGTTATTTTATCTAACGCATAATCAGGCGGTATAATAGAATCGTACAATCTTAAATTCTTCTTCTTATCGACGTAATCAAAAGCTCTGAAAGTACCTGCAAACAAATTCAAAATATGCACCGTGTCACGAATAGAGAAAATATGGATGTATTCAACATATTTTCTTGTGCGAGTTTATCTATTTTTTGCTCCATTTATTTAGTTTCCTTATCCCTTCTGATGTACTGATAAAAATTTTAATCAATTCCACTCAATCAGATACCGGCCGATACAGCAGATAAGCTTTCGAAAAATTCCAGAATCCAATAATTCGAATGGATCAGAATAAGTAAAGCTTCACTAGTCGACATTGCACCATTTGAACAAAATATATCAATTACCTTGAACTCGAATCATTTTCACTGTCAAAATATTGAAAAAAAAAATCTCGCTCCTCTGCCAAAAACATTAATATTCTTGAAATAAACCTATTTTCACAATCTATTTCCAGTTTTTTCAGAAACTAAGCGAATTTACAAAGTTTTCGAGCGCCAGCTTAGACTAAGCCGAGCTTTTTTTAAAATGGTTTATTGAAAATTCACTTAGTTTGTAAAAAAAATGGATATTGGTTGTTTTTTAAAGTTTTATTATTTCGAAAAAAGTCGAATCATGATGTTAGAGGGTTTAGTTTTTTATCGAAAAATACGTTGATAACTGAGTAAAAATGATATTCTTGATTTTTGTTGTTCCTACAGTTTCCAAGTTATCACAGTTTGAATAAAAAAATCCCAAAGTACCTGGTCGCTGATTTTTTATATAAAAAACCATGAAAGAAATTTGCTCACATTTAAACAAACCAGAATTTAAATACTGGCGCGAAAGGCCTCGCATATAGAAGATTCCGACATTACAATTTTTTTAAACAATTTTTCTAAATATAAGTAATGAAAGTGGCGCTTTGTTCCAGAACTTCAGAGGTGGCCCAAGGCCTCGACAATTAATAAATTGTCACCTGTAACGCAGTGACCTACCTGGATGCATGTAACCTTGCCCGAAGTGCACGAGTTGTTTCCAAGAAGCTCCTGCAGGTACATGACCGATAATGACCGTTAAATTTGCCTAGAAATTAATAAAATATGTGTAAAACTCAGAAAAAATTAATTTTTTTGAAAATTTAATAGTTGTACCAGATCGAGTTCGCCTTGACTGTATCCAGCCACCAGGTAAAGCGTATTGCTACACAAAAACTGTGTGGGTGCACCGTTGTGACACAAGAAACTGGAGATAAATTTTCCCCACTCGGATCTCGAGCCCAGCTCTGGCCAGCCGAACTTTTCGCCGACCCACTGTCAACGTGATTAATAAAAATTAACTACAAAAAAAATACGGAACAGTAACTTCAAGCTGGGTACAATTTTACTTAATTGAAATTTCTGACAAACTGATGCGACATTAGCGAAAATTATATTTTTTTAACGAATGACAAATGATTATTAAAAGGCTGTCCCGTAGTTTCTTAAGAGGCACCACTAGTGTGACACTTTCAAAAAATCGATTTTTTTTATTTTTTTGCATTTTTCGATAGTCTATACCTTCAAGAATAACATACTAAAATTTGAAGTGAGGATCTCCAATCGTTTTTGAACTACAGCCTTCTAAAGAGCAGCTGCTCTAACAATGAAATCAATATTTTTATCTTTCAACGCGTTTTTCTCAAAAAGACATTTTTCAAATTTGCTGCAGTTCTAACTCGAATACAAATCATCCGATCGACTTGAATCTTGTTTTAGCGTATTTAGTATTTGTTTCTTCATACAATGACCCTCCAGTTTTTCGATTGGATAAAAAATGTCAATTTGCCATGCAAAAAACCATCAGATTTTTAAGCGTAATTTGGAACTTTTTTTCAAAACTCCGCCATTTTGTTGGGTTTTAATTTTTTATCACAATCCTGCGTCATTGTACAGGCAATACTTTCTAGTTTAACGGACTTTTTTTATTTTTTGGATTTTAAGCACTTTGAAGGCCGCGATCACTGCAGCAATGGGAGAACTTTTTTTTTTTGGAGACTCGGGAAACGGCGTATAAGTCGCTGAAAATTGAATATTTTTATACAAAAAAATTACTGTATATACATAACTTATACACAAATATATCCTCGAAATTTCAAAACATTCGATGCAATACTTTTCTTTCAATAAATTCCCAAAAATCACCTTTTTTGGGCGGTCAGACTAGTGGTGCCCGTTAATGAAATGATAATGTAATCGCAAGAACGAGATCGGGCTTGTGAAATCCAGTATTTAATATGTATTCAAAATTGTTTTGAAAAGCTCGCATTTTTCTTGCCAATTGTGCATTAATAAATATGAGAATTTAGCCTTGCATGGTGCACACTCTTATGCGAACGTTGGAAAGAATTAATCTAATGGGAGAACATTTGCATGACCTACCACACCAAAGTACGTGAGTCTTGCGAGTTGGGTAATCGGTCCCCGGAGATTGCCGGTGAAGGCTGCGGGCGCGAGGCCAATAGCTAGTGCAACTTTTTCATTGTATTCCGGTCTCACCGAGGTCATTACCCAAAATTGGGTCGAACCCTGAGAATGACCGATGTAAATGAGTTTTTCGCGCCTCGTTACTTTTAAAACGTGATCTATAGTGGCCGGTAGATCGTACACCCCCAACTCGTGGAAGCTAAACAATTTCAATTTCTTCATTTTAATTCACTCAGTATTAGTACGAAAATCGAATATACATTTAACGATCGATCTTCTTGCATATTTAACTTTGTCCAGATTATTTGGATTGTCATCCATTATTAATAACCCAAAGAATTTTAAATTAAAACATTTTTTCGTTATTCATCCGAGATTATTGAAAATTCAATTAATGAATCTATGGGTCGAAAAAAAATCATTACTTCGCCTACCTAAAGTTCCAAAACGTACGATTCTCAGGCACTAGAAAACGATTCTGACGCGAGTAGATGTTTCCACGATTGTTTCCCAACCAAACGTCGTATCCTTCATCCGCCAGGATGTACGCTGCAGTGAAAACATTAATCAAACATATTAAATGTTTCTCCAGTGAGGTAATCGAGTAATTACATATTTGCACAAAAAACAATGATTATTATTATTATCGGAATACTCTGTTGTGCCATATTTTAAAAATCTCTTGTTATTAAAATAAAAATTGCAGTTACAATAAATTATTGGAGGATCATATCTTATAGATCTAGCATTAATCTGAAAAGGACAAAATACCAAACGCCCCCGTCCGGTTTTTAGGACCCTACGAAATTCCAACTAATTCAATTGAAGCAATCATTTCAATGTATACTTAATTTTTTATCAAATTTTGGCGTATAATATTTTTATAAAAATATTGGAAAACAATAACTAGTCATACTGTTTGTTACAATTTCGTGAGAAATGCTTTTGTTTACCGTCTTTCTTATACGTACTTTTACACAATGTCAATTTTTTTTTTATATTCACGTATACGCGATACCTTTTTCCTGACAGTTTTTTAGCTCTAAAATATCACTCTCTAAATATTTTTGCACGAGATAAGTTTTCATATGATCTTCAGGCATGAATCTAACATCGTGTGACTCCCGGAAACCGCTTATCGAACATATCTTTTTGTTGTAAACAAATAAAGCATAAAAAAATGCTATATTTTCGGAAAAAACTCGTTTCTGATGAAGTTTGCTCGTAAACATACCGATATTTTGATGTATATTTATGTTGTAAGTTGAACACGAATCAGAAATACGTTTTTCAAAATTCAAAATAGCGAATCCAATATGGCGGACCAAAAAATACAAAATATCGCTCTGGCTGTGAAATTTTGTATATTAGGGTTTTTGGGGTCGTTGACTACGAATCCAATATCCAATTTTCGAAATTCAAATTGGCGGATCCTAAATGGCAGACCAAAAAATTGAAAACATCGTCCTTGCTGAGAAATTTGGCATGTAGAGGTTTTTGGGTTCACTGATTACAAATCCGAAATTCAATTTTCAAAATTCAAGATGGCGGATTCAATATGGTACCTCAAAAACCCCCATATACAAACCTGCCCGAGTAATTCGATCGGAAAATTGTTTTATCAAGAATTTTGACAAGATCGCAAGAATTTTTCAAAATATTTTTGTCTTCGTAAATTTTTCTTTTCGATTCCCGAAGAATGAATAGAAGATCACGTATTTGGGACATTATTTTATTAAATCATTCAACGCTATACTCAAAAAGTTTCCAAATCATTGACCGAGCAGTTGCCGCAATACCGCATTGCTTGTATTATAAAAGAGAAAAATATTAAAAAAGTGATATTTGTAAAAACGTTAACACGAATTCAAATGAACGAACCAATTCATTTCAGAGGACAGAAATCGTGTGGTTATCAGATGAATTTTTCTTTTCTTGAACAATTTCCTCATAACTTTTTAGCATTATTATTATTGAAATTCAATGTTCACAATGTAACTCAAAAAGAGCTGAATATTTTATGTTTGATTGAAAATTCGTTACTCAAAAGAGTGTGAATAGCAATTTTCACCTGGAGTTTTTGGAGTATCTATAAAATACTTTCTTTTTTAATACTTGGCATCGAGCCGCTGCTACGGCTCTTGTTAATAAAATTAAACCAGTATTCAGTTCCTCCCCGTCCCGATGAATGCTGCAGATAGAGCACATTGACAAAAGAACTGATTGATGATTAAAATCGTTTATATTTTAATTGACAAATCTCGTACATTATTGCGTACGAATTAGAGTACGAATTCGTCCAGAACTCTTGAAGCGAGCAAAATTATTTACGCGCTAAGTAAATTTTTAATACGAGCGTTAAGGTGGCATTACTGTTTCTATTGGCACGATCTCGAGGCCATTCTCTTTCGTTCCGTTTAGTCGAGAGGACACTGTCGTTCAGTTAGTCCAAACGCGCGAGAACCTTAGAACGAATGTTTATTACGCGAATAAATACCGCAAAGAAAAGGCGCCCATATAATTTCCTCACAACCTCACCACGTGTGCGATTATAAGAAAGTAAATGAGTATAAATGACCGTCGAATACCGACATCTGTACTCGCTTTACATCTGTAATTTCGCATGTTCAAACGTTTGAAAAAAAAAAGAAAACACGTCATTAGTTTTCAGATTGTGTATAATTTTCTCATTTTTTTTTTTTTTTTTTCAAGAACGCACGCAATATTTAATAGTACCAGACTGACCCAGAGCTTTTCCAGGACCAGAAATAACCCAATCGGCTGAACTCCCTGCTAAACCGTGCTGGAGAACAATCGGTACTTTTCCAACATCCCTCTCCCACGTGTTACCCACGACACGTCCATGAGGAATACGATGGATTTCGAGTACGTAACCATCCGCTGTCTCGACCTTGTGAGCCTCCAAGGGATAACCATATTTTGTAGCCAATTCGGGCTGCAATGATAAAATTCATAAGAAAAAAGACTTCCGGTGATACTCCATTAAGGGTAATAAAAGTTTCGTTCCACAAAGGCATCTAATTTCCTCGAATAAACAAAAAAAATAACGTTCGTATTGGAGTACAGAAACTTGAGAGAATCTCGGAGAGAAATTGAAGTGATAAGCATTATGTGCTTACAAAAATTGTTTGAATGAATAATTTATTATTTTTAAATTCATTATTATTTATTATTATTAAATTATTTATAAAATCAATAAATTTTTTATTTAAATTGTTGATTTTGTGGTTATTTTTGCAAAAATTACACTCGACCGTATATTCGGTAAAAAATGAGCCGAAGCATGAGAATTTTCGATTTCTGTTTAAACATGGTAATCTGTCACTTTATTGATTCGCTGGCTACGTTAAGAAAAGTTTGTTTATTGTTTACCTAATTATAAATTTAATTCTTCTTAAACTCACGTTGTCACAACCATAAATTATCAAAAAATGAATAGAGATTAATACGACATTATCAGTTATTGTTTTACGTTCGAGTTTTCGTGAGAAAAGCTTTTATATGGCTACCAAAATAATTGACATGAATGAAAAAGTATCGATCTTGAAAAGTTCAATCTTTTACAGACGTCGATCGAGTATTCCGGCATTTGGTATCCGAGACGGTACATTAAAAAATCACTAAGAATATTTGAAATTAAAAAAAAAAACACTCTCATTTTCAACGACAATATTTTTTTATGCTTGGAATAACGAACTAGTCGGCATTTTGGAAAGTTGAAATTGCTTATCGTTCACGAGTCAATGATCCACAACACGCACCCACATAAACACTCACAAATATTAACAGAAATGAGAAATGTGATTCGTTAAGTGATTCATTGAATCATATTGAGATATTAGTTCGATATATCTTTGTCGTTAGCATCATAATGACTTACTGTCTTGAGGTCAATGTCGGGATTCCTGTCGTTGAATGCCTCAGCGGTACAGGCGAGAACAACCAAAAAAATGTGATTTACGAGAGCTCCCTGTGTCGTCGACATTTCCAACGAGATACAGTGACTCCACGAGGAGACTAACAACCAGCATTTATATATGTAAACGTGTAGACGCGGGAGACACTGCGTTTAAACATGATACAAACTCCAAAGACCCGAGTGGCTCTCGTACTTAAGCCTCTAGTATTGCAATTTTCCATTGATCTCACTCGTCGCGTTTGCATTCCCCACCATCACGAAATTTACGAACATATATTTTTTCTTTCATTCCTGCCTTTTTATTCAACTTTACATAATCGATATTTCAACAAATTGATTTGTTTATTTAAATTATAATTCAAGATACTTCGGTTCGGTTGTTAAGAATTAAAGGTTACATTAGTGAAGAATCTCATGGAGATAAAATTTTTTTTTTTTTTACGCCAGTTACTCGAATTAAATAATCGCTTATGAAACATCTATAATAATTTTCGTCGTTATTTATGGGCGTCCTCTTTCAGAAAATCAGCCTTGATGCACAGTTCAAGTTCAAGGCTTGCACCTCTATATCGAATCAGCGAATCATCACTTTCCAAATCGCAGCTCCGAAACTCGTTTTCACTGCTCCTATAAATCATCGTATAAAATGGTTACGAGGCTATTGAATTCAGTCTGTTAATGACAAAAAGACCTTGTCCGCAATCGTCGATAATTGCCAATATTAAAATCGACTTCTTCACCAAAAATTAAGTTTCATGCATGTCAATAGAGTATCAATGGGTTGAATAGATCAGAGAAAAACCTATAAGTTCTGCTTGGATTATGGAAACATCGATCATTGAAGTCGAGTTTCTAGTGTAGTAAATGCCCAGTAAAAACTGCAATTTAAAAAAATTATTGTAATTATAAATCGATAACGATTCTTTCTGTTTTCATGCAAATACTGTAGAAATTGTTCTTTTTGCTTTGTAAAAACGTGTTTAACAATCAAAAAACCTTCAGATCGAAAAATCATAACAATTTTTTTAAATGCGAATAATTTTAAAAAATTACTGCAGCCAAAAGTAGCGCAAATGTATTAACAATTATGTGTGAAAATATTTTTTTAAAAACATCGACCTCATTTACAGCAAAACATCAAATTAATATTCCTGCGCATATATCTATATATATATATATATATATATATATATATATATATATAAGTGAACAATAAAAGACGAATAACACAGTATGATAAACCTACACCTAATGCACACGCATAAGCCTATGAAAATATACCATGTGTAAATAGAACGTTGTTAAATTTCGTAATTTCGCAGGTGCAAGGAGGTCGTTGAGACTACAGTCAGTGATCGGCAAAACCGTCGACAAGGTCGATTACGACACTCGGATTTAGCGATAAGGATCCCGATGAATTCCCCGGCTCATCCGACTCTTCTGTGTATATACGAAGGTGAGTTCTTATTAATGGCGTCATTCCTAGGTATATGATTCCTATAATATAAATACAACTCTTTCCTTCGGGGAGAAAAAATAAAGTTGTAAAAAAAGTTGAGACAAGTACATTTATTCCCTCCAAAAAGTAGTTTCGATAAAAAATCCCTCCCTAAGCATAAAACCCCCACAAAAAGTTATATAAAAGCGATTTTCTCCCAAAAAAGCTAAGCTTGCAAAATTTCTCTCATTCACATCAAATCTCACACAAAATTATAAGAGAGCCTCACAAAAATTTACCAATCAAATTCATAATCTTACAAAAGATGCCAGTTAAAATCTGACCAAAAATTAAATCTAAACTTTACAAAAAGTCGTTAAATAAATTGAAACTACAAAAGCCTTAGTAATTAAAGAAATTAATAGTCAAATACATTAAAACTTATTAATCTTTGATAAGAAATCTTTCAATTAATTGAAAATACATTTTCTCTACAACACAGTTGTTCTGCACAACGAGAATAAGAATAAAAAATTAGTATGAAGAAAAAATCCCGATACAAAAAAAATTCCAAATAAAAAAAATTAGATCGAAAAACAAATTTCGGCCGAAATACTTGACGAGTTTTTTTTTCTTACTTAATTCAATAATACGTCACTCATGATCGCGAACTCGTCAAGTAATTCCTTCCTTGCCAAGACGTTCGAACAACGATATTTATATAATGGTTTATCATAAATGGCTGCACTCAAATAATGGTTTCGTGATGCACATATTTTCCTGAATGCCGAGATAGTTCGATGACGAAATATGGTAGGCATGAAGATATATATAGCGCATATGCAAAAATGTGTATGAATATATACCGGGGAAACCGGGGCAAAGCCGGCTATCTACACGAAGATACTTTTATTCGAAAAATGACTATGTTTTTATTGTAGCGTCGGACTATATCGGCATAATGGGAGTAATCGATGTAAACAATGTGAAGAAGTGATATAATTTAGTTGAATTTGACAATAAACATAGTAAATTATCCGATTATTTTACAATAAATATAGTAAAACTGTCCATTATGCCGATATAGTCCGACGCTACGATAAAAATATAGTAATTTTTCGAATAAGAGTCTCTCCGTCTAACTAAATATTAATTTTTTAATGATTCCAATAAACGGAATTAAAAAATTATAGCGTTCTCTCCAATGTTTTATGATTTTTGTTTCGTTACACAACCGTTGTCATTAGTCGAGGGAAATGTTTCAAAGAAGATGCATACACAAGCTGGCAGAACTGTGATCCTCCAAACTTCATTGTATTATGATTAATCAAACACAAGAACATAGTGATAAAATATTGATAAAATAGACAAATATCACGCCAAAAGCAAAGCTTCTGGAAAGTCTTTCCACGTAGATAATGGCGAAGACACGCGATCTCTGTTTTCCAATGAGCCGTATCCAAAATTAACTCGAATTTTGATCCAGGGTGTTCGGCAAGGTGGGCACAAGATTCATGTGCTGAGATTTAAAAAAAAATATAGGAACTGAATAAAAATTAACAATTTTCAAGTACCCCACTTTGCCCTGGTCTCCCCTATGTATGAATATAGGCACACCAGCATCATAAACTGTTTCGATAATGCCATACTCATCAGAGTCTTTACCCATTAATGTGAATTAATGCTAGTGTGAGAAAAGGTGAAAGAGTTTACTGGCTGGGTCGAGGTCGCTTTTTACTATGATTGATTTTAGTGTATCTGTGGTATGTGTCTTTTTCTAACGAGATAAAAACCCCAATGGAAATAATTGTTCTCACCTACATACATTCTTGCACTTCCAAGGACACTTTATAATTATAACAATAAAGTTACAACGAACTTTACATTGATAATGCTGCTCGCTGACTGATATAATGAACGTTGATAAACTGCTGATTGATACATTGCCTGATGGAGATCCGTTTGATTTGAATATGGAATTCCCATAGTTTTTTATTTCGAGTTAATTTTTGTATTTTGTATTTTTCATAAAAAATGTTTAACAATTGTCTTTATAGTTTATATCAAACTGAAATTTTGGAAATAATGAATATCGAGAACCTTTTAAAATTAGTTCATTATTTTTACAACTTTAGACGTTTTCAGAAATTGTTCGGGCTCGGAAATTTGCAATACCTCATAAAAATGGTGTATTATTACAATAACTAACTGCTCGGGGAAAAAAACAAAATTGTTATTGTTTTTGCGACAAACAGAAATTTAATGGTCAATCACCTGTCATGGATCCCCGTGGACCCAAGCCGACGACTAATACAGCGAAAACCTTCGTTTCCAGTCCTTGCTGCAGTCTCTCTGCTATGAGATTACGAAATTAAGCAAGCCAGTTCGTAAATTGCGTTAGTTAATTTTACATGGAATTCAAGCCATTCACCGGATTGGCAAGAGTGACCGCGAACGCGAATATGACGATGTCGTGTCGGGCGCAAAAAAAATCTAAAACAATATTTTTTCGCTTCTGTTTTAATCGCTGAGGAAAAAAATCTCCTCTCTGTTCAAGATGATCGATGAAAAAAAGGCAAATCCTTATTTCGATACTAATATCAATCAGATTAATGATAAGGTTGCCAACATTGAGATGTAATAATAAAACTAACAAATTTAAACAATTTGTTTTAAAAAAGTACTATTCAACAAACAAATAAGCGATGTTTTTCTCGTCGTTTCAAATAAATTTGTCCGTTTTCTAGAATACTTTCAAATATTTTCCTCCTTTTTGAGATTCCTCTTTTCAACGTTCTCCGAAGCATTTGAAAAACTTTTTAACCCGTCAGCAGGCGCGCTATGAGACATTTTCTCACACTTATATTAAAACGATGATTACTCGAAAATTTCAAATGGCATAAACATTTGAAATTTTTTCTATCTTCACCAAATTTATTCTTCTGTATGATAGAAGAGTTAAAAAAAATTTTTGAATTTTCGTTTTTGAATTTTTTTAATTATTATTTTTTGGTTTTTAGTATCAATTATCGTTGTATTTATGATTTTTTTTTAATAAAAATGTGTAATAGCCACAATCACTGTAGCGGAATTATTTTCAAGTTCCTATTTATTAAATGAAGCACTTGAAGCTATACATGAGAGAAAATCTCTCATCGCGCGCCCAATGTTTAAAGTGTACGTAGCGCGCCTGTTGACGGATAAAATAAATTCTTCAAAAGTCTTTACAAAAATCTAAGAAAACAGAATAATCGGAAAAAAATAAACATGCATTTAGAATAAAAAGCACCAAACTAATTTCACGTATGAAATAACAAAAAAAATTGTCTCAGTATTATCTATTGAAGAATATTCCGTTTAAACAATATGTTAATGACTTTTTAGAACTACTATTATTGAAAATCAATATTCGTAGAGTTTCAAAGATAGCTGAATTTTTGCAGTAATTGACTTTTTAATCGCACAAAAAAGAAGTTTCTTTTCTTTTAAAAATGTCTACCTTTAACAAAAGCCTATAAATTTTTCCCACCAAAAAGCAACGAATTTCAGATTTATTCAATTCAACAACAACAACAAAAACGATTGGGATGTATTGATTCTAGGAAATTCAAAACTTTGATAAATCTATATACAAATTAATTTATTAATCATAGAGTATAACAATATTCTACAACACTTATAACAATAATAGTACATATACGAAAAATGTATATTTTTTATTAAAGGTAAATCGAAGATAAACATCAAATGTGTTCAACATTGTAAGCATTGAGCCTATGACTTGTTTGAAAGGTTTCACTATGTTAATATATGTATTTTCTATAAAACAGTGACTATAAAAGTTACAGAATATCGATCACGTAACGTCTCTTCCGAGTTCATTGAATTCGATCGTCCTGTAGCCATCAAGTACCTCGATAACGTCATCGTAAAGCAGTCTCTTCGTGTCTTTAAGAAATAAGAAATCGAGATGTCCGAAATTGGAGTAGGGAATCTCTCTCGATGTGGCGTTTGGAATTTTAATCAGTACAGCTTCTGTATCCTGTATTTATTTAATAAAACAAAATAAGAAGAAATAAAAGCGTTAGTACACAAACACATGTGCTTTGATGACGTACTCAATAGACTGTATTTAATCTCTTGGTGTTTTAAGACTCTTGACCTTCTTTGTCGTGTAAGGATCGTTCGGAGCGTAATAAAGTACCAGCGGTGCCGTTATGTTCTCCAGTGGATATTCCGGTGGGGCGAAACTCCTGTAACGAAGATAATTGCTCATTGGCCCAAAGTCGTACTGCTTAAACTTTCCTGCGAAGCGTTAAATGTGTCATTAACCGTCGAGTCATCGAATCATTAAAATTTACATTTTTTATATATGTTATTTTTTCTTTGCCTTGAGCTCCGAATAAGCTTACCACTCATTACAATTTGTCTATAATGCAGCAAAGTCTCTACGGAGGTTCCTTGAGGATAATGATTCAGCAGACGTGGTAGCATCGACTGTATTAAATATAAAAGTCGTATGAGTCATTCTGCAAACTCATTAATTTATTCGAGTGCCAAATTTGTAAGAAGAAAAAATGTTCGCGAATTTAAAAAAGTTTTTAATATTATTTATCATGTATCTCGATGAAGATTCATTTCAAATTTATTTATCAAATTATTGAATGAAAAAAATATCTATTAAAATAGTGAAAAAAAAAAAAAACAAAAAAACGATATTGATGTTTCGCTAACCACATTAAATTCTTCGCAATTGGTAAGACCGAAGAGGTAAGAAGCGAGTTTCTGACATAATACTCGAGTCCTCGGACGTTGACAAAAAGAGACATAGTACGTAAGATCCATTCCATCACGTGGAAACAGCTCGAACATATCGAGAAGTTTAAGTGCTTCCTGTTCCAAAATAAAGTATCATTAATATTTCATCTTTTACAAATATATATAAAAGAAAACTTAATGATAAGAAGAAAAAACACAAAGAAAAGTGCTCACCTCTATATGTTTACCGTAACGAATACCGAGGGCGCTAATAAGACCAGGCAGTGAGTGGGTGAATATAGCAACTGGTGCAAATGTCATGGCAACGTGAATTTTGTCATTGTATTCCGGTTTTTTGGAAAGTAGTACCAATTCGACCGTACTACCCATTGAGTGACCCACCAATGATACCCTCGGCATTCCCGTCAATGATAAAATGTAATCTATAGATGCTGAGGTATCATAAATACCAATTTCGTGCCAACTAGAACAACAAAAATATTTTAAAAGTGGTTCCGAATAACTTTCGTTCATGAGCTGCTTGCTTTTGTTCAAAGGGACATAAGCACCCAAAAGGATCAAATATTATTTCCAAGACATTTTTTTTTGGTTTTCTGTCAAAACCATAAGACTAAGAGTTAATTGAAACGTCCTTAGATATACGATAGATAATTATGTATAGAACGATCAGGAGAATTTTAAGCAAATCGATCGAATAGTTTCCGATATATTTTTGGAACCAGCTTTTTGAACGGCAAGTCTCGTCACGAAACCGTATTACAGCCTTGCACAACTTGTTTAAGATGAAAGCTACGAACATTTCTCAAAATGCATGTTTTTAACCACGAAAAATATTCATCCAATTTCTCCCATAATTTCCGACAAAGGAAATTCCTTAACCCATCAGCAGGCGCGCTACGTACACTTTAAACATTAGGTGTGCGATGAAAGATTTTCTCACCGGTATAGCCTCAAGTGCTATACCGGTGAGATATATACGGAAGAAACCAGTTTAGGAGGCCGAAATTTTGGTGTTTTACGTGATTTTTTTTTAACAGGGAAGGAATAATCAGAATTTGTTTAAACTTGGAGGATATTTTATTCATGTTTTGAAGTACACTTTGTAATTTTTTCAAGTCATTTTCGCCGGAAATAGTGGAGTTAGAAGCTGCTGTCCATGGACGACTTTTTTCAACTGGTGGGCATTCTAGCTCAAAAAG
Source organism: Rhimphoctona megacephalus (assembly GCA_963989365.1). Lineage (NCBI taxonomy): Eukaryota > Metazoa > Arthropoda > Insecta > Hymenoptera > Ichneumonidae > Rhimphoctona > Rhimphoctona megacephalus. Next base: position 46,941,022 of record OZ022415.1, on the reverse strand, counting down.
TTATTGACCAATCATTCTGAAAATTTGTGTGAATATTCTTTATTCACTTACAATCTATATGAACCTAACTCTGGGATGATATTATTATTAAAAATATTTTTTTTTAATGCAAAAAAGGTGAAAAAACATGATATAAAAACAAGACATTGTGTTCAAACACTTCAAAAACATGCAATTTTCAACTTTTTTGATCACAATTAGATTCATATTCTTAGGAAATATGTTGTTAACGAAAAAAGAAAATTGTAATGATTACAGATAAAAATTGTGACTTCAGAAATGCCCACCAGCGAAAAACTCGGATGGCGATCGTCCATGGACAGCAGCTTCTAACTCCACTATTTCCGGCGGAAATGACTTGAAAAAATTACAAAGTGTACTTCAAAACATGAATAAAATATTCTCCAAGTTTAAACAAATTCTGATTATTCCTTCCCTGTTAAAAAAAAATCACGAAAAACACCAAAATTTCGGCCTCCTAAACTGGTTTCTCACGTTAATTTGATAAATAGAAACTTGAAAACAATTTCGCTATAGTGATTGTGGCTATTAAACATTTTTATTTTTAAAAAACCATAAATACGACGATAATTGATACTAAAAACCAATAAATAATAATTAAGAAAATTCAAAAACAAAAATTCAAGAAAATGTTTAACTCTTCTATTATACAGATTACAGAAGAATAAATTTGGTAATGATAGAAAAAATTTCAAATGTTTATGCCATTTAAAATTTTCGAATAATCATTGTTTTAATATAAGTGTGAGAAAAAGTCTCATAGCGCGCCTGCTAACGGGTTAATCACTCTTTTTTACCTCTTCTAAGTTCATCTGCCCTCTTTAAATACTTAATAAACGACGTTTACCCGATTTCGGGAGTGTTTATTTTACCTGAATCGCCAAAAGTGTGACTCGTTTGAAGACATGTATTTGTGACGCTTGCCATAATAATTTCCTCGTGAATTCAATGCCCACACGTCGTACCCATTGTCCACCAGCAGATATGCTGCAAACGTTATGATAATGAAATTAAATAATAAAATTACAGCAAAAATTATGCAACACAAAACGTAACATTGATAATTAGTAAATACACGATACTTGGTTAGCTCTATGTATTTAAGGGGTTACATCAGAGTACAAAGTCGATGCGTGCTCATTAAGATTTTCACAATAACGACGAAAAAATCAAGACAAATTTTATTATAGTTATGTTATGTCCAGAGACTACAATTTTGCATTTCTGAGTATAAGTTAAGCGTTCCTTCGTGAGCCCGATTTGAAAAAATAGAAAAGTCCAAAAACCGTCATATTCGAGTATACAAGAGTGCGACAGGGCTCACGCTGGCTTTTTTTTTTTAATACTTGACATCGAGTCGCTACCGCGGCTCATGATCGCAAAATCGAACTCAAAAAGTATTTTGTTCCAATTTACATTTTCCAACTGCGTTGATAACATAATAAAAAATCTAACGATCCGACCACTTTAATGAAAGTTCCATTCTGTAAGATACGCCTCCCGTTATCGTTCTACATGGCCATTTTTTAATTCAATCAACCTGACTTAATTTTCTTAAACTTTTTGTACACGAGAAGTGAGTAAAATTCTAATTTTTTTTCACTGTGCTCATTATATTGTTATTTTTCAAAATTTTTGTATTCCCGATCGTACAACGATAGCTACTCATGTGTTGTTTCCAAATTCCTTAAGTGTTTTCATTTCAGATGACATGAACCGCCAATTTGCTGTTAACCGCACGGGGACGTTTATTGAAGGCGTATCTTTTGACCTCATATGTCCCACCTTTATACACCACCAGGACGATTTAAAATTTTCAATTGTGTTGTCCCACAGTCACAGTTTACAAGTAATGAAACAGGAATTTAATATATGATATTATTCACTTTGAAAAAAATTTCAAATGTAATGTTTTTCAACCCCTTACACCCAGAAAAAACATCTAATCGATTCAACGAAGATCTAGATAAATGAAATAATTTTTTTTTCTTGTCTCACGGCCAAATAGAGGTCTATTTAACTTTGAGAAATTATTTTTGTTTACCACAATATTTTTATATTCTTGATAAATGAAAAATGTAATATATGTATTAAAATCGGATATATTTTTATCTTAACCCTAGAACCCCACAACGGGGTAATTAATTACCCCACAAAAATGCCAAATTTCCTTCCCGAACCAATTTTTTTAAACCATTCCTTCCATTTTATAGAGTTTTCACCATTAAATATTTATCGAATGTGACTATATTGTGCACCATTCTCTACGTAATCAAAAAACAAAGAGAATGGTATACAATTAAACCTTATCATCGCATACGAGGAATATTTTATACTGAAGAGAAGATTGGGGTAATTATTTACACCAGGGTGGGGTTTACGTTGGAAAAAATAGATTGTGAGGTTCTAGGGTTAAAAATTGAACGATAATTAAGTTGAAATAAAAATAACATTTAAATTATTATTTATAATATTTATAATATTAACTATACCATATTCAATTATGATATTATTTAATAATATTTTCATGGATTTACGACATCACGACCCTGGATAGGTACAAAAATTCACGTTCGCCTTCCTAGACATAGTCAGTCAGAATAAAATACTTTGGTTTCCGCAATTTATGCACATCGACAGCGCAATTCGTATGCGAAAAATGCCTCCACGCTCTGCACCACGTGGTGGCCGGAGCAAGAAGCTTTAACGTGGATATTCGAATAAACGGATCCAAATAGCATTATCTATTTGATTTAAGGGAGCATATCCGTGAGTAGACGGTGGAAAAAATAGGTGAATTTTGGGAATTATTATCTCAAAAACTGTTTGTCCGATGTCATCCAAGTGTTATTCGAAAGTATAAATATTGAGGGATATTGACAAATTTTTTTATAAATATATATTAACTGGGAGCGCTGATATTGTGGCCGGAATAAAACATGTCACGGTCTGCGGTCCCAATGATTGCATGCAGTCGATTGATCTGAAACAAAAATTTCGGAAAGATTCTTAAAATGTAATAAATAAAGCCCTTCGCATCGTAAGAATTTTTGAAAAAAAAAATTTTCACAAAATGGCGCCTGATTGAAATTTACATTCAATTTTCAACCTGTTTCTGATTTTCAATCAGGCGTCATTTTGTGAAATTTTTTTTTTTTCGAAAACTCCTACGATGCGAAGGGCTTTATATATTACATTTTAAGAATCTTTTCGAAATTTTTGTTTCAGATCAATCAACTGCATGCAATCATGGGGACGGCAGACCGTGACATGTCTTATGACGGCCACAATAACAGCGCTCTTGATCAACATATACACTGAAAAACAGGCATAGTGTTGAGAACGGAGGCATAGTTGGCTCAACTACGCCCTGAGATTCGATAGTTGGCGCAACCTCCACGCGTACTTGAAGGTATTTTGTTGAACCAACTATGCCCGCAATTTGAGATAAAACTTTAAATATTCAATAGAACCAAAACATTTTTTGAATAAAATTCAATAAATATTTGAAATAGTATCATCGCTATTATAATATCATTGCTCGGGAAATATGGAAAAGTATTTCAGTCAATTGTATCAATCATGTTTGAATTGAATGAATTGCATTGTGTAATTAAAACGTATAGTGATTGTACCGAACAATTATGATTTTGAAATGACTGTAAAAAATATTTGAAATTTTTTTTTATATACATATTTTTTGGAATATTTTTTATTTGATATTTTTGATTTTATATTTTGCGAATTTCAATAGGAAATACGATTGATCGATTTTTTTTTAGTCTAGTAAGAGCGCCTATCTTGACATAATTAGGTGGCAAAACCGTTCTATATCAGCGTACTTCAATTGAATGAAAAGGCTTTAGACCTTTTTACCTCGTAAAAAGAGGATTCGAGCTTTCTCGACAACGATCGGTCGGAGTGATCGATATTTAACGATTCAATGTCGGAGCCTTATGGGCACACGGGCGGTGCGACGCTTACGCGAGAGCGCTCCGCCCGTGGCCCTCTAGCGGATTTCTGCCATACCAGAAATCCAGCCAGGGAATAAGTCTATCCGGTTACAATATATATAGTTCATGTTAATGGACAACACCACTGTGACGGCTTCAAAAAATCGATTTTTTGAAAACCATTTTAAAAAATCTAAAATACTTTTAAGATTGAAATGCCGTTGGACCCAAGTAGAAAAAATAATTATTTTCGTAGATATTGAATATTTTGTGGAGCGGTGCAGCGGTTCGCGACGCTCGGGGTCCCAAATTTGAACGCGTTTTTCTCAAAACCACTTTTTTGAGTGCGGCACGCAGGAGAACTCGAGCAATTTTTATCCGATCGACTTCAAATTTTTACTGTATCAATAAAAGTAGATTATCTAGAGAAGTACATAAGATTTTTTCGATATCTCAATAATTATAAAAGTTATAGCCTATTTTCGACGAGAAATTTTGCTCAAAAATCATTCTTTAATTTCAAAGGCGTGCCTATTTTTTAAAAATCAATATTTTTCCAAATCCCTATGTACTTCTCTTCAAAATATCATATTATTAACGAAAACACTCGGTATTTTTTTTCAGATCGACGTTGAAGAGAGTTCTGCTGCGTGCCGCGAACCACTGCGGAGATGACACGAGACCTTCCCCAGCGCCACCATGCGACGTGAAAAATGTGAAAAAAATGTTTTTTGATACATTAATAAACAAGGAACAAAACCCAAAAAAAAATTTTCGAATATCTCTTTTTTTTCCCACAAAAAAAAATTCTTGAAAAATGTGAAAAAAATAGGGGGTCACAGTGGTGTTCTCCGTTAAACAAAACTTATTGTTTGCGCAACGAAATTTTAGTAGCTTTAGCAAAAGGTTTATTTGTTTGAATAGAAATAAAAGAAATTTGAACATTGAAATTTGATTAGTAACAAAAGAAGTTTGAATAGTACAATAGTTGTTGTGATTACTTCAAATTCAATGGATTCTGTGTCTCAAGTTTTATTTTTTTTTTCAATGTAACCATTTATTGCGGTTGTATCACATGAAATACACACAACTCAAATAAATTAAATTTTAGCGACAAAATCATGGCGTAGTTGTCTCAACGACATGACTTTCAATGGATCGACCAGCGGGTTATTAACTAAACGTAATATAACTATTGGTGCAATGAAATTCGTCCAACCTCGTCGCGTAGTTGGCAATACTTTAATTTTTTTTTTTTCAGTGTATTTATAAAAATTTTAGTCAATATACCTCAATATTTATACTTTAAAATAAAATAAACTTGGATGAAATCGGACAAATCGTTTTCTGAGATAATAATTCCCAAAGTTCACCTATTTTTTCAGCTTTCTAGCTGAAACGAATAGAAATTTTATTAATTCAAATTAAAAAATGTCGAATTAATGATCGTAGTAGATCTAAATAGAACTTTTTTCTGGGTGTATCCTGGTGAAACACTTTAAGTAGTAAGTAAATATAATATTTAAATAAATGGCTTTTTTTGCTGTACCAAGATCATGTTGCGGGCCTCGTAAAACCCAAATATCCGAGGCAGCTAAAAGACCATGAATGAGTACAACGGGTGATTTTCCATGAGCTACCGGTGATTTAGGACCACCTGATATTCTGTGTATCGACAGAATATAACCATCTTCGGTAGTCACCTCATGCTGCTCAGCAATGTATCCCTCTCTCTCGACTAATTCGACCTGAAAATCTTTTCAACATGAAAAAAACAGTTCCATCATCTAATAGAAACAGCGATGAAAATTTGGAAGTGGAATAGGGTAACGGACTCTTAAAAGCTACCGGACTTGAGATTACTTTATAATTAAGGCTCAAACGTGGTATTAAACTGTTGAAAATTTCCGAAATACTAAAATTCGGAATCGAAAATTTCTTTGGATTTTCGGAAATTTAAACTTTGAACAGTCGTTTTTCGAGAACCGAAGCCTCTTCAATAAATTTCCATTGGTTGTCAAAAAAGTAACTCAATAGAGTTCTAAACTGTTACGAATTTAAGAAACTTGCACTTTTCATCAAGGGTTAAAAATGAGTTTAAGTTAATGGGCATTGATTACCTGCATTGAAAAGTTTTCTCTCGATCTAAAGAGGCCGAGGAAAAACGTCCATGAGGATCATGAGTTACGCGTTAATTTGAGTTAAAATTCGTGAGGCGCTTATAAAAATAAATATACAATTAAACAAGCAACAAAAAATATAAGGAACTCTGTTGGAATTATTCAAAGTATTGAAACAAAATTGCGAAATGCTTGATAATAGTATATCCAATAATATTTTTGTACCATTTCTGATGTCACTTTATTCGTTAATTTATTTGAAAAAATCGTTTTTTCATTCTTTCAGTTTCACTAGTATTTGATTATTTCATAATAAAGTAAAAATCGTTCGAGAACTCAATGAATGATCCAAGGAATTGGATTATAAGGGTTTCTGAAATTAATATAAAAGTTATCTTACAAATGTTTCGGTTTTCCGTCGTTGCGATTCGGCCACCACATTTGCGTCATAGTGTGTGCTTGGCTGATCAATGTGCTCATCAACCGCGGAAACATTGGCCCAACATCCTGTCAGAAACGTGACTAGCACTATCATCGTTATCATTAGTGAATCGAATACCGGATATCGACGCATGACGAGATAATCGCCCGACACTTTTCTCCTTTTCCCAAAACTCCACTATATATTAAATAATACACACGTGTATTGTTGTTTTTCTTTTCTCAATCACAAACACACAAAGTGGATGAGTTCACTCGACGAAAGGCAATCATCGTTTCGATTGAAATTTTGCTTGAAGCCCGGTTTATATTCTCTAGCAATGAGCTATCCATTCGCGACTGTTCGTAAAGAGTTAGCGTATAAAGCAAGTTGAAAAGAAAAAAAAAATTAAAAAAAATAAAGGCCACCATCAGCCTCGGTATGAGACCCGACTGTTAGGTATTGTGATGTTAATTGTAATTCGGCAAGCATGTATATACATCAACGCCAAAAAGTAAGCGTTCTTCTGGTCCCGCTTGACCTTGGCCATTGAACTCCTAATGTGATTTTTTCGGGTATTCAACAAAGCTTTTCAAATGCACTGGTTCAAACCGAGCGCGACCTTGATACACTTTTGGCACACCGAATTCTCGGATAACCGGTTTTTCATCCAACACTCCCTTCTTTATCCACCAATTTGCATCAATTCTATACCACGAATGTCTTTCAAGTTCACGAAAGATAAGATCGAAAACGTAAATTAAACATTAATTAAACATACAATTCGTAATGTTTTCTTTCTGACTTTTTTTTCTCTATCACTTATCATTGATGAAATAATGAAGCAGGTCCGCGTTGGCTCGGAGAATACTTTCGATTGAAACGAGGATGGAAATTGAATCCACACAATCGGTGAATCCTCTCCCACTCCCCATTTTACAACCATCCGGATCCCATCTGACTGAATGATTTCTCGAGAGCGTCATATTGTATGGAGTGAAATGATGCCAGGCACGCATACATAATGAGATAGGTTAACTGGTTATACGTGAAGAAAGATATACCCAAAGAAATTTCCTATTCGGCTGATTTACATATTTCTTTTTTCATTCGGAATACCCAGGAGAACTCCAAAATACCTACTCTAATAGTAATCATTTTTTTAAATTATTCCATACAACGCTGGAAGGTACCATACGAAGAGACGCGGGAGCGGCTCGACGCCCAGTTTAAAAAAGAACATTTTTTTAAAAAATTGCAAAATATAGGACGAAAAGAATTCTCGAGCACTGCCGTATACTTTCAAATTTTTGAAATCCTCCCCCCACCCAGCAACGGGTGAAGTAAAGACGATCTTCTTATGGCCGATTATTGATAAAACGCTATTTTTTCCGTTTGATTGTTGAGGACACGCAAATAATTGACAATTTTATTGAATAAATAAAAAAAAACAAAAAACTGCGCGCAATTCCACTGGAATAAATGATTCAAATACTACAGTAAACTACTGAGATGTTTGTTGAGTTATTTACCATAAATTTTTTTAGTGAATTTACACTCTGTTCGATCCAAATTCGTATAAACCATTTTTGGAATTCACTATTTAAATGAGTTAACTGCATATTATATCGTTTAGCAAAAAAACAAAAATCTGATTGGATTAACCAAAATATTCTCGACATCTATTCACCAATTAATTGATGAGGCCCTGAGCCGTTTTTCGCGTTACAGCTGCTGGTAAGATCGAGTACATTTCGAAATTCCGTGCAATCATTTTTGTCGACGCTAAGGATAACGAATTTGTAGTCCCTGAGCTCAGATTTCCATTCAGAGACGCAAAAAAAATTTCAAATACTAAATTTTATCGTAATCCATTAAAATTTATGGGAGTTTTTTAATGTGCGCTGGCAATGTGTGTCATTAACAGTTTTGGCGTGAAAATTATAAGCGCGTATAAGCAACATTACCAGTTGAATGTATGAAAAATATCAGCGCATGTTTTTGAACGAAACTTTTCACATTTGTTTCGGTCGAAAACAGTAATAAATCAACGAAACATCTAATTGTATACCACGATGCTTTTGAATTCATTTTTTTCTTTTCTCAGTTGAATACTGAACATGTGAGACATGTTACACCATTTTTACATTCTAAAACCGTGACCATTTTGATTCGTGTGAATTTTTTATGCATTTTTTTGTACAAAAAGAAGGTCACGTGTTTTTGGATTTTCCGATTTTGCCATTTTTTCGAATTCGACAGCCAACAATTTTACGCACTTTTTCATGTACATATAGAAAAAAAATACATCAAGTCTCTAACAGGCACATTCCTGCCGTTTATAACGTGTTTGCCAAAAAAAATGATTTTTTTTTGTATGGTCCATTTTGATTTTTGGATTTTATCTTTATTTTTATTTTTATCTTTTTCAAAAAATACGGGAACTTACGAAATCTTTGAGCCCAATTTTAGAGTGAGCCAACTTTTTTGTAGAAGTAACAGCAATTCGAATTTTTCAAACTTGAATAAAATCATTCAAACTTCTTGTAACAAAGGCCGAATTGGCGCTGATAAATCTTGAAATTGTATCTACTTTTTGAGGAAAATAGAAATAACAAAAAAACAATGGGTATTTTTAACGAAATTCAATTTTTTGTTAAATAAAAGAAAAGTCGAACGAATTTCTTTAGAGACTTGGTCTGTTTTTCTTTTTTTTTTTTTTTTTTTAATTTTGAAATCGGAGTAAAAACAGAAATATTAATTATTATGGTAATAACGATTGTTTCCGAGATATCGTAGCCTGAATCGGAAGATAGAGAAAAAAACTTGCCTTCGATTCGATTTTTTTAGCTTCTATCTGCCAGGATTGCGGTTGCAATACAAAAAAGAATTTTATAAAGTATATATTTATTATTGGTATCAAGGGCCGCGCGCCAATCGCTCGACCGCAAGTATTTATAAAAAATTCAAATCGCGGTACCCGACGCGAAGTCGAGCGCTGCCGCCGCCCTCCCAATACGAGGTTTGTCAGATTATTTTTTTATTTTTGTTTATGCACAAATTTATATTTAGTTTAGAGCTAAAATAATTTGTCAATTGTACCATCATTATTCTTTAATCGTACAAATTTACGACTCTATTTTGTTTGATAATTGGAGTATGTTTGTTGTTGAATGTTGTTGAATATAACGGGCTTAGGATCAAAACAACTTCCGTTTTCGGGAATCTCGTACCAGTACTTTCACTATCAAACACTCGTGGCGCTTCGATCGAGCATCAGACATGCATTTGATTAGCTCTGTGTCTACGCTACTAGCGCCACCAATCGTAAATTTCGACAATTTCCTCTTCTTTACGCGTCTCTACGTTTTGTCAAGGAATCGACATGGTAGGTTTTTTTAAATATTCCTTTAATCCACGTTAATCAACGGCATCACCGTAATATTCATATTAATTTATCGTGTGTGAGATACGTGATTTATCAAGGAATTTTATTGTATTTTTCAGGCGGCCCACAAGACGTTCATTATCAAGCGAAAGCTTGCCAAAAAACTCAAGCAAAACAGGCCCATTCCTCAATGGGTGAGAATGCGTACTGGCAACACAATCCGGTAAGTTTCATTCTGTATATTTTTTACTATCAAATATTTTAACCTTTAACCTCTGCGATTGAAATTAGTAAATTTCTCAAATTTTCGTATTTCCATTCGACGCAATTTCGCTCACGAAGTAACGCGTCCCATTCCATTAAAGTTAGGTTATGTTTAACAAGGTGCTCAATTGTAAACGCCGCGAATTGACACACGAGATGTGCTTATCTGAAATATTCACTTGTACGTGAAGCATTTGTTTTGTCTATCAACTTTTTTTTCAAAATTTAATTTGCCCGTTTCGAAACTCTAATGAGAAACCAACTTTTTCTTCTTTGCTGTTGTATTATTTTTCACGTAAATCAATTTGTTCGTTGATCTCGTAAGTTCAAAAATGTGATTAAAAAAATCTAAAAAAAGAATCCGTGGATTCCATGATTCTATAAAATCGTATTTTTTAAATATTTGTTCTCTATGATACAAACTTTTTTACTCGTTTCCTGGAGTTATCGTTTGATTTCATTTGTTCAAAAAAAGGGTGAAGTTGGAATGAAAATTCAATGCTAAAGAGTTCATATGTAATTAAATAGAAAAAGGTACAAAATTATGTACACGTATAAAAAAAAAGCTGTCCGTTTATATGAACAATATCCAACGCATGAATCAATTTAATCCAAAATTTGCATAAAAGAGTTATAGAAAAAGATTTTAAATATTGAAAATAATAGAGTGATAGAAAACATATAAATGAGTGAAAAATTGTACAAAATGATGTGCACACATAAAAAAAACTGTACCTTTCTCTAAAGGTACAGCTTCAATTTGATGTCAAAGTGAAAATGAAGATCAAGATTGAAATCAAATAAAACAAGGCAACTCCAATAATTACACAAAAAATTTAAATGTATTACAGAAAAACTTCTATTTTTTCTGGCAGCACTATACTTGTCATGAAATTTAAATTGGTATAAATTATATTGATATTTTTAAATCTGTATCTTATATGAAATAAATATGACATGAAATTATGGGTGTACTTCCAAAATCCGACTGTACAAGAGTTCTCCAAGAAGGATTTTTGGTGACTCACAATAATTTTTGAGGTATTAAATTTTTTTGAGTATTATTTTAGCACACTCTGATATATCTATATATCTCTCACCATGCAAGGAAGGAGAGTGCTTTGCACCCCCCACGAAGACGAATTTTAGGGAATATATCCCTTAGGTTTGAATAATATATGAAATTCAAAATCATATACTATTCAAACCTAGGCGATAAGTTCCCTAAAACTCATTGCGAAGCGCCGGGGAAACCAAACCCAAAAACTATTATTTGCACCTGGTCATTTCATGAATTTTCTAAGAGAATTTTCTTAAGGCTTGGAATCTACTCCCTCACATAGTTATATATATATATATCCCTCGCCACACGCTGAATGCTTTGTGTGAGTAATCGTAGTATGGAAGAATGGTGGTGGCATGTAAAGTGGCGGGGTTAGCAATACACGAGCAGCAGGGATAACTGGTAGTGAGCCGTAGACATAGCAATAGCGTGTGGAGAGAGATATATAAGTATATCAGAGCGTGCTAAAATAATACACAAAAAATTTTAATATCTCGAAAAATATTGCGAGTCGCCAAAAATCCTTTTGAGAGACCTCTTGTATAGTCGAATAGAAGGTGTGTGCCAAATTTTAAGGTAAAATTCGGTTTTCGGTTTCCCGAAGTTTATGCTTCCTTTGATATAAAAGCATGTAATAGTGAATTTCCCAATCGTAATTAATATTATTGCACTTTTAACATACTCCAACATGAAATTTGAAAAATCTGATTGCTTTTTTTTATAATTTCAGATACAACGCTAAGAGGCGTCACTGGAGAAGAACCAAGTTGAAGTTGTAAGCAGTACACTTTCGTACAATGTTCGGCTACATCTTAACGAACAAAATGGATTACCATCTTTATTTCCAATACGAGTGTCGCTGGAATTAATAAAAATATATTCATAAAATCAAAAGACATATGTGTCGATTTAATGTGTTATTCTAGTTTTTATTGAATTTTCTTCATACAAATATTCCACACATTTACAGCGAACTGTATATTTTTCGCTTCCTCATTTTCTCCTTCCAATTCTCCAGCAGTTCGTCTTTGCTCTTTGGCGCGGGTAAATAATAATGTTCTGGTGGTTTGCCTTCTTCCAAACGAACGAAGTAGTGGACGTAGCCATAACGTATTTCACCAGGACGCTGTCTTGCGTGTCTTCTCAGACCCTTTATAACAATGCCCTTAGTTGCAAAAGACTCGGCTGGAAAAAAAAGAAAATGGGTCATTGAATGTGTTTGCTACAATCTTTTATTAGGTTAGTTTTGCTTTTGAAATTCATACTTTTGTATTTTTTGCAGCTAAACTGTCCTTTTGATTTGAATTTGTAAGCATAGTCTTAATATCATTAGTATTCATTTCTAGGACATTTTCAAACTTAGTGAAAATAGTGAAGGTTCATTTAAGGTATTTCTTTCATGAACTCGAATATTTTACAATTAAGGTGATCTATCAGTTGCATGAGTGGGGGGTCGGTAACTGAAAAGTAGATACACGGTTTTCTCGAAATATCAAGCGGGGGGTACGAGAAATACATTCCATTCCGTTGGACAAATATCGAGCCAAGTTACCGAACTTTTAGAAAAGGATTGCATCTTTGAAAATCGTCTAATTTATACAGTTTACGGAGATTACCTGTTGTTCACATGTCTATTTAATAATTTACATATCAAATAAGGATGGACAATTGATATAAACTGTCCTATGGTTACATCAAATTCTAAAGATTCCGTAGCAACGATAAAAACAGAGAGTCGCCGGAAGTATAAAAAAAATATTCACGATACAACTTGCAAGAATATGATCAGCAGACGATTTTTCGTTATTACGTTATCTTCGGCAGTTTTTACAACATTTTAACGCTATTCTTGTTTTTGTCCATTACAAATTGGCTCCCATTTTTACTAAGATCACTGCATACTTTATACGTATTTTCATTCCCATTTTACTATTTTTTTAAACCAAATACAATAAGTCCAGCTTCTCCTTTTGACAGTGAGGTTGTTAACATTTATAGCTCTCCAAAAAATATCAAAAAATTTCATAATTTAATTAATTATAGCTGAAATTATTATTATTAATAGTAATTAAGCTGAAATTTTGTTTGTAGTTGGGACTAATAATTGGTTATCACTATTTTTTAACAAATTCCAGCCTAATTTATGAACAAATGTGGAGGGCCCTGTTTATGCACCCAAAGAATACGACCCTCCACAAAAGGAATACCTTAAGGGGTTGCGGATGAGCAGAGTTTAAAAAAAACGATTTTTTTCCATGGTTTATTGCTCTTTTCCTCGATCATTCGATTTTCAATATTTTTCATCGCTTTTTTATTTAACTTGCAAAAACGTTCATTTCTGCATTCGGTCGAGCCGTTTCCTTAATACTTCGTTTAAAATATTTTTTGTCATTGCATACCCAATTTTGAAAAGTCAAACATTGCTTAGTTTTTTTGAAATGAAAACATTCGGCCCAACGAATTATGACAATAACACCATATTACAAGAATCCCTGAATGATTCATCATGCCGACTGCAAAGATGTTTTTTTTTGCTAGTGATGTAAACATCAAATATCGTTATAAATTAATAATACAATTCTTTTTCAGACCTGAAGTTAAGGTGTCAATATTTTGTCGAATTTGTTTCAATAGAGCTTATAAAAAAATTCTGAAATAACCCAAATTTTTTAGGGTTAAATAATAGACTAACAAATAACAAATCCGCCCCCTCCCCTTTAATCAATAGACTGACAATATAATCTCGAAAAATGATAAATAGCGGAAAGATTGCTAAATAAACTTCTGCAAGTATAAAAATGATGTAATGCACAAAAATGAATTTTAATCCACATTACAAAGTTCAAAAAATGTATTTCTCACTCACCGACCCAAAGATTGCTCTTAAACTCTACATTGTGATCTTCGACAGCTGCTTTTTGGGCTTCAAGGATAGTTTCTTTTACCACTGCCGAGCCTTTCTTAGAAAGAAAGCTCAATTGCTTAACAGCTTCGTCGACTGACATTCCACGAACCATGGCAGCTATATACCACATTTTTTTTAAACTGTATTTTATATTTGTCTTCATATGGCAAACATACTGAAAACAAGACAAAAACCATGAATAAAAATAGTGTCAACAGGGGACATTGATGCTGGATTTAAAAACAAAAACATGTTATCAACTTTTTTCAACACCAACTTACCGCAGGTCTTCTCTCCTCACCAGGCGCCTGAACAGGAAAAATCGTTCTGTTGTATCTTACAAATCTTTTTGGTTCATCAGCTTTGTATTGACAAATGGCTGAAGAATGAATGGATGCCATTGGGGATAATGCTTTCGGCAGAACATATTTTAATTGTTGCTTGCTTACAGTCGCTGTACCCAGCAAAGCTAAGCTGCGAATGCATCTTCCGAGACTCTGCATCTTGCTAAATAAATTTTGACCAATTATTTTCGTTTACGCACAATGATTATTTCCACTTGTACAGTCTTGAAAAAGAAATGTTTTAAAAAATATACAGTTAGATTTTGTACCGTTTTTATTAATTACTGTTCAATTTAAGTCTCCAAATCTTTGTAATGTTTTGAAAGATATTCACTGTTAACTCAAATTGAATTTGGGTCTGCACAAAAATAGCACACAATTTAGAGTAAACAAAATATTTTTGAAAATGTATCTGGAATGAATCGAATAAAGTTAGTTTAGTTATACCCATAAAATTATCGAATTTATTCATCGAAGAATTCATTATTTATCCTATTAATTGATTCTCTTCGCCATCTTCATAACTATTCCGTAAATGGTTAATTTTTTTTAATGCGATCTATCAAATTCACTTGTTTTATGGACAAATTACAAGATTTGTAAATTATTGCCTTACACCTTGTTATTTAAGTTGAGCTGAACAGATTTTTTTTTCAATCATTAATAACACCGTTTTCAACGTTTCAGACAGTAGTATTAGTATATACGGTCAATCAAGGCAATGATTGACCAGTGAAAATTACTATTGTTATTCGTAAAACAGTGTGGTATTTATTAAAAATACCAAATAAAAATAAAGCACCTCAGACCCTTAGCAATTTCGGTCGAAACTCATAACCTACAATATTTTTTTCAATTCGGGTATGTCGCATATCGGCAACCGTGCATATTGCCCAAAAAAAATTTCGATTGGCATCACTGTGCATGAAACAAAAAGATTCGTAGATGATAATTGACACATTGAAAACGTGTTCCTGTTTTACCATTCCCTCCGAAATAATGTCAATCTACTACAGATTGCGGGTAAAGGAGTATCATGTGACAAATCCCGATTGAGCCTTGCTTGGCTTTCGGCTGAATCGGAGCCGCGTGGGGTGTGGAAATTTTGGCCGTAATTAATTCTGTGCAAAAGTGGTGCTTTCGTGGTGATTAAATACGTGTTAGACTAGTAATAGTAATTGAGCTGGAGAGGCTCCGATTGTTCTGTATTCAACCGAATCTCTGAAAGACAATAACAGCGAGAAACGATCGTCGGGGCTAACATAACCTCACTCGGACGTGAGTGAGATACAGCCGGCTAAAGCTGGACAACAACCTGATCAACAAAGATGATGGACAAGATCAGATATTAAAACATGGAATGTTACAAAATTCGCAATTGTACACTTCTCTAATGGAAGAAGCAGGTATGGCAAAAAGAAAAAATCCTAATAAAAAACCAAAAACTGATGAGGCCGGTGAAAAACACGGGAAATCTGGTGAACAGAGTCTGAAGATTGGAACAACGTCAAATTCTTTCATTACCAATCAGGATTTAATCCAGAATGAAAAGGCTAACACGAATAATAGAATTGGAAATATGAGTCAAGCCACCACGGGCGAAGGGAGACCACGCCAAGAGCTTAAATTTGAAAAAAATGACAGAGCACCGTACATTGTCCAACTGCAAAGAATCAAAGATGGAGACACAAGCACTAAATCACTACTCCCACTGGAAATTAGCAGGCTGGTTGCGAAAGCGGGTATTAAATTCACCAACATCGAACCTCTGATTAGAAAGACCTGGGACGTGACCTTCGACTCTAGGGACGAGGCCAACAAAGCGCTATCTAACCAATATCTCAAGGGTGCAAAACTGAGAACGTTCTTGCCGAGCTATCACGTCCTTAGAAAAGTTGTCATCAGGGGCATTCCGCAGGATATGTCCACTGAAGAGGTAATTGAAGGTATCAATCAAGAAAATCCAAGACTCAAAACAGTTCACGGAATTAGACTGCGCAAACGGGTGAAGGTGGACGGAGAAACCAATTGGGTTGAAACTCAGTCGGTTTGCATCACGTTCAGATGTCAACTTCTGTCAGAGAAAATATCTATCGAAAGGACAGTGCTCCGGGTTGAGCATTACATTCCAGCGCTCAGACAATGCTACAACTGTGGAAAGTTCGGTCACTCCCGAAAATGGTTTAAAGATCAAAAGAGATGCCTCACTTGTACGGGCATGAGACACCCGGAAGGCGAACGATGCTCCAAAACACCGAAATGCATAAATTGTACCCGTGAACATTACGCTCTCAGTAAAGACTGCCCCCGGAGGAAAGAAGCCATGGAGGTAAAGGCCATCATAGCTCGGGACAACGTACCGTACATCACGGCCAAGAGAACCCAAGAGAAACGGAACAAAGGAGAAGCACAGGTAAAAGATAATAGAAACTTTCCGACACTCAAAGAATCTGGTAATAGACTACAGCGTCAGCAACTAAGAGTACAAAGTTCATACGACAAGCCGGAACCGTCGGCGTGGAATTTACCTTTGAACAGGAATCCTGAACCCGGAAAAAGGTTCAAAAATGCACAGGGCCAAGAGGTTGACTCTCGAGTCTGGAGAGGCTCAACCAGAATCCGGGATCAACTGGAACGGCTCAGCCATTCACTGGAGCGTCTACAAGAAGTAGACAAGTTCTTTGAAAGGCTATGGAAAACACTGGAGATGCACAAATTAGCAGTTATGGATGCAGGAACATCGAATCAACCGAGTATTCAACAAGGTGACCAAACGGTAACCAACGCGGACTGGTTCATGAGTGATGAAGAGGGGATCTAAAATAATGGCTAAAGGACACAACAAGGGAATAAAGATTTTGCAGTGGAATTGCCAAAACATCCGACAAAAGCTTCTTGAAATCCAACAACGGACGAAGGACTATGACATTATCCTTTTATCAGAAACGTGGTTAAAAACTAATGAAACAATTTATTTGCGGGGTTTCGACGTAGTTAGAAAAGAGAGGGATAACCGCATTGGCGGGGGTGTCCTTATTTTCATAAATAATAGAATTAAATATGGAGTAGTTGATAATGTTTTCGACTATGATGGCAGTATTGAGCTGTGTGCTATTAAGTTATTTATAAGCAATGAAGAAATGCTAATAGTTTCTTGTTACAGGCCGCCAAACGTGAGGATTGATCACAACTCGTGGGAGAGGTTTCTTTGTCAGTTTCGGGGAAGATTTCTCGTGGCTGGAGACTTCAACGCCCATCATACCCTGTGGGGGGATAGACGCTGTTGTCAATCAGGTGTGTCAATTGCCGAAATAGTGGCGCAGGAGGATCTGGGGATTTTGAACGGTATAGAAGCTACCTTTAGGTCTCGACAATATCAAACAGAGTCAAATATCGATTTAGCTTTTGTTGACAACCGATTGCTCCCAGTCATTGAGTGGAGGGTAGGTGACGACCCATGGGGGAGTGACCATTACCCTATTACTATTGAATATAAAAAAACTCCCGAAAATAGGAACTCAAGTGTCAGCAGAAGGCGTTTATATAGTCGTAAAACAGACTGGACTCAATTTAGATAAACTTTATTAGACAAACTGGAAGAAATAATATCGGTTATTCAATCTGTAGATATCGACACACAGGTAAAGTACACCACTGTGGTAGCAACAATAGTAGATGCGATACAGAGTTGTACCCCTCAGGCTTATAGAAAAACGGGTGGTGATGAAGTGCTTAAACCCCCTCCAGCCCCTTGGTGGACAGAGGAGTGTGATAAGCTCATTCGAGTTAGGAAAGGTACCTTTCAAGGGATGAAAGAATATTTTTCCTATGATAATTTTATAAAATATAAAAGAATAGAAGCAAGAACCAAATACCGGCTAAGAGAAATAAAAAGAGAACAGTTTAAAGAATTTACTCAGAAATTTACAAAGTATACGAACCCAACATATATTTGGCAAAAAATTAAGGCCTTCAATAACAGACTAACCTACTCTGAGAAAAAATTCGCGTACAACAAAACCAGGGTAGAAAACAGTAAAACTACGCTAGCAAGCCTCTGCCCAAACTGGATACCACAGGCGGAACCATGCTTTGATGACGGCGAAGGCGACCCTTTCCTCATCCTACCGTTCTCGTGGGAAGAACTTGAGATAGTCTTGGGTAATTTAAGAGTCGACTCGGCTCCAGGCTTCGACTGCATAGACTATCTAATTATAATTAACCTACCTAAAGAATTTAAGGACATACTGCTTGCTCTGTTCAATGAGATCTATTCGGGAGGAAAATTCCCGGTGGAGTGGAAGAACTACGTGGTTTTTTTCATCCCTAAAGGGGATACTAATAAAGTGAGACCAATTTCCTTAGCACCTTGTCTATTAAAAATACTTGAGAGACTTATAAACAATCGACTTTCGTGGTGGGTCGAACAATATAACATTCTACCTAATTCCCAGTTCTGTTTTAGAAGAACTAGATCGTGTTATGACAATCTGGCTCTGTTACACTCGGATATTAGAAACGCCCTTGAGGAAAATAAACATGTAACATCACTATTTTTAGATATAAAAAGCGCATACGACAACGTATTGGCGAATATCCTTGTGGAAAGACTGAAAGAAATTGGACTTCCCGGAGATCTGAGAAGATTTATATATAACATAATCTCCGAGAGAATTGTACATTGTCAGTACGGTACGATGGACGAAATGTTGAGATGCTCTAAGGGACTAACGCAAGGAGGTGACCTTAGTCCCCTTCTGTACTCACTGTATACAAGAGGTTTAGAATCCAGTGTGGGAGGACTTAGAATTGTACAGTTTGCTGATGACGTTTGTATATGTAGTGAAAACAACGATGTTGGAACAGCTCTAGCTGAAATCGAGAATGCTGGCAAATCGATCCAGCAATTCTTAGAAGCGAGTGGCTTTGACCTAGCACCAGAAAAATGTAATCTAGTTGTATTTAGTAAAAGTAAGAAAACGAGAGAAAGAGATTGGTCCATAACATTAAATGACGTACAAGTTCACGCGCAGCACTCTGTTAAATTCTTAGGGATTTATTTTGAAGCAGACCTCAAGTAGAATAGACAATTACAATCGATTGAAGAGAAATGTTTGAAGCCGACGACCATTATAAGATGGCTGAGATCGACTTGGTGGGGTGCGGACCCTGGGCTTTTGACCAGGCTGTACACAGCGCTAATAAGGTCTACAATCGAATACGGAGCTATAATTTTTTACCCAATCAACAAAAATCAGGAAGCTAGAGTAGAGAGAATTCAACTTAGGGCGATTAAAATTGCGCTGGGGCTTAGAGTTTCAACCCCAAACAATGTTACGCTGGGCGAGTCTAAGATTCCTCCGTTGAAAAGTAGAATTAAGTTCTTAGGAAGAAATTACGTAACTAAGGCTTTTGCCCTTGAAAACAACTCAATAATTTAGATCGTTGGAGAAAGGAAATGAATTATGGGAAAACCCGGTGACGATAAATCGTTATCAAATGCCCGTTTTGCTCGAATGTTATAGAGAAATAGAGATCAAAAGCCATATCATTGCAGAAGCAACGAGACCCTTATGTTATAACTTCCAGTACGACGCTCTCACTTTGAGAGCGGAAGTTTCGTTTGAAGAAAGCGTAAGAATTAGCGAAACACAAGACTGTGATAGCGAATTTAATAAGATATTTTCTAGCCGCATGAAAGAGACGGAATGTTTCTTCACTGACGGTTCTAAAATGGAGGAGACAGATTTCGTAGGATTCGCCACCTTTAAACTAAAAGGACAGGAAATTAAGTGTTTCCGTACAACCGGTATGGCTTCCATTTACTCAGCTGAAGCATTGGCCATTGTTGAAGCTTTAGAAACTGCCAGTAGGCTCGATGCCAATGAGTATACGATCTTCTCCGATTCTAGGAGTGTGCTTCAGGCTTTGAAGGGCTCTACTAAGCTGTCAGGGTCTTACCTGATAATAATGATTAAAGAGAAATTAAGAAAACTAGAAACCAGTGAGAAAAAAGTACACCTGGTATGGATCCCAGCACACAAGAGTATCAAGTATAACGAGGTAGTGGATGTATCGGCTAAGAATGCAAGTCTACACGGACGCGACACACAAGTTCTAATCCCCAGTTCTGACCTGAAAGCTACTTGGCGCACTATGATGGACAATGAGTTTCATGAATGGTGTATTGATGCCAGCCGAGAGAAAGGAAAAGAGTATTTTGATAAATTCTATCAGAGGAAATCGTACCCATGGTATGAAAAATTTAAATTGTAGCGACGAGCAATAGTCTCAATAAATAGGCTGAGTCACCCCTCACTGAAGGTGAGTCTAGTCAGACATAATATAATCGACTCAGATACCTGTGATTGCGGAGAGTCTGTAGAGACAGAAAATCATACATTTTGGCAATGCCCTATGTAGGAGGCAGAGCGAAAGTTCTTATTAACGGACCTTAAAAAGTTAAAGGAAAACCCCCCACACTGTATAAAGTCTCTGCTACATGGTATGAGACATCAAGTTGTAATAGCCATAGCGAAATTCATAAATTCTATCCAATTGTTTGTCTAAGATCAAGAATTAATAAGAAAAATGTACTTTTTGTTTTTTTTTGGTATTATGTTTTTATGCGTCCAAGGTAAAGTGCGAGACAAATAGATAGTTAGCCTAAGAGTCTGTGATCTATTAAGGAAAACGAGTGTAATATTACTGTGTACATATAACCGGGATATGAATGTAAACATCTGAGGCTAGATGGCGTTGCCGTAGCCGTCCTCTCTTATTTTCAATTAAAAAAAAAATCCCGATTCGTTACTCGTTATCGCCGCGTGAGTCAGCATTGCGCAATTCTTTACTATAGGCAAAGATCCCAACGTTATCATCGATATTTGAATATATATAAAACTCTGAGAGATTCGAAAGAACGTGTCGACTTTATCGTTATAGAGAAACGTTTATAACTGTTTAACGTTAACCATTATTATGTGTATATGAATATATATAAATATATATATGTGTATTTGTGTGTATACGTTCCGCATGGATTTTATATATAAAGGCACTCGATTTGCTAATAATATAAGATAATAATTTTGGATTGCTTTTGTCCTGTGGATTTTCCGATAGAAGGAGAACACACTACTAATAAAATAGTGTATATAAAAGTTTTCACATTTTAATATTACTCATCAGAGTTATTCGCGGATTTCAAGGGAGTTATTTGTTCACAAATATTTGTATAGATTTTATTTTCTTATTAATTTCTTTCAAGCGTCGCCCGAGTTTTTCCCAGATTCAATTCACGAGTTCGTTACTTTTTATAAAGCGGTTTTACGACTGGGCTTTTCCAAATGGTACCGCATGGGCCGCGGGTCCGTCGAGCGGGGAAAGGAAAAACCCAGAAAAAGGTTAAAAAGAGGAACATGTGTATGGCATGAGCTTCTTTGGCGCGGACAATGAGAGAAACGAGCGCGAAGGGATGAAAGTAGTGGGAGAGAGGGACGAATTTGGAGTGCGTGAGTGCGGGTATGCAAGCGTGGGACAGCGAGAGAGAAAGAAGTCGCTAACAAGCCAAAGGGTAGTGTTATGTCTTTTCCGAAGATAAATAAAGCACACGTTTGTAGATTAAATAAATAGTCAGTCTTTATTTTTTTAATATTATTTAACGTTATCAGTGCACACGTTTTGCTTCGTTGTTGAACGTACATAGACTGGGGAGAGCCAATATGGCGACGTCTCGCATGTGACGATATTTGTAGAGGGCAGCACCTGACGGCATAGCGCATGCTTATTTCGGGCGTACATCACAATCCTTCCCACTTGGAATTAAATTTCCCGCACTCGATTACCGAGTTTACAATTTTCACATTGGTTTGACAATATGCTCGCTCTCGTAGAATGCCAATATTTCGGTTTTACCGAATCGTGATTCTTGACGCTTTACATTTTTAGTTACATCGTCACTCTATCGTTTAAGTTATTAATAATCATTCCATTATTTAAATTCAAATAATTACTCAATCCATTATAATATAACAAATTTACTATTGCATTTAATTTCATAGATCGAATATTTTCTTCGGCTTAGGAATTCTTGCTGATCTACGTAACGCTTGTACGTTATTTTCACTAGCTACAGGTATACCCTGTGACTTTTCTTGTTGCGCTATCGATGGTTTATTTTCTTTCGATAGAATAGAATCGTTTATTCGACTAGAATCTTCTTCCTTTTCTGATTCTTTGCTGCTCTCTTTAACCTCGGCCCTACTCCTTTCACAAATACCGTTATCACAATTTCGTAACTGGTCAGAATGACGTTTATGGATTTTTTTATCTTCAGTCTCTACTGTAAAAGTCACTGGTGACAATTTATCAATAACTTTCGCTTTGCTCCAATTTTTATCGCTATAGTTTTTCATCATCACCATTTCTTTTTCATTGCAAACAAACTGTCTATTCCCTGAGAAATAAAGTTGTTGACTCGATTGTTTACTTTTTACATAATTCCGAAGATCGGGTCTAATCAAATCGAGTTTTGTGCGAAACTTTCGGCCAATTTGTAGTTCCGCTGAGCTACAATTTGTAGTGCAATGTGGTGTTGCTCGAAAATAAAATAAGAATTTAACTAGCGCGTCGTGTTTCGAGTATCCTGCTAATCTCAACGCTTTAATTTTTTTCTTAAAACGTTTTACGGCGTTTTCTGCGGCTCCATTTAAAGCAGGATGGTACGGCGCTGTTCTAATGTGTTGAATAACATACTCTTCTAAAAAGTTTCTAAAAGTTTCTGAGCACAAACTTGGCCCATTGTCGGTTACTAATTTATTCGGGATTCCCCACGTACTTATGTATTCCTTAAATGCTTTAATGGTTGTTTCCGACGTGATGTCTGACATTTCTTTCACGTCAATCCATTTGGAAAACGCGTCAATTATAATTAAGTACATTTTTCCTTCTAAAGGACCCAAAAAATCCGCATGGATTCTACAATTTGGTCCTTCAGGCCATTTCCAAGAGTGGAGAACGGAACGTGGTGGATTGTCGGCAATTTTCAAACAAATTTCGCACTTTTTTGTTATGTCTTCAATATCTTGATCTATATTCGGCCACCAAATATACGATCTGGCCAACATTTTCATTTTCACTACCCCCAAATGAATGGAATGCAGTTCGCACAATAGTTCTTCTCGCATACTTAATGGAACTACGACACGATGTCCCCAAAGTAGACATCCTTGCTCTACCGTCAGTTCTCGTTCTCGCCTCTTAAAAACTTTCAGTTCATCCTGAACTGTTTCAGGCCACCCGCACAAAACAAATTCTCAGATCTGACTTAATATTGAATCTTTTTCAGTTTCTAAACTCAATCTTTGGACTTCAATCGATTTAATTTCATCTTGGACAAAATTTAAATATGAATACTCTTCCGTTTCATCGCAATTCTTTTTCGTGATTGGCAATGGAATTCGCGAAAGACCGTCGGCACGGCAATTTTCCGCACCTTTGATGTGTTTGATCTCGAATTGGTAAGCCGATAGAAATACTGCCCACCTTTGGACTCTACTAGCGGCCATTTGGGGGAGACCATTTTTCGCTCCAAAAATATAAATGAGTGGTTTATGATCGGTTTCCAAGATAAAATCTCTACCATAAAGGTATTGATGAAATTTTTTTACACCGAAGACCAAACTCAAGGCTTCACGATCAAGTTGTGAATAATTTTGCTCTGCTTTCATCAATGACCTTGACGCGAATGCGATAGGTCTCTCCCTCTTGTCCGGATAAACGTGTGACAGAACTGCTCCCACCCCAACAGGCGAGGCGTCACACGCAACTTTCACTGGTAATTTTGCATCATAGTGTACTAATACCTCCGAAGAGATCAAACATCGTTTTGCTTCCGAAAATGCTTCTTTCTGTCCGTGATTCCAATGCCAACTCATGTTCTTCTGTAACAATTGGTATAACGGGTTAACCAATTTCGAAAAGTTTTTAATAAATTTCGAATAATAGTTTAACATACCCAGAAAAGCTCTGAATTGTGTCAAATTAGTTGGTGCCGGAGCATCAACTATTGCTTTAATCTTTTCTGTGGTCACATGAATACCCTTACTGTCCAATACATATCCCAAAAATTGTATTTTATCTTTGCCGAACATACATTTTTTTTTGTTCGCCGTCAAGCCACAGTTTTTCAAACGATTGAGAACTTCTCTTAATCTATTATTATGTATTTCAATCGTTGGGCCACAGATCATAATATCATCAAAGAAACATATTACCCTTTCCAAGCCTTGTAAAATTTTTTCCATCTCTCGTTGGAACAAGCCCGGCGCTGACGCTACACCAAAACAAAGGCGCTTATACGAAAACAAGCCCTTGTGCGTTGAAATCGTAACGAGGGGCCTCGATTGTTCTTCCAACTCTAGTTGTTGATACGCTTGCGATAAATCTATTTTCGAGAAAATTTTTCCTCCATTTAACCTTGACAACAAATCTTGTATCCTAGGCACAGGATATCTATCGATTTTTAATTTCGGATTTATTGTCACTTTATAATCTCCGCAAATTCGAATTTCTCCGTTACTCTTTAGAACAGGAACAATCGGGGTAGCCCACTCGCTACTATCCACAGGCTCTAAGATTTCTGCGTCAATTAAACGATTTAGCTCTTTCTCGACCTTCTCCTTCATAGCATAGGGTATTGGCCTTGCTTTGCAAAATACAGGTTGAGCATCGTTTTTGAGGTGCAATTTGAATTGTCCTTTTGTGTATTTTCCCAGCTTGGATGTGAAAACGGATTCAAAATCGCTAATTATTGAATCAATGTCCCTTTGACTTTCATTTTCAATTATCCCCACGTAAGAATTTACATTTAATTTTGCAAATTCCTCAAGCGGAATCTTTAAAGCACACAACCACCTCCTACCCAAAAGTGGAGGTCCATTACCAGGCAATACAAACAAAGGGAGCTTCAAATTCCTTCTCGCAAATTCAACATCAACGTCAATAATCCCTATTGGCTGAATTCTATGACCTGGATGTGTTTTAAAATTTCTTTCAGTCTTTAGAAGTGGTAATAAATTCCATTCTTTTTGTTTTTTAAAATTACTTTCTGATATTACTGAGATCTCTAACCCTGTGTCAATTTGGAACTCTACATTGATTCCTTGTACTCTAATTTCCACAGTCCATGGACTAATAGAATTTATTTTGCTCAATTTCACACCCGACTTCTCATTATCAGGTTGCAAATGGAATAATGCATCGAAACTGTCATTAAAATCATTCGGATCTCCAATAAAATTTTGCCTATTTTTACTTTTTTCAAAATTTACAGACTTTTTGTTCTGATCTTTTACTTTTTTCGCTTCTTTACAAACTTGAGCCAAATGGCCTTCTTTTTTACAAATATTACACTTATATTTACGATATCTGCACATTGAAGATTGATGATTTGCCTTGCCGCAGCAGTAACAGTGAGCTTTAACTCCGTTCCTTGAAGATTGCGAAGACTTCCTTCCGACGAAGTTGATTGTGTTGGTTTGAGTCTTCAACGAGACTCCCATCTCTGCGACGTCATTTGAGGCCATCTCGATGTTCTGTGCCAACTCAATAGCCTTTGAGTATGACAAATCTTGTTCGCCCAGAAGCCTCTTCTTGATTCTTTCATTCCTGAGACCCCAAACGAATTGATCTCTCAAATGCATTTCTAGTCCGTCTCCAAATTCGCAGTATGTAGACAACCTTTTTAATTTAGCCAAATATTCCATAACGCTTTCACTGTCTTTTTGACAGCATTCTTTAAATTTATAGCGTTCGGTTATCACACTTGGTTTTGGCTTGAGGTGATTTTTCATTATTTGATTAAGTTCTTGAATTGTCTTTGTCGATGGTAAGGTTGGTGTACATAAACTGCGTAGCAATGCATATGCTTCTCCGCCCAACAAGGTAAGAAAGAGCGAAACACTTTTATCGGAGGATACATCATTTGCTATGAAAAATTGCTCTAACCTCTCAATCCAGTGATTCCAATCATCCTACATGTTAAATTCTTTCATGCTCCCGATCCTTCCAGTGATAATCGGTTGGAGCCTATCTCCTTGGATTGACGAATTATGCTATTGAGCCGACTGGATAGACGGATTTGTCGATGCTTTCGAAGCACGTTGTTGTTCTAATAAAAACTGTTGCCGCTGCTGCATTAATTGTCTCTTTTGCTCTTCGAACTCAGCCCATTCTTTATCGAGTTCTTTGCGTTTTGCTATTAACTTTGCACGAATCGACTCTTCGGTCTCCATCATTGTCTTGTTTCACTGTGTACGTGCACCTGATTACAAAATCCACTTTTATTTTAGCAATCCTATATTGCTTTCACCATTTTATCACTCGTCGCCACTGTTATGTCCTTTCCGAAGATAAATAAAGCACACGTTTGTGGATTAAATGAATAAATAGTCTTTATTTATTAACATTATTTAACGTTATCAGTGCACACGTTTTACTGCCTTGTCGGTCGTACATGGACTGGGGAGAGCCAATATGGCGACGTCTCGCATGTGACGATCTTTGTAGAGGGCAGCACCTGACGGCATAGCGCATGCTTATTTCGGGCATACATTACAGCTTTCACTGTCTTTTTGACAGCATTCTTTAAATTTATAGCGTTCGGTTATCACACTCGGTTTTGGCTTGAGGTGATTTTTCATTATTTGATTAAGTTCTTGAATTGACTTTGTCGATGGTAAGGCTGGTGTACATAAACTGCATAGCAATGCATATGCTTCTCCGCCCAACAAGGTAAGAAAAAGCGAAACACCTTTTTCGGTGGATACGTCATTTGCTATGAAAAATTGCTCTAAGCTCTCAATCCAGTGATTCCAATCATCCTGCATGTTGAATTCTTTCATGCTCCCGATCCTTCCAGTGATAATCGGTTGGGGCCTATCTCCTTGGATTGACGAATCATGCTCTTGAGCCGACTGGATAGACGGATTTGTCGATGCTTTCGAAGCTGCATTAATTGTCTCTTTTGCTCTTCGAACTCAGCCCATTCTTTATCGAGTTCTTTGCGTTTTGCTATTAACTTTGCATGAATCGACTCTTCGGTCTCCGCCATTGTCTTGTTTCACTGTGCACGTGCACCTGATTACAAAATCCACTTTTATTTTAGCAATCCTATATTGCTTTCACCATTTTATCACTCGTCGCCACTGTTATGTCTTTTCCGAAGATAAATAAAGCACACGTTTGTGGATTAAATAAATAGTCAGTCTTTATTTTTTTAATATTATTTAACGTTATCAGTGCATACGTTTTGCTTCGTTGTCGGGCGTACATGGACTGGGGAGAGCCAATATGGCGACGTCTCGCATGTGACGATTTTTGTAGAGGGCAGCACCTGACGGCATAGCGCATGCTTATTTCGGGCATACATCACAAGTAGGAGGTCTTGGAGATGGACTTTGGGGGCGACGCTCTGGAAGCGCGTCGCGTCTACCATTTAGAACATTGCCGGCACTTGAGCGAACAAGTCGATGAATAATCATTTTTGGTACTTGGCAAAATAAGCACTTTGATCTTTCGCGATATAATTTCACGTATATTGTTTCTAGATTTGTAAATTTGTATTAGAATATTAATCGAGTATTAATAATATAGTTGACGAGGAGTTTATTCAGTTTAATTGTTGTGTTTTATTTTATTAATTAGTATATCCTAATTCACATTTGAAGTTATTTACGTGAGGTGGACTTTAGTCCTTTACGATTCGGGCCCACCTCCTTGGAAGTCGAGGATATCGTTGGGGCGAATTCGAATTCCGTTTCAAAGTTCGCGCCTCTCTCATAACTGGGGCGTTACAATCAATGACGAAATTGTTTTATCGTTTTATATTTGAATTCAGCGGAAGTATGAAGAAATCGTCAATAGGCATATTATAAGTGTACCTCATCGAGAGTTATTTATGCTATTTTAATAAATATATTATGTTCAATTAATTAATGAACGATTATCGATGATAATGAAACGTATTATTCCGAAAAAATTAATTCATACTCGAGAGATTTGATTGTTTTAATTATTTTAATGAAATCTAGGTGGGGAATTTGAACAGTGCAAACTTCCAATCGAAAGTCAAACACGAAAAAACACATAGCCATGATAAAACAATTGAAAGACGATGGGGAATTTGCATCGTGCAAATTCCCCATCATCTTCCAATTGTTCAAAATGTGTGTTTTCATGTTTATCATCAAGGAGATAGAAACAGAGAAACGTAACAATATTTGATTGTTCAAGATATCGCAAACTTTTGTTGAGCGCACACGTCAAAATAGTTTTTCTCAATAATCTCAAAAGTGATTACAGTGTCGCATTTTACACTCAAAAGTATTAAATGCCATCGTTTAAACGTAAAATTCGAGTGGCATATGGCAAAAATGTCGATGGGTACACTTATAATATGCCTATTGACAATTTCTTCATACTTCCGCCGAATTCAAATATAAAACGATAAAACCATTTCTTTTTTTTTTTTTATTGAAAGTATACAACGTACATACATAAAAAAGGAATAATAAGGTAAAGGCCTTAGGACACTCGTCCCATCTAGCCACTAGTACATACATATTAGTTCGCGAAAACAATACTAGATGTCACCCTGTGAGTCCGACTAAATAAAATATTATCGACGTGAGATCATAAAACTTAAGACTACCTTAAATTTAAATTTATGAAGATATGTAATATGTAGTATAAAACACTCTTTTATACACAATAAATCTTAGTAAAGAGAATAACTTTTATAAGTTTAGCGGAAAACAGTTAAGAACTCAAGGAAAATTGCTGACACAAAACATTCAGTTATACTGAAACATTAGTTTTTGACAGGAACCTTCTCAAAGATTGTAAGGAACTTGGCTCCATTGACTGTAGAAGGGACTCGACGGTGCACGGTAAGAAGCCAGACCTTTTCTGCCAGCTCGTCAACATTTCTGATCTTTCACGGTTATAAAGTCCACATTCCCAAAAAACGTGATGGGGGGTTTCGTCAGCTACGCCATAAGGGCATCTTGCTGAGGGAATTATATTGAAACGGCTAAGACTGGACCTTAAAGACGTATGATTGCATCTCAAACGATTGAAGATAACAATGTCCTTTCTCGATAGCTTGCTGTTATAGAACTAGGGTCGACGACCTCGGTTATAGTAATTGTTGAAATAATAAACTCCTTTATTCTTACCGCTTTCTAGACACCATTCATGAAACTTTATTTCCAACTTATATTTCCATAAACTTGTAAAATCCGCTATCGAAAGTCCAAGTTGAGTATCTCGCCCCGTCATAGAGGCCTCTTTGGCCGTTGTATCTGCCAGCTCATTTCTGGCAACCCCTACATGAGCAGGGATCCAGAAAAATCTTATAGTTTTGCCATTATCTTGGAGTTCTTTTAAAAAATTCTTTAAATACATGACTAAGTACGATTTCCCTCCTAAATTCGACGGAGAGGAAATAGCTTGCAAAACACTTCTTGAATCCGAAAAAATGGCAAAATTCGAACTTTCCAGCCGCAAGATCCACGACAGAGTTTCGGCAATAGCCATAACCTCTGCCGTGAAAATTGACACAAATCCAGCTGATCTAAAACCTGGAGTCTCCTGATCCGGTGCCTTTACAGACGAAAAGCCAACAAAGACATTACCAGGTGTTTTCGATCCATCCGTATAAAAACACACTGAGGTGCGCAACGTGTCTTTAAATATGTCTTTAAAAGTATTATTCGGGTTTATAGAAGCTTGAACGACTTGGCCCTCCTTAAATGAAACTAACGGTTGAAAAAAAAATTGATTCATAGGTATATAGAAAGCAAAGAGGTTTACTCGAGGTCATTAGAAGATGGGCGATACTATCAACTTCTCGGTAACATTCGACTAGTGCAATCTCCCTGTGACGATTGATTACTACCGGATTATCCTCGATTTGTACAATCTCCTCAAGAATGGGAAATAATTTATGATCACAATTATTGGCGAGTGCTTTAGTTAGAAAATTCGCGTCCAAATATTTAAAACGCAAAAAAAAAGGAGGGAATTTTGCCTCTGCGAGTATGACATTTGTTGGAGTGAATGTTCTATAACCTAATGCCGTACGTAAGACCTTATATTGTATTCTTTCTAGTTGGGTTGACTGTTTTGGTGATAAATTATGAAAAAGAAACGTTCCGTACTCAATTCTTGATCGAATAAGTGCTGAATAAAGCCTCAATAGTAAAATGGAATCCGCTCCCCACCACGTACTTCTCAGGCAGCTGATAATCTTTAAGGGATTTTGACAACTATCTGTAATTTTTTTAATTTGAGCACTCCAATCGAGGGTAGATTGAAGTTGCATCCCGAGAAATCTGACTACTCTACTCTCTTGTATAATGAAATTCTTGAATCTAAACCTATGTAAATTTTGTTGGTTA
Source organism: Rhimphoctona megacephalus (assembly GCA_963989365.1). Lineage (NCBI taxonomy): Eukaryota > Metazoa > Arthropoda > Insecta > Hymenoptera > Ichneumonidae > Rhimphoctona > Rhimphoctona megacephalus. The sequence goes on along the minus strand of OZ022415.1, from coordinate 46,910,080 downwards.
TTCCTTCTTTTATTGAAAACTATAAATTTAGTTTTTTTCCGGAGCTAGAGACAAACCTAATTGATCCAGGTGGTCGGCCACATTATGGAGAGAGCTTTTAATATCATTAATACCAAGACGAGCATGAGGAGTAGTAGTAAAAATAACCACGTCATCCGCATATTGAATCATCTTACAATCTATGTTGATTTTGAATTCTAACTCCGTTACATATATTGCATACAAAAGCGGACTAAGAACACTCCCTTGTGGAAGTCCTCTATAGACCCATCGCATTTCGTCGATATCGCCGAATTTAAATGACAGTGATCTAGTAGATACTAAGTTAAAAATAAATGCCAAAAGATTGCTTGGAAAACCGATTAACTTAAGCTTGTCAATTAATACATCTGCCAATACATTGTCATATGCCGACCGGATATCCAGGAAAACAGCAGGTACTACCTCGTCCGTCTTGAATGCTTTAATAATCTCCGAATATAATAGGGAAAGATTGTCCATACATGACTTTGTTTTCCGAAAACCAAATTGCGACGTGGGGAATTTTTGATAATATTCCATCCACCAGCAGATTTTATAGTTGATCATTTTTTCAAGTATTTTGCACAGGCATGGAGCCAATGAGATAGGTCGAAAATTAGAGCCATCACCCTTGGGAATAAAAAAGATACTGTACCTACGCCATTCATCCGGAAATGAGCGTGATGCGAAAAATTCATTATATAGTTCAAGCAGTACGGTTTTAGCTTCTTTAGGTAGTAACGAAATAATAACATAATCAATTCTGACAATGCCAGGACTGGATCTTAATTTCACGTTTGAGATGGCAAAATCTAATTCCGTTTCCGTGAAGGGTAAATCCAAAAACCCATCCCTTCCCAGACTATGGAAAGAGGGAGTTGAAACCTTTGTCCATGGGGGACAAAGTTTTTCTATCATAGCTACTACATTCTTTTGTTTCTCATCATTATACTCGTTAGCGTTTTCTTTGTGATTAAATCTATTTTTAAAGCACTTAATTTTTTTCCATAGGTAAGCAGGATTAGTGTTTTTAGTCAAACCCTCACAGAACTGTTGAAAATTCTCTTTCTTGATCCTTCGAAGACCGTGTTTCGTCGTGATTTCAGCCTTTTTAAAAGCCAGAAAATTTAAACGTGAAGGCGAAAATTTAAATTTCAGAAATACTGCTCTTCTAAGTCGAATCAATTTATCACATTCTTTAGTCCACCAGGAACACGGTGGACGTTCTCCCCCGTCAACCGGTTCGCTCCTGACATTTTGCGCAGTTAAATTTGGAGTGGCTTCATTTAAACATTTTTCAACAAGAGCTACGAAGGACGAGTATTTTGTTTGAGGGTCGGTATAATTGACTTCAGAGTTGAAGTATATTGCAATGTCACATTTAAGAATATTTGAAAATTCTTCCCATTTTGTCTTCCGTGTGTAAAGTTTTTTAGGAGGCCTATATTTTATATTCGAAACCGCATAACAGTTAAATTCTAAGAGAATTGGGAAATGATCACTACCCCACGAGCGCTCTCCTACTGACCAGTTATACGCTATCGTCGATCTATCGTCAACGAAAGTAATATCTATCGCCGAATCGGTGTTGTGTGCACCGCTATGAAACGTAGGTTGTCCCTCATTCAAGATTGAAATATCCAGAGGTTCAATGCTATCAACTATCCCCGTTCCAAAAGCACACTTACGAGAATCTCCCCATAGGGCATGGTGGGCATTAAAGTCCCCTCCAACTAAAAATGTATTCCCAAACTGAGCGAAAAAACTGGTCCATTCACGAACAGTAATAAGCCCGCCCCTCGGCGGTCTATAACATGACGCTATCAAAAGTTTTCCGTCTTTGAGGTCCAGTTCTATAGCACATACCTCAACTTTGTCATTGCAATTATTAAGATTACGAACTATTTTGTATCTCAGAGTATCTTTGATTAAGATTGCAACTCCTCCGCCCCTCTGATCCAGACGATCCGTCCGCACCACGTCGAATCCCTTCAAATAAAATGAATCTTTTGGTTGAAGCCAAGTTTCTGTTAACAAAAAAATATCAACATAACGTGAATTATAATGTAGTTCAGGTACTTTTTGTTTAATGCTTTGAGCATTCCACTGAACGATACTAAGTTTCGTTGTCTGTGTATCCATTCTTGGGATGAATATAAAGGCTGATTGTCTTCCTTATTCTCTCCAATAACAGTGCAGCGTTGTCATCGTCCGCGAGTACTTGGGAAATGTCTCGAAGTCCATCAACGATTTCCTTAGGTAGTTTTTTGACCTCATCTCCGATTACCTCGGCGAAAGGTTCATGCTGTCGAAAATTTCGTTTCCGTGTATCATACCGACCTCTTGACGTCGAGGCCTGATTCGAAGTGCATTCCTTGTCGAAATCGAGATGTGCATTTTTGAAAAGTTGCGGTGTTCGAAACTTGGTGCTTCGTACATCTTTTCCTCCTGGAAGCGGTGAAAATTTGCAGCTGTCCTGATCGATACGTTTGGGCGTTGTATAGTCCCTTCCTTCGCTCTTTTGGCAAGACGATACGGTAAGTTGTCATAAGCCATAATACGATTAATCTCTTTTTCTTTGCAGAAGATCGGGCATGTCTTATCAAGTGCTATATGGTTTTCTTTATAGTTGATGCAATTTGCGTCAAATTCGCATTTTTTCCCCTCCTAGGTATGATAAGGACCTCCGCACTTCAGGCAGAAATGCGGATTGGAGTAGTACTTCTTGGGGTGACGTAATTTTCCACAGTTATAACAAACTGTAACAGATTCAATGTAAGGAATAACTTTTACTCGAGTCCTCCAAATAAAGATTGCATCGGGAAAAAGATTTGCCTCTGAATTCCACACAAACCGACTCGCCATCTTGCCATACAGCACGACCATCAACAATCGATCGTTTCGGCAGACGACGGATGTGCATGACATCTAACCCTTTATTATCTTCTTTGATCGCATCCCTAAGTTCGTCAATGGTTATGTCTAATGGGACATCGAAGATTTTACCCTTGCGGGAGAGTGCATACTGCGGGATGAAAGCCTTCAACCCCAGTTCCGTAAAGTATTGATTCGATATGGATTTATTTGCTTCATCACGTGAGGTGAATATGAGAATCCACTCGTTCTTGCCGTACGTGTCCAGCATTTGTCGTATTTGATGTTCGATTTTCTGAGTTTTTGTGATATTTTCAGAATTGGGAGAGAAGGTTCGTCTTTGTTTTTGGAAAAAAACTTTACATGAATCACGTAAGGACCTTTGTCTTGTTGCTGATACAAACGATTAATATGTGTATCTTGCATTGTCTCTTTGTTACCAGTTGCGCTTTGTACTCCTATCGTCCCAGACGTCTCCTCGTCATCGAAATGCTCGTTCGAGTTTTCTGCACCCTTCAATATTTGTTTACCATCCAGTCCTTTCATTCTTTTCGCGTTGTCTTGGCTCTTGTCCCTGCTTTTCCCCTTGCCTTTAGCCATTTTGGTTTTTTTGATCTGGTCTGAAAAAGCTTGCAGTGTTTGTTGATCCCTCCTTCTCTTCTCTTCGTCGTTGGATTCGTCGGAATTTATTCTCTTTTTCTCATTTTTGTTTTCTAGCCATTCTCGGTATCCTGCGACCGCGACATGGGTTTCATCAAGTTCCTTTACATATGTGGCGAATTCATCGAAATCCGATTCTTTCATCCTCAGGCCGGATAGCGTCCCGTCCGAGGGCGAGGTTATATGCGGGTAAAAAAAAATCTATCTGTCCCTTTTGTGTCTTAATAATACTTTCTTAAAAAGAATCAGAAAAGCTAACAACGTCTTCGCCTCGTTTAGCTAGCCACTATTTATATAAAAACCCTTGAAAAACGAAAAACTGAACAGAAATTGGTAACGAAAAAAACAATCAATCCAAACTCTATTGCGTCTCGATCGAAACTCCAAACAATTTCGTTATTGATTGTAACGCCCCAGTTATGAGAGAGACGCGAATTTTGAATTGGAATTCGAACTCGCCCCAACGATGTCCTCGACTTCCAAGGAGGTGGGTCCGAATCATAAAGGACTAAAGTCCACCTCGCGTAAATAGTTTCAAATATGAATTAGGATATGTTAATTTAAAAAAATAAAACACAACAATTAAATTGGATAAATTCCTCGTCAACTATGTTATTGAAACTCAATGCAATTAATATTGTAATACAAATTTAGGAACAATATTCGTGAAATTCTATCGCGAGATATCAAAGTGCTTATTTTGTCAAGTACCAAAAATGAATATTGATCGACTTGTTCGCTCAAGTGCCGGCAATGTTCTCCTCGTAGACGCGACGCGCTTCCAGAGCGTCGCCCCCAAAGTCCATCTCCAAGACCTCCTACCCTTTGGCTTGTTAGCGACTTCTTTCTCTCTCGCTCTCCCACGCTTGCATACCCGCACTCAGACATTCCACATTCGTCCCTCTCTCCCACTACTTTCATCCCTTCGCGCTCGTTTCTCTCATTGTCCGCGCCAAAGAAGCTCATGGCATACACATGTTCCTCCTTTTAACCTTTTTCTGGGTTTTTTCCTTTCCCCGCTCGACGGACCCGCGGCCCATGCGGTACCACTTGGAAAGGCCCAGTCGGTAAAACCGCTTTATAAAAAGTAACGGACTCGTGAATTGAATCTAGGAAAAACTCGGGCGACGCTTGAAAGAAATAAATAAGAAAATAAAATCTATACAAATATTTGTGAACAAATAGCGCCCTTGAAATCCGTGAATAACTCTAACGAGTAATATTAAAATGCGAAAACTTTTGTGTACATTACTATTAGTAGTGTTTCCTCTTTCTATCGAAAAACCCACAGGACGAAAGCAATGTAAAATTATTATCTTATATTATTAGCAAATCGAGTGCCTTTATACATAAAATCCATGCGGAACGTATACACACAAATACGTATATATATATATATTTATATATATTCATATACACACAATAATGGTTAACGTTAAACAGTTATAAACGTTTCTTTATTACGATAAAGTCGACACGTTCTTTCGAATCTCTCAGAGTTTATATATATATTCAAATATCGATGATAACGTTGAGATCTTTTTCTATAGTATAGAATTGCGCAATGCTGCCTCACGTGGCGATAACGAGTAACGAATCAGGATTCGTCACACCTTCCCCCTTATCCTAAAAGGTGTTTGATAAAACGCCTTTTAACTAAACTTACTTTACTTCTTGTTCTTGTCTTGTTCTTGTCTTCTACTTCTGCGTCGCTCTAACTTCAAAATCAAGTAATACGTAGATTGTTGTTTATCCGTATCAATGGTTATTAAAACGAGTTTGTTAATTGCGTTTATTAGTATTTATTATTATTAACTAGCTGAGCCAAATTTAACAGATTTTCTTTGTTTTTTTTTTTCAATTTTCAATCCTCAAGAACGCGTGTTTTAATTTGTTCATGTGAACAATTTCGGTTCATTTAGCGTCTATCTGCAGTTCAACGTTTAAATCATTAAAAATTTTGCTTATCATGTATGGGCCAACATAGTGATCGTCAAGTTTGCTTGTTCGCGGTTCTTTAAGGAGATAAACGTGTTGGCCTACCTCAAAGTTACGTTTGTTTAATTTTTTATCATAATTTCGTTTGCATCGTTCCTTTGCCATTTCTAGTCGCGCATGAGCCATCGACTGTGTTTCACTAATACGGTTAATTAGTTCATTAACAAGACTGACGTATCAGTCAAATCCCAGAGCATTCTCTGAATGCTGTGGGATTTGAACTTCCCCGGTACAAACTGTAATTTGATAAAATTCATTTCCAAAATAAATTCTAAACATTTTCTCAATCACTTCCCATGAAATACCATCAAAACCGTTCCTAGTTTAACAACACTGAACGTTTTGGCATTCAATTTTTCCATAGCGCTCTTCAATGTGCCTATAGTTAGTTCTATATCTTTTATGAAAACTTTGTCGTCGAAGCTCTCTTTAATAAACAAATGGAAAATGTGCCATTGTTACGTCCCCGTGAGCTTATCGGAGTTGGAGAGGACGTAGCACGGTATTGACTTCGCTTTTGGGTCAAGACAATCAAGCCCTTTACCCTGGGACGGAAGCCTCGTCTTTTGATATGGGGTAGAATGTAGGGGAGGATGGTCTACAGAGCCGTTTTTATAGCCTGAGGGGGGAGATGGTGTTTAAGGATAGAGAAATCAATGATCGGTTACTCACGTTGATTAGCTTGCTTGGTGTTTTATTCTATTCCAACGATGGACTTACAATCGGTGCAGGCCTCGTGGTGCTCCCCACCGGTTTATTGAATAAATACATACTTGAATATATATATGGGTTTTCCTTAAGGGAAACCGCTACTAATGTGACTACCAAATGATGCTATGAGGATAATACAATTCCTCGACTAGGATATTATCTTAGAGAGTTTTGATAAATTCAGTTGAGCAGTAGTATGGTTTTAACAAAGTCTCTTATTTTGATTAGGACTCGACTACGATTATTTGAATATTGTTGAAGTCCAAGGACTGATTATTTTTAGGGTGTGGCACTTTGCGATGGAGACCCGGGGACTAAGGACTGGCTGATGCTGATCCTCTGCTGACTAGCTGAACTGCGCTGCGAAAATCTTCTTAACGGTTGGACTTGACGGATTACTGAACAGACTATTCAGATTGCGATTCAGACTTCCACTTCGATTTAGTAGACTTGGTGATGAAATAGATTTGGAGAGTTTTGTTGAGGACTCAGTCGGGCAGAGTCTCCGACTGATCTGTGTTCCGATGATGATTGCAGACTACTCCTCCGTGGTCAGGTACCCGATTTTTATACAAGTTCGCCCCTCCTGGTTCCTGTCTTCACCACCGTGGTTCCCTCCTTTCGTTCAGGGGCGGAAAAGATTTCCTTCCTGTGATTCGCTGTCCTGGTCGTAAAACCAGGTGGTATCTTGGGCAGAAAGGATTCTGCCTATGATTCGTTGGTTTGGTGGGAGTTACCCCCTTTTTCGGTGGTACCGCCCTTGTTCTATCGGTGTTCATATGATGATGAAAGGGTTAGGTTAGTTGAGTATTCCTTGGTTCCTTAGTCTTCTTGGGTGGTTCCTCGGTTTTGGTGGGATTTACCCCTTTTGCCGGTACCGCCCCTGTTCTATGGGTGTTCATATATCGAATGGTTCATGGTGGGGGAGTTACGTAAGTTGAGTATTTTTCTGTTGACTGGGGTATCCGTGCTCCGGCATATTTTGGGAGGATTAGGGTTGGTGAGTAAGACGGTATGAGTTTGTGTCTATTCCTCGTCTCACTTTCCTTAAAACTCGGTATTTTCGAGTTTGGCACGTACGAGTAATAAATTTCTATATGTTCCCCTCCTTATTTATTACTTTCCGGTGGGTGGTTGCAGTATCGAGAACGTTCTGCCTGCTGTTCAGTGGGGTGTCGGTGGGTTAGGGTGCAGGTTTCAGAAATAGGTCCTGTGGTATGGGGTTTCGGGCTGACTCACTTCATCTTGTCCTTCTTACACTGAAGTACTTGTGATAATATTTGACTGTAATGTTGTGAATTTTGATAGGATGTAACACCATCGGCCTTGTTTAGTCACTAGAACCTCTCCTAAGTCTGGTTTTTGAAGTTTCAGATGGGGCAAACGGAACATTTTAGCTTCCAACAAATCTCGACCTATTCCAGTGGTCAGTATGCAATCTGCTGACATGAAATTAATGACGTTATCTTCACGAATCCACAATTTATCGGTGCTACTTCGAATTAACGGGCTCACAACTGGGCAGACGCCACCTCTTATCAATTCACATGCAGGGTTGAAAGATCTTGTCCTTTTACTTTTCACAACCATTCTCTCATCCTTTTCAGCCGTGCTTATCTCTCTTACTTCTCGTTTTCTCTTATTCTTTCCCTCGAGATATTCTTTCTCACTATTTTTACCCTCTCTATCGCTCGTTACAACACCCTCGCAGGGCCGAGCTACCTCCTTCGCAATCATCGCCGCACTCGTTATACCACCCTCGCAGGGCCGAGCCGCATGATGCACAATTTCTATGCTCGTTCTACCACCCTCGCAGGGCCGAGCCACCTCTCTCGCAATCATCGCCGCACTCGTTATACCACCCTCGCAGGGCCGAGCCGCATAATGCACAACTTCCATGCTCATTCTACCACCCTCGCAGGGCCGAACTACCTCTCTCGCAATCATCGGCGCACTCGTTATACCACCCTCGCAGGGCCGAGCCGCATGATGCACAACTTCCATGCTCGTTCTACCACCCTCGCAGGGCCGAGCCACCTCTCTCGCAATCATCGCCGCGCTCGTTATACCACCCTCGCAGGGCCGAGCCGCATGATGCACAGCTTCCATACTCGTTCTACCACCCTCACAGGGCCGAGCCACCTCTCTCGCAATCATCGCCGCACTCGTTATACCACCCTCGCAGGGCCGAGTCGCATGATGCACAATTATTGCACCCTTAATCTCATTTTCTTCTTCTCCAATCTCATTTTCTATTTCCCTAATCTCAATTTCCCTTTCCTCAATCTCATTTCCTCTTTCTTCAATCTCATTTTCTACTTTCCTAATCTCATTTTCCTTTCCTTCAGTCTCGTTTTCTCTTTCTTCGATCTCATTTTCTATTTTCCTAATCTCAATTTCCCTTTCCTCAATCTCAATTTCTCTTTCTTCAATCTCGTTTCCTACTTTCCTAATCTCAATTTCCTTTTCTTCAGTCTCATTTTCCCTTTCTTCGATCTCATTTCCTCTTTCTTCCTTTTGATTCGGATATCTTTCATTCTCACCGAGGCATGCTCTAGTCAGGAAAACTTTTTCAATCGGAAATTCATTATTTAAGGATGATTCACAGGGATCAGGAGCTGCGGCAGATGAGTGATCACTAAAGATCAATATCTGACGATCAACTCCTTTGGAGGAAGATAGGTCTGGATTTATATCTTCAAATATAAATTATATTTCTATATAGCTTCAAATATGAATTAGGATATGTTAATTAAAAAAAATAAAACACAACAATTAAATTGGATAAATTCCTCGTCAACTATATCAAGAGACGCGGCAGCGGCTCGACGCCAAGTATTAAGGCTAGGAGTCATACCGACTGAGCCACCATGAGTACGAGAGAGATAGCTGCAAATTTCGAAAGTGAAATTCTTCGACACGGTTTGACCGATTACAAAAAGGCCCTGTCAGCCCATTTTTGCTATCGTCCTGCGTGGGCTGACAGAGCTTTTTTGTAATCGGTCAAACCGTATCGAAGAATTTCAACTTCGAAAATTCGAGATGAGATTAGGTGATTGACCCATCCCCTTAAAAAAAAGCGTAGCGCGAGCCCTGCCGCACTCTTATATACAGTAAAATAGGCGTTTTATGACGTCACAGAAACTTCAAATAGTTCTAACGGAGAAGCGGGTTGACGGAAAAATCTCATATTAGGTTTGAATTTTCTACGATTTTTTATCTTTCGAATGGTCCTTGGTTGAAGAAAATCCATTCAGCCAATCCAGAGAAATCTAACATTTGAGATTTTGGTCGGCCGTTTTGGGGATTTCTCTCTTTCTCGAAGTTTCTTGGAGTCAGAAGGGCGTAAGCCGCGCTTGTTCACGTTTGGGCATACGTCCTTTGCGAGACTGGTGGACATTTTCTGACTGTGACGTCACCCGCTCCACTGAACGTGGCGACCCCACTCTCCGCGCGCGACTGAGCGAGAGAGACAGACTATCGTGCGTCTCTCTCTCCCTCTACCGCGTCGGCGCTTCGTGTTATCTCTCTCCCTCTACTGCGTCAGCGCCTCGTGCTATCCTCTCCCTCTACCGCTTTCACTCTATTTAATTTTTCCATTTAATTTTCCATTTAATTTCGATTTCATTTGTTATCTATTTTATTCATATTTATTGAAGATTTTATCATGATAATTTCATGTTATATAATTGTGAAAAATGCAATTAATTTTTCCATTTAATTTGTTATCTATTTTATTCATATTTATTGAAGATTTCATCATGATAATTTCATGTTATATAATTGTGAAAAATGCAATTAATTTTTCCATTTAATTTCCATTTAATTTATTATCTATTTTATTCATATTTATTGAAGATTTCATCATGATAATTTCATGTTAATAATTATGAAAAGTGCAATTCCCAAATTCTAAATATATGTGTAATATGTGTAATATAAAAAAATAGAATTGGATTTAATTAATGAAAAATCATTATATTTATCCAGTCTCGCCGAGACTTTTTTTAACAGATTGACTAAGAATCTCACCGAGACTTTTTTAAGGGATTGGCCAAGAGTCTGGACGGGATTTTTTACGGGTTTGACCAGGAGTCTCGACGGAAATGTTTTAAGGAATTGACTAAGAATCTCACCGACACTTCTTTAAGGGATTGGCCAAGAGATTGGACGACATTTTTTAAGGGGTTGACTAAGGATCTCGATGGAAGTTTTTAAGGGATTGACTAAGAGTCTCACCGAAACTTCTTTAAGGGATTGACCACGAGTCTCGTCGAAATTTCCTTAAGGGATTGACCAAGAGTTTCGACGAGAGTTTTTCAAGCGATTGATCATGACTCTCGCCGATATATTTTTAAGGGATTCAGTGAGAGTCTCACCGAGACTCCTTTAAGGGATTGATCAAGAATCTCCCCGCGACTTTTTAAGAGATTCATCCACATTCTCGCCGGGACTTTTTTGAACAGTTCGACCAAGAATCTCGCCGAGACTTTTTTAAGGGATTGACCAAGAATCTGGACAGAATTTTTTAAGGGGGTGACTAAGAGTTTCACCGAGACTTCTTTAAGGGATTGACCACGGGTCTCGTCGAGATTTCGTTAAGGGGTTGACCAAGAGTCTCGACGAATTTTTCAAGATTGACAAAGAGTCTCACCGAGATGACTTTAAGGGATTGATCAAGAATCTCGCCGCGACTTTTTAAAGAGATTTATTCAGAGTCTCGCCGAGACTTTTTTTCAACGAATTGACCAAGAATCTCGCCGAGACTTTTTTAAGGGATTGGCCAAGAGTCTGGACGAGATTTCTTAAGAGGCTGACCAGGGGTCTCGACGGAAGTTTTTTTAAGGGATTGACTAAGAGTCTCATCGTGACTTCTTTAAGGGATTGACCACGAGTCTCGTCGAGATTTCCTTAAGAGATTGACCAAGTGTCTCGACGAGAGTTTTTCAAGGGATTGATCATGACTCTCGCCGAGATATTTTAAAGGGATTGACCAAGAGTCTCGTTGAGAGTTTTTTAAGGGGTTGACCAGGGGTCACGACGGAAGTTTTTTAAGGGATTGACTAAGAGCCTCACCGAGACTTTTTTAAGGGATTGACCACGAGTCTCGTCGAGATTTCCTTAAGGGATTGAACAAGAATCTCGCTGCGACTTTTTTAAGGGATTGGCTAAGAGTCTGGACGGGATTTTTAAAGGGGTTGACCAGGGGTCTTGACGGAAGTTTCAAGGTTGACAAGGGTCTCACCAAGACTTCTTTAAGAGATTCACCACGAGTCTCGTCGAGATTTCCTTAAGGGATTGACCAAGACTCTCGACGAGAGTTTTTCAAGGGATTGATCATGATTCTCACCGAGATATTTTAAAGGGATTGACCACGAGTCTGGACGGGATTTTTTAAGGGGTTTACCAGGGGTCACGACGGAAGTTTTTTAGAGATTGACTAAGAGTCTCACCGAAACTTCTTTAAGGGATTGACCACGAGTCTCGTCGACATTTCCTTAAGGGATTGAATAAGAGTTTCGACGAGAGTTTTTCAAGGGATTGACTAAGAGTCTCACCGAAACTTCTTTAAGGGATTGATCAAGAGTCTCGCCACGACTTTTTAAAGAGATTTATTCAGATTCTTGCCGAGACTTTTTTTAATGGATCGACCAAAAAGCTCGCTGAAACTCTTTCAAGGGATTCGCCAAAAATCTGGACGAGATTTTTTAAAGGGTTGATCAAGGGTCACGACGGAAGTTTTCTGATTGACTAAGAGTCTCCCCGAGACTTCTTTAAGGGATTGACCACGAGTCTCATCGAGATTTCCTTAAGGGATTGAACAAGAGTCTTGACGAGAGTTTTTCAAGGGATTGACTAAGAGTCTCACGGAAATGTCTTTAAGGGATTAAACAAGAATCTCACCGCGACTTTTTTAAGAGATTTATCCAGAGTCGTGCCGAGACTTTTTTTTAATGGATTGACTATAAGAATCTCACCGAGACTTCTTTAAGGGATTGACCACAAGTCCCGACGGGCGTTTTTTAAAAGATTGATCAAGGATCTCGATGGAAGGTTTTAAACCCTTTCGCAGTGAGGCGAAAAAAAACTTTTCGTGCCAAAAGTGTGTTGAACATTTTTTTTTCAAAAATACACCAAAATTTTGGTAAGTAGGTTTTTGGGGTCGTTGAATCCAAATCTGATGTCAAATTTTGGAAATTCAGAATGGCTGATTCAATATGGCGGATCAAAGAAACCAAACATTATTTTTTCGATTCGAAAGCTGACACCCAAGGGTTTGTGGGGTCGCTGAATCCAAATCTGATGTCAAATTTTGGAAATTCAAATTGGCCGATTCAATGTAGCAGATCCAAAAATCCAAATATTATTTTATCGAAATGAAAGCTGACACTCGGGGGTTTTTGGGGTCGCTGAATCCAAATCTGGTCAAATTTTCAAAATTAAAAATGGCGGATCCAATATGTTTTGCGTCTGCCATTTTGAATTCCCACGTTTCGTTCTAATCGGATTATTCTAAACATTTCTGGCAACCATAGTGCCTCTGCCTTTTCTTATTTAATAATTTTAATATGTTATTTGAATTCAGTGATCCCAAAAACTCGGGGAATTCAAATTTTATAACAATCTCTTCATCAGCAACCGGTTTTCATCGATTTTTTCATTATGACGCATATATGTTGCATCTTTTGGTGTTTGAGGTAAGATTTGACACCATATCCTAACGATTTGATACTTCAGATCTATTGCAGCAAACTGCTCTTTTATTATTAAGTAGCTCGAATTCACGCATAACGGCGTGTTGCATAAATCGTACCGTTACAATATCCACAAAAAAAAAGGAAAAAAAATGTTGATCCGCCATATTGGATCCGGCATTTTGAAATTCTAAAATCTGGTATGAGATTGGGATTAAGCAACCCCAAAAACCCCCGAGTATCATCGTACATTGCAAACAAATGAATTTTTTTTTTGATCCACCACATTGGATCCGCCATTTTGAATTCCCATAATCGGATTTCAAATTTGGATTCGGCGGCCCTAAAAACCCTTGATTGTCAGATTTCATTTCAAAAAAATGAAATATTCTTTTTTTGATCCGCCATATTGGATCCGCCATTTTGAATTAAAATAATCTGACTTCAGATTCAGATTCAGCGACCCCAAAAACCCCTAATTGTCAGCTTTCATTTCAAAAAAATGAAATTTTGTTTTTACAATCAGCCATATTGGATCTGCCATTTTGAATTTAAAAAATCTCAGTCCAGATTCGGATTCAAAGACCCCAAAACCCCCTGGATGTCAATTTTAATTTCAAAAAAATAAAATTTTGTGTTTTTAATCCACCATATTGGATCCGCCATTTTGAATTTTGGAAATCTGACTTCAGATTCGTATTTAGCTACCTCAAAAACCTTGGAGTACCAAAAATCAATCAAATCGATACAATAGAGATATGTTTTTTTTAGATGCCCCTGTAGGGGTCATGACAAAAGTGGCACGACTTTTTTGTGCCCCTATAGGGGTCCATCACTGCGAAAGGGTTAAGGGATCATGAGTCTTGTCGAGTTCTTTTCAAGGGATTGACCAAGAGTCTCTTCTAGACTTTTTGAAGGAATTGACCTGGAGTCTCGTCGAAATTTTTTTAACCGATTGACCAAGAGTCTCAGTGAGACATTTTTAAGGGATTGACTAGGAGTCCCGGTGAGACTTTTTTGAGGGATTGACTAAGTGTATTACCAAGATTGCGTTAAGAGATTGACCCAGAGTTTCGTCGAGACATCTTAAAATGTTTTCTTTAAAAGTTTAATCTCAAGGTTTGAGAGTCTCGCCGAGATATTTTCAAAGGATTGCCCAAGAGTCTCACCGAGACTTTTTTAAGGTATTGACCAAGAGTCTCGCAGAGATTCCCTTGAGGGATTGGCCAAAAGTCTTATGAATTAAAGGTTGCTGATATTCAATGGCACCCTTATTCATTGCCGTAGCGTTCTCCACAGTGATGTTTCAAAGAGGATTCTTGTTTAGTTATTTAGAGCTGGGTGGATCCATAGGATTTCGATCAATTTTTTGGGAGCAGTTTTACGAATTTGACGATTATTATTGTTGTTGAATGAGTAAAAGAAAAAAACGTAAGCAGAATTTCTTTCCCGTCATCGAATTTTATTTCATTCTCATTTCGTTCGTTTATACAGATTTTCTTCCAAAAAATACATTAGGATTTGCAAATTATTATTTAAATGCTTTTTTTTCAAGTAGAAAGGGATGAACGATCTCCCTAATTTCTTTGAGGATTTCCGAGGTTTCATTTCATTTTATTTTAACATTTTGAGTTTCAAATTGTTATATATTCTACTTTTATTATGTTAGAATGATCAAGAGACGTGGCAGTAGCTCGACGCCAAGTATTAAAAAGAAAGCGTAGCGCGAGCCCTGCCGTACTCTTCTGTACAGTAAAATAGGCGTTTTATGACGTCACATAAACTTTAAATCGTTTTTTACGGAAAAATGGGTTGAGGAATAAATTTCATATTAGAATGGATTTTTTTACGATTTTTTATCTTTCCAATGGTTCTTGGTTCGAGAAAATCCGTCCAGCCAATCCCGAGAAATCAAACATTTAAGATTTTAATCGGCCGTTCTGGGAATTTTTTTCTGTTTCAATTATTTAACGGGAATTAATTATTTTAAATAGTTAACTATGTATTTAAATAATATTTGATCATTATAATAATGAAAATAATAATAATAATCGATTCTTTTAAATAATTTGATCTTTTTCTTTCATTACAGTATATTATTACCGTGGAAAAAAAACTCTAAAAAAGTAAAAAAAGAACGCCAACTATTAAAAAAGTGAATCAACTTCGAAGTGAACTTCAAAAAAAACCCTTTCAAACGTTCTTGCCTTCAACTAGGACAAAAAATTCCTCTATTATTCAAATGTTGATAAATATCTCCCTTTTCAAAAAGAATAGAAATCCGTGAGAAAATACTCTAAAAAAGTAAAAAAAGAACGCCAAGTATTAAAAAATCGTGACCTTAGTTATAAAATTACTGCTTTACATTCTTGTTATTGCGTTAAAATAAAAACTATATTTTGATTCACAACATTCATTTCTTTTTTATTATATACAAAAAGTTACTTTACTGCGAAAAAAAACTACTCAATAATTTTTGTCCCTCATTAAAAAAAAAAAATAAAATCATATAAATATAGCCAAGAACAGTGAATGGATTCAGAAGCTCCTCAGGCAATCATGTACACTCTGAATGGTATCTGCTAAAGGGTTGTGTCGCTTCAAGAGCTTTCGAAGAAAATCCTACAAATATCAAGAAATTACTATTATGATATTATGTTAGCTCAAGACAATGAACGTACAACACAACTCCACAGGAAATTATACAAACAGAAATGACATAAAAAAGCGAACGTACGCGTACAA
Organism: Rhimphoctona megacephalus; assembly: GCA_963989365.1. NCBI lineage: Eukaryota > Metazoa > Arthropoda > Insecta > Hymenoptera > Ichneumonidae > Rhimphoctona > Rhimphoctona megacephalus. Next base: position 46,894,376 of record OZ022415.1, on the reverse strand, counting down.
GTGCACACGTACGTACCGTACAATTTCACTGCAAAGACTACACAAAAACTTGGCGTGCATGGTTTTCAAAAATAAGCTCGGGAAAACAAGGTTGATAGGATCTACTACCCACATCAATGATCGTTCTTTCACAGATGATGAAAGAAGAAGCCTCGGGATTGATTCATGGATTGAATAAGAAAGTCTGTGTTAAGGACGACATGAACAGGATAATTGAATGAGATCAATAGATCAGATGGATGAATCGGATGGAAGGGATGGACAGCGAGACTAGTTGGATGAGTAAATAAGAATAGATGATGACAGATATGGATAGATGGGTGGGATGGATGCCATGAATTGATAGTGAAATTGAATGAATGGATCAATGGATGGCATTAGGAGAGAGATGGATTTTGGATATATAAATGAGATGAATGATAGGATGAATGGTTAGATGGATGGGATGGGTGGCATGAATCCATAGTCGAATAGAATGGATGGCATACAGGGATCGGATGCGTGAATTAATTACCAGGATGGAGGGGCAAACAAAAAAATGGTTAGATGGGATGGAGGGTTGGGACGGATAAACGAATGTACAGGCGGATGAATGGATGGGATAAGCGAAAGGGTAGGTTGGACGGACAAATGAACGAATGGATGGGTGAATAGATAAGCGATGGGATGGAAGGATAGCATGAATAAATAAAATAAGTAGGTATTTGAATTTTCTACGGGTACAGACGGATTTCCTTCGCCTAGTGTATTTTTGAAAACCATGCACGCCAAGTTTTTGTGTCGTCTTTGCAGTGAAATTGTGCGGTACGTACGTGTGCACTTGTACGCGTACGTTCGCTTTTTTATGTCATTTCTGTTTGTATAATTTCCTGTGGAGTTGTGTTGTACGTTCATTGTCTTGAGCTAACATAATATCATAATAGTAATTTCTTGATATTTGTAGGATTTTCTTCGAAAGCTCTTGAAGCGACACAACCCTTTAGCAGACACCATTCAGAGTGTACATGATTGCCTGAGGAGCTTCTGAATCCATTCACTGTTCTTGGCTATGTTTAAATGATTTGATTTTTTTTTTTAATGAGGGACAAAAATTATTGAGTAGTTTTTTTTCGCAGTAAAGTAACTTTTTGTATATAATAAAAAAGAAATGAATGTTGTGAATCAAAATATAGTTTTTATTTTAACGCAATAACAAGAATGTAAAGCAGTAATTTTATAACTAAGGTCACGATTTTTTAATACTTGGCGTTCTTTTTTTACTTTTTTAGAGTATTTTCTCACGGTTATTAAAACTCAATGCAATTAATATTGTAATACAAATTTAGAAACAATATTCGTGAAGTTCTATCGCGAGATATCAAAGTGCTTATTTTGTCAAGTACCAAAAATGAATATTGATCGACTTGTTCGCTCAAGTGCCGGCAATGTTCTCCTCGTAGACGCGGCGCGCTTCCAGAGCGTCGCCCCCAAAATCCATCTCCAAGACCTCCTACCCTTTGGCTTGTTAGCGACTTCTTTCTTTCTCGCTCTCCCACTCTTGCATACCCGCACGCACGCATTCCACATTCGTCCCTCTCTCCCACTACTTTCATCCCTTCGCGCTCGTTTCTCTCATTGTCCGCGCCAAAGAAGCTCATGGCATACACATGTTCCTCCTTTTAACCTTTTTCTGGGTTTTTTCCTTTCCCCGCTCGACGGACCCGCGGCCCATGCGGTACCACTTGGAAAGGCCCAGTCGGTAAAACCGCTTTATAAAAAGTAACGGACTCGTGAATTGAATCTAGGAAAAACTCGGGCGACGCTTGAAAGAAATAAATAAGAAAATAAAATCTATACAAATATTTGTGAACAAATAGCGCCCTTGAAATCCGTGAATAACTCTAACGAGTAATATTAAAATGCGAAAACTTTTGTGTACATTACTATTAGTAGTGTTTCCTCTTTCTATCGGAAAACCCACAGGCCGAAAGCAATATAAAATTATTATCTTATATTATTAGCAAATCGAGTGCCTTTATACATAAAATCCATGCGGAACGTATACACACAAATACGTATATATATATATTTATATATATTCATATACACACAATAATGGTTAACGTTAAACAGTTATAAACGTTTCTTTATTACGATAAAGTCGACACGTTCTTTCGAATCTCTCAGAGTTTATATATATATTCAAATATCGATAATAACGTTGGGATCTTTTCCTATAGTGTAGAATTGCGCAATGCTGCCTCACGCAGCGATAACGAGTAACGAATCGGGATTTGTCACATGATACTCCTTTACGCGCCATCTGTCGAGGATTGACATTATTTCGGAGGGAATGGTAAAACAGGAACACGTTTTCAACGTGTCAATTCTCATCTACGAATCTTTTTGTTTCATGCGCAGTGATGTCAATCGAATTTTTTTATGGGCAATACGCACGGTGGGCAATATGCGACAATATTTTTTTCCTCCTCGATTCGATTCGATTGTTCGAATCGATCAATCGAATGTTTTTTTTTTCGTGCAGGATATCGGGCGCGCATATATATATATATATTTGCATCGGCCCCAGTACGCAGCATCGCGAAGTCTTTCCGCTTCGTAGACGTCTTTATGACTACAGTACAACCTCGATTTTTTACCACCTCGATTTTTTACCATTCCCCTGATTCTTTGCCCCCACCCAATATCGTTTGGCTAGGGGAATAGTGGTTATGGGCGTCGTTTATCCGTACTACCGTCGTCTGACACGCCACCGTCAGTACGCGCGGTTTTATTCATCATAACCTCAAAACGTTGCAGTGCAAAAATGGGTGAAAACATCGACCCAAATAATAACGTTTCCGGAAAGGGAAAAACGAAACGGTTATCTTTGCACCAGAAAATTTCAATTCTGGAAAAACTGGACAATGAAATTTCAGTGTGCTCAATAGCAAAAGAGTTTGGTGTTACGAAAGAGGTGGTGGAAAAATCCACGCAGCGTTTCCGCTACGCGCATGCTCCTGTTCGCACCTCCCCTAACGTCTCAAGCCACACCTCCGAGCTGAACCCCGATTTTTTACCAGTCCTCTCCCCAAGGGGTAAAAAATCGAGGTTGTACTGTACTGATGTCTACAATACGGACGTAAAGACCTCAAATAAGACGTCGCATAAATGCTGTATGGGCGGCGGTGCCAAAAAATTTAATTTGTGCGCAGAAGTAACCAGATGAATGACTGTAAAAATAATGAATACACAAATGTTTTTTCTTTACCCAAAAAACGTCAAAAATGTTTAATACGCATTAAAAAAAAAAACCAAGGAGTATTTAAGGAACTGATTCTTTTGATCGAATATAACAAATTGAACAAATCGATTTTTTAATGTAACAAGTTAAACAATTATAAAAAAAAAAAACGTATTTCGTAACAAATTTTCAATTGGTTAAAAAAATTGCTTCATTTAAATATTCCCCCTTAATAAGCATAAAATCCATGGCTAAAAATATTGAACAGAGCTATCCCAATTCGATAAATTTCGCAAAATCTATCTGAAAGTAATGCGCGTCTTATTGCAAAGCTTGAAGAAAAAAAACAAGAAATCCTCGGTAATCAACAGACTCGTAACGATGCTGCGGATAAGAAATGAAAGGTCAACGGATAAAAACGTCGTATGTTTTTTTTTTATTTTCAGAACATTTTGTATTAAAATTGCTTCAACAGTACTCAAAATTTGTTTTTCACAGGTCACAACATGCGTTTAAAAAAGAAAAAAGATTTCAACTTACTTCACATTCGGCATATAAACGTAACAATAGTATAAAATGAAAAAATTTAAAGTGTTGGACTTAAGGTACGTTGAAGTGATTTTTTTTCTCTTTTGTTTTTTTTTTCTAGGGATGACCTGGAAACGAAGATACAGGATAGAGATTAGCAGGCCTCAATCTGCACGTTGGTTGCTTCTTTTTTTTTCTCACATCGAAACATCGGTTACGTTTTCGATAATCAGGCAATAATCGATCAGCAGTTCTCTCATTAGCAGATTGTCGTCTATTGAGAATTGATCATATCTGCAAAAAATCTACTGTTGCTTACAGTCAGCTGCTTTTCCAACTGCTGCATGTGGATTCGCATTTGACCCTTCCTCATCATCTTCATCGTCGTCTCTATCTTCGTCATCGTCCTCATCCTCATCGCCTTCTTCGTCCCAATCTTCATCCTCATCTTCCAATCCTTCGCCTGATCATCATAATAAAAATCACATTAATATGCATCACATCCTCCAAATTCACGCATAATTTTCAATTTTTCGATCTAACGCCACACACACACACACACACTCACAAATATTCTGTTACTCAAATTATTATCGAATATCTGTTATATTAGACAGTGTAAATTCCTTCAAAAAGTCAATTAAGGTAGCTGTCTCGTCAAGGCGTTTTTCTACAAAATATTTGTACAATATTTACCAATATTTTCTATCAAACATTTTGCAATTTGACGTTTGTTGAAAAAGCAATTGAAAATATCATATTTCTCCTGATATTTTTCACAAACACTAGGATTTTGACCGTTTAGTTTTGGAGATATACTGATGGAAAGTACGTAATATGTACTAAAAAATGCGAAAAATTTTATCACTGCTGAAATTCACGAGCAAAAAAAAAATATTTTTGCATGACCCAATTTTAAATTTTACCTGTAACTTTTTTTCGTTAAATTTTTTTTTAATTTTGTTAAAATTGTTGAAATTTTACCTGTAAAGTAAACAATCGCTCTTGGTACAATACGCTCTCTGATGTAATGACCGATTTCAAAGTCACTTGTAAGAAGCCGTTGTGTGTCATCATTCAACTCGGCATCAGCATCATCTGGCACTAAATCAAAAATGTTCAATTAGTATACAAAGTCGTTGAGAAATTTGTTTATATGACGAACTGACAGCGATAGGTACGCGGTCGGTACCTTAAAAAAGATTTACACGCAGAAACATGAAGAAATTATAAATAATAATAATAACAATTAATGTGATAAAAAAATATAGATTGAAAGTAGACCGGATTACCGGAAATCACGAATCCTCGTGCCATTTTTTCTTTCACGAAACGAATATAACAAACGGTAAGCAAAAAGTAGCCGGTCAACATAAAATTTAAAGTATCTTTAACAATGGATGTTCGATGATGTCTTACCGACTGGAGGGCTAAAGAAGTTGAAGAATGAATCATTATGTATGGTTTTGGTGACGACACGCGTTGCAGCCCGTGATTTGTGCTTCTGGTTTTTCTGAATCGTCTTAACCGTCACGTTTTTGCCTTTCTTCCAATCGATCACACAACCCTTAAAAAAAGAAGCAATGTGATATTTTTATTTGAAAGATCGAGGACGAGCATGAAATTCTTCTTGATATGAATTCTGGGCTTTTAATTACTTTGCTTTTGTATATCTCTGGACCTTCGAAACTGAACGGATCATTTTTTTCCGGAACACATTTCATTATGTACTCTTTGGTGAGTACAGAGTTGGAAAAGTATTCGTTTGGTTCGAAGTGAAACTCGAGAACGAAACCCTGTTGTAAAAGAGGAAAAGCGTCAGTGAAGTCAGAGATCATCATTTGATTTGATCTCTTCGAATATTATTCATTATTGGGACAAACAAACTCTTACCATTGGATTTGATTCTAGGAATATGACTTTTATATCGTAAAGATGCTTGAGGATAGGTTCGTCATGTTCTTCAACCATTTCAGCCATAACTCCAACGTTCTTGAATATCGTAAGCCAAAATTCTGGAATTCCTTTGACGTTTTCGCTCTCGGTTCTGAAAATAAATCGTTTAAGTTTACGTCATTGACTCGGATCACAAAGCTCATTAGAAGTGAACTGCTTTTAGGGATGAATTTCACACATATTCATGCCAATATTATATTTTATCAAAATTTCAGTATTCTCCAATTCACAGAGAGTCTGACAAAATTTAGCCATTTTTAAGACGTTACGAACATTGATATGCATTAACAAAATTATGAAAAAATGATTAACAAACTGTGTAGAAAAATAATTGTCAAATAAATAACCGAATGATTACTTTTTTCGTTGTACTATGTTATTTGGTTGATTTTCTAAAATAATTTGGAATTTTTACGGAACTTTTCTTCTTTTTTGATATTCCGCGATTCCACTTTTTCGGAAGGCAGTATTTGAGAAACTGTTCAATCAATGTCTTAGAAATTTTGCAAATGCGATATTAAAACTTTTTCCAAAAACATATACAGGATTCGTTTTTTTTTTTTTTTATAAATTCTTCAAAAGTTTTTACAAAAATCCAAGAAAACGGAATCCAAAAAAAAATTAACATCGACTTAGAAAAAGTACCAAACTCATTTCACGTATTGAATAACAAAAAAAGAAATTGTCTTGATATTATCTATTGAAGAATATTTTGTTTAAACAATATTTTGACAACTTTCTAGAATTACTATTATTGAAAATCAATGTTTGCAAAATTCGTGATTTATCAACCCTAGCTACACACTACGTGGTCCAATGGACCGGCAGTGACACTACATTTTCACCTTTCTTTCACCACACGCCTTTTCATAAACGTTATAACTTTTTATCAAACGATTTTTTGGCTTTACTGATTGCTTCTCTGGATTGGCCGAAGTCTGGCGTTTCGATTTCACTACGACTAAATCTCAATAGACGCGTTCGTTACAATGTTATAGAGCAATAAAAATCGTCGGTCCAATTACTTACACACTATCGGTCCAATAGACCGATAGTGTGTAAGTAAGGCACTAAAAGTTATAGTATGTAGCTAGGGTTAATCATTTTTTACAAAGTTTTACGGAAAATCTAAAAAAAAGGGCAATATTCTGAAAAAATTTAAATGCATTTAAAAAAATCACCAAACGTTACATGAAATAACGTAACGAAAAAAAAAAAATGGTCTATCCATCGAGGAACATTTTGCTTAAACAATATTGTTAATAACTTTTTAGAATAATTATTGCTGAACACAAATTTTTGTAAAATTCCAAAGATGACTGAATTTTTTCAGATCTTTCGTCACTTGAGAAGTTTCGAACTTCTCATACAATAAAACTTTTAAATGAAGAACATATGTAACGTATCCTTAAATCGGATGAAGCTTGGGAAAACAAATTAGAAAAATATCAAAGTTTTGCAATATCATGAAAACTCTTTCTCTTTTTCTTCTTTTTATAATCAATCCATGTTAAAGTTTTCCTATTCCCTTATTATAAACTTCATTACTGTTTTAATCAAAAATATAATTGAGCCATTATATCAGAATAATAGCAAATTGTTATAATGCTACGAAAACATACTTGTTCTCTGTGATTTCCTCAATTTTGACGTTGGTCTTTGAGTCTTGTTTAACGTCTTCGTCGTCACTGTCCCAGACACATTCTTCATCCGTAGGCTCATAAACTCCTGCAGCTATTTGACTTCTCTTTTCATAAACAGGTGCACACATTGTGTTATACTTGCACTCAAGAGCGTGTACTTCTTCGTAGAATTTGGCTTCCATGTTCAAGGTAACCAGCTGCAGTTGTTTCAAAGCCTTGATTCGACGCTTGACCGGTTGGCTGTGCTGTTTTTTATTTTTTATTTTTTATTTTTTAACAGTTTATCATCATGTTAAATCTACTGTGAATTTTTTATTCAATTATATTTTTATTCCATTACTGTGTAAAGTGTAGAAAAAAAATGAGTTGTCCCCTGGTTGTAAAAATTTATTAATTTTGAGCTCTGTTGAAGAAAAAAGGAATTTTGTTGCATTCCTATGATGCAAACTTTGGCATAAATCCATTGATGATTTGATTTTTCTAACGAAGACGACTAAAAATTTGATCAATTTTAGTAAGGAAAAAAATAGTTGAAAAAATGGAAATGAACTTATTTAATTAGTAAAACTGGATTAGTGTTTCTTACATTATTAAAATTATTATAAACATTTTTTTTGTATTTCATGCAATACCAACAGAATATAAGTCTTGTAAAAAAATATTAAACCCACGTACCTCAACATTCTCTATCTTAATAGAGCGCAGAGCAGATATGATGTCAGATTGAACCTTTTCTGGAGACAATTTAGAACTCTGACGATCATCGTCGTCCTCTACGGATTCCATTGTTATAGGCTCGGTTGAATTAGCCGTATCTGCGGTCAATTTTCTTTCAATAAACACACTTTTCCATTGCCTTTTCCAATTTAAATTTGGAGTAAAAATATTTTTTAAAAAACAATGTCCAAATCACGAGATACTGGAAATCGGAGTATTTGAAAAAAAAAAGGAGAATGTGGGTCCACCGTTATTTGAATTATGAGGTACAAAGTTTGTTAGACGAATATAAATATCTAATTGTAGAAAGATCGAATATAAAAGTTTAATTTTCTAATTTGAATGACATGCGTCATTCGATTGACGTCGACATTTGAAAATCAGCATGCTTCTCACCGAACGAAGATTATTGACGGACGGACGAGCTTTGTGCCTCTGAAATCTTGAAGGGCGACTCAATAAAGAAAAAAAGAATAAACGAATGGAAGTCAAAAAGCGTTGAACAAAGAATCAATCGACGAATCAATCAAACGGGCTTCTCAAAAAAAAGCGTCCTTTGTTCCTACTCGCAAACTCTTTCTGTCAAATGGATAAAAGGGGAAAAAAACGTTACCCGTCTCGAACGACTACGACGTGCACATGGGAAACGGCGAGCGTGCGTTTTACGAATTCAACACCGCGACAGCAATCTCGCGTACGGAATCAACAGTCTCATCAACAATTATAATTATTTTTATACGTGAGTTAACATCCGCATGTAATTTGTAATTGAAAAAACAATATTTCATTCGACAAATTTGCCTTACCTCTTCAGCAACGAAGCCGAAACGGAAATAAACGGTTCGAGCGAATACCCTGCGGAATGCGTGAATCCGTAAAGTACGTGAAGATAGTCTAACGTTATGCGCGCGCGTGTGCAGGCCGCGGCGGCTCCGCGAACAACCAACTTCCGGCCTGATTCGCCGGAATGGCCGGAACTGTAGATTCAGCTCACATACCGGAAAAACAATTTGTTGTGCAAAAAACTCTACCGGGATTTAACAAATTTGATTTTTCAAATGAATTAAAACCGATTTATCTCCAATCGTTATCTTACTTGAAACTTTTACAAGGCACATCATAGAATTTCTTAAGATTCGAAATAACCACTTGCAACAACAGCTATCGTTGTTTTTAGAACGCAGTTGGAAATTTCAGCTTTTTTGTCTATAGTTGTAAATTTTATTTAATTTCGCTTATTGTTTAAGGATCTATGCCCAGTCAAATCCGCAGTACATCCATTTGTTTTTTCAAGCAGATCATTATATACGATATCAATCATAAATATGTTTTTTATTAATTAATACTAATTATACATAATAAATCAATCCGATGAAAGTTACAGTTATTAACTTTAAGAAAAATTAGTTCTTCATTTGACTATTTTTTACTGGAGCTAATGTCCGTTCTATCAACCAATCAAAAAATTCCGTTTATATATCGAGAAAATTTGGCAACAGTGCCGGAAAGTGTGTCGTTTGACAGCTAGTTTCCTAACCTAATACATTGTTTAATTTCTTTTTTTTCGTGTATAATGTGAGTGAGGAAAGTGAGTGACAATTCTCGTGTTGTGCTCAGAGACAAAAAAGGCAAATTTATCACACAAAAAAGAAAACAGTGGCTTGAGAGTGTTGCGAAGAGTGTCGAGAAACGAAGACGTTTGAACGACACCGAAAAAAAAATTATATTTTGGTTAATTTATTTATATAGCTCATGTTTATCTTGCATTATATATTTGCATTGACATTTCATGATTAGATCACGCTTGTATTTATTTTCTCTCACTACTACTGTACACTTGGTTCGAACGAACTGCCCGCGCGTGCAACGTTGCCATATGTCCATGTGTCGCACATTTAACATGGCGGCTGTAGTAGCAGTTTTCGCACATGACCCAAACGACTCTACTTTTTTGAGATTTTTGAACAAATACGACGGTGACATCGGGGTTTTTTTTTCTTTAAATAGTAAAAAAAAAATAAAGTTTCTAATAATATTTTTTTTAATCTGTACACTTATATATCACGGGCTTTGTTTTCTTATTTTCTTTCAAATTAGGCTACTTCCGCTACAATTAACATGCGTTTTAATGGTACTGAAAAAAATAATTTACGTAATAACTATACGGTGAAGTCTAATTATTTTTTTTCTGATCGACGCAGCATCGTTCACTCTACAACATATTTTAAATTTGAAGGTCAAACTTAAATTGTATATTTTGGACATACATCCTTAAAGATGATTGCGCGCTTTACTCCAAATCGAGAATCGCGCAATTCCTCATATCCGTGGGTTAATTTATCACAAGAAAAAGTCATACATAACAAAGAGCGTACACAATCAATCAGAATCCGGATTTGTGTTATTCCCGATTTCGCCACTGAAACCGCTGCCGTCTAACAACTAAACGCCTCAGTTGATAACGAATCTACAGTCTGTATCGTCCAAACGAGTCCAAACGCGCGATCGTCATTTAGCACAAAAGAAATAATGGAAAATTCCACCGTTTTCTTGTAATTTTTCGGTTGTAAAACAAAATGTAAAGTATTTGAACAAAATGCGTCGCAGTATTGTCAAATAAATGCAAGAAACGAAAAATTCAATATTTATTTTGATTATTCTTTGATTTTCCTTCCTCACACTTGGAATTTTTGAAAATTTACATTCCTCGTTCGTTATGAATGAACCATAAAGATTCCAACACTTAAGAAAATGTTAAGGTGATGTGCGTCGTGTACGTAATTTGGGAATGTGTGTGTACGTGTAAGAGTACAAAAATACACGACGTGTGGAGTCACGCACACAACGTAGCAAATCCACAATGGCATCCGATAGAAGCATAATCGATATTGTGAAACTTCGATATAGTGCGGAAACATGGCCAAATACGGTTTTTCATCAATGTTAAAGAGAAATAAATATATAAGTTAAACGGTGTTTCGAAGCAATATTATGATTGAGATAAAAGTATGCTATTACTTGTTTTTATTAACATTTCTGGAATCTGCATCCCAAATACGACCGTCTTTCCACGGTCACAACAATGGTAAGTACAATACATATCCTATCATTTGTGTGTTTTGATTCGGAGGGAATGTGACAATAATCACGTTCAAATAAACATTGCGATGAGATATTGCAATTGTCAGCTGTCTCGTTGATATCGCAAAGAGATAGATAGAGAGAAAGAGCGGAGACAAAAATTGGACGAAATTTTCGCAAGATTTTCTCGGTGTAACAGAATTATCGTTTTCTCTTAACATCACACTTCTGAAGGTCATATAACACCTTGTCATCATCTGATCTCACGTCTTGACAATTTTCTTGTTAAATTACGTCTTCTTCATTATATTTATATTTTTTTTAGATACAGGATATTTCATTTTTCTCAATGAATTCCATTCCTAAGACAAAAATAAATTTCTGGCCATCAAATATTTTCGATTTAGCCTTAATTTCATTCGATAATCTCTCAACTGACATTTGCTGTGCAATCTTTATCAAAAAAAGTTGTTTGAACGGTATGATCCAAGTTGAAAAGTCTAACGGCAAATTATTTCAGCTTTCGTCCAGGATGACAATGACGTTCAATATCTTTTGGACAACATACCTATATCCATGCATAAGGTAAAAATAACAATTACAGCAGAATATACATGGGAGAATGAATAAAAAGTGATTAATAGATTTATAACATTCAACAGGGGTTTGCCAGTTCGGTCCAAGGGGCTGGGTAAGCACAATACACGTAACAAATACGGTGAGTGGAAATAGGAAAGGTATAAAGAAAATACATATAAAGAAAAACTGGACACGAGCTTCGCTCGATACTCAGAATTTAGACGACCTATGCATATACTTGAATTAATTATCTTAAAGCTTATGTTTTTTTTTCTTTTTATTTTTCAAAATAAATTCTGGCTTTGTACAAATAATCTTTACCACTAACATACCATTTAGCCTCTGTCTTGTAACACAGAAAAGGGTTTGTTACCTTATTTCGTGCCTTTCCTATTTTCAATCTCCAGTACTTTGAATACCGTTTAAGGGAACAAATACACCTGGAAGGGGTAAAAAACGGATTAAATTTTTTTCGTTAATGTTGGTATACCGTTGGAACGATCGCCCGAAGGTTTTTCAAGATTGACCCTTTCAAAGGGTTAAATTACGAATTTCATAACTTTCAATCCAAAGCCAATTTTGTTTTCATAAAAAATAAATATATGTGAAAAAAATACAAAGATAATCTAATCGTTTATGAAAATAAATTGAAATACTTAATAAAGTATTGAAACATCCTGCAACTATTCGTAAATTCTACATTTTGCGAAGAATCATCGAAAATTCATTTGAGATATCCCTGAGACATAAAAATAAATGGAAAATTTGTTACCTACATTAAAAATAATATATCAATGGCTGATAGTTGCCTACATTTTGTCATCTTATTAAGGGTTCAAAAGGAGGTAATCAAGGGTGAAAAAAGTGAACGTTTTCAACTCCAAAAAGATTGAAAACATACATTTTAAGAAGAGTTTCTTTTTTTTGTTATTTCATTAAACAAAGTCGTATGCCCAGCCGTGATATGGCTTCGTACCATTTAAAAAACTAGTACCAGGTACCAGTTGAATTTCGGAAGCGACTCGACTGATTTGCTTAACCCGTCAGCAGGTGTGCTACGTACACTTTAAACATTGGGCGCATGATGAGATTTTCTCACACATATAGCTTTAAGTGCTTAATTTGATAAATAGGAACTTGAAAACAATTTCGCTACGGTGATTGTGGCTATTAAACATTTTTATTTTTAAAAAACCATAAATACAACGATAACTGACACTAAAAATAAAAAAATAATAAATAAAAAAATTCAAAAACAAAAATTCTAAAATTTATTTAACTCTTCTGTCATACAGAAGAATAAATTTGGTGAAAATAGAAAAAATTTCCAATGATTATGCCATTTGAAATTTTCGGGTAATCATCGTTATAATATAAGTGTGAGAAAAAGTCTCATAGCGTGCCTGCTGACTGGTTAAATTCATTATTTTTACAGAAAACCGATGAATTTTTATTCACAAATGGCAATATTTTTGTTTGAAAGTTCGCCATTTTCTTAAAAATCGATATTTTTAAAATCTGCTATGGATACACGAGAGATGTTAGTACGAAGTTTAGTATCCTGCTCCATTTTTCTGTCAATTTTTAGCCAAGGTACACCTGGTGCCATTTTGATATTTTTTTTTAAAAAGTCTTCACGACACCGCATCTTAGCAATTTCCACTTATTTTAAATTTAAAAAAAATTGTAAATTTTTCTGAAATAGTATGTTTTTAATGACGAAAAATCTGCATTGAATTGCTCTAACAGTTTAAAAAGATTTTTGCCTAAAAATTACTCTCTTCTAAGCCTTCTAGGTGTATAAATCCCCTTGAAACAAACAAAAAACAACGAATTTAACGAGTTTACTCTATTCGACGTTGGCCTCTTTTTTTTCTTGTTGAAGGGATTCCATGTCGGACGACAAAAACATACAAGGCACGATACCGTACATCCACTTCGAACCGAATGTCCTCGTTTTCAAAGAGAGGTAAATTTGATCCATTTTTTAATCGCACATGCAAACACATTTTAAATGTGGGTTTTTTTTTAGACAACTTGGCATTCCACATCAGGAAACTGTGACGCTGTTTAATAGAGATGGCAATAGAACTATCCATCTCTCTTCCATCTCCGGAAGCACGCAGCATTTTCACTCGTCCTTCTTTCAGGATAAAGTGAGATTCTATATCAGTTCAATTTAATCTTTATTCATATCGGTTTTGCTGGTGTCAAAGTCCAGAATCAATAACGCGTTTTATACTTTTGACGCAGTACATGAAAAATATAAATCGAATCTTGAAAACTTGAAATCAAAATATCATTGTGATAACTATAAGCCTGAGAACAAACTAAAATTTATCTAATTGAAAAAATACAAAAACTGGAAACACAGTAATAGATATTTGAGTATCGAAACGTCATAAACTTGCTTACCTCTTGAGAGGTACGACAGATCTTTAACATCCTTGAAAGGTACATTGCTCCAAAATGGAACGATAGATTCTAACAACGATTGTGGCGCTTCTAATTATCATAGAATTAAAGATTTTTTTCTCAAATTATAGCTCAGTGTCTCTCTAGTTTCCAAAGCCCTACCTTTGTTTTGAATAATTTTATTTTTTGTTTGAAATATCCAGGATTAAGTGCAGGAAAGTACGTTTCTTGCACTCTTTGGTAAATGTCTCTTTCTATTGAAGATGAGAGCATTAAATGTTAAAATCTTGTAGTTCAAAACCTGCACTCTCAAGTAATCAGAACGGTTTTAAAATTTTTTCAGTTCTTCGATTTTTTCTATTCAAGTGAAATTGGGTTACACAGGGTTTTCCAAACGTGTAAAAAACGTGGCAAATGAGTGTGAGGGGTATTAAAATGTTTTTTTTTTTTTCAAGACTAATGACAATGTTTATTACTCAAGGGACTCGCACGCAACACGAATCGACCTTCGGTTGAAAAAACATGAGTTTGTGACATATGATCAATACCCAAGTTCAATTTTTATGTTTTCATGTTTTTTGCGATATATTTTCATTTTGGCATCAAAATTCTTTAATATAAAACGTACTTACGTTTTATAACGTGAATATATTAACAACGAACCGTGACACAGAAAAAAAAAATTTTTGCAAATGTCAAAAACTTATGGTTTTGATCTGGTACAATTTGGAACAGAATATTGCAAATTATTTGTTTTGTCAACAAAGATTGATGCAGAACTAACCAATATTCTTTTCCAAAACGTTGCTTAACTGTCCATTAGGATTTTAGAGCTAGTGGAGAAACTTCATGACGCTTGCCTTTGTTGTAATTTTCACAAACAGAATTTTGATCCTGCCGATTTGGGACGGTGTACCTTTAAAGGGGGAAAAATCGATGCCTGAAAAAAGTGATATGGCTCCCAAAATAATGATTTTCATTTCTTTAATCGTAGGTGGTCCCACCATTGGGAAATACGACATTTAATGTCGTGTTTCTTGGCCGAGAGGAGGGTGAGATCGATAGTCATCTATTTATTCACACCTCGGAGGGAACACTCAAGTACCCGGTAATCAAAAAGATTTAACTAACTATTTCGACATCATTTATTTTTTTGATTTCGTATAAATTTGTTGTTGACCATTTGACACTTCAAAATATAAACGTCAATGGTGTATTTACTAATTATTTGTCTTTGTAGGTCAAAGGTACGAGCGTAAGCAGTCCGTACAGACTGCGTCCTGTTGTTGGTGTCAAGTTACCACTAAATGCATCTTTCACCCCTCTTATTTATATGCACAATCCTCACTCCGAGGCAATGCAGGTACTTAAATGAATTCCAATTACTAATTTTTTTTTCTTTTATTTATTATTATTATTATTATTACACCAATGATTGGATGTAATTTATAAATTATATAAATAACACGACAAATTTTCATCCCCCCCAAACTAAAAATCAATAATAGTGATAAAATAATGGAAAAATTTCCCCCTACCTTCGAACGATGCAAACTGAATGGTTCATTTACGAAAATATATTCATTTGTCTCTAAAAGGTGGTCGAAGTATACAGTAGCGGTGGTGAATTCCAGTTGGAATTGCCATCGGGCGAGGCGGAGGGACCTCGCGAATTATGGGCGATTCCTCCTTACCAAACCAAGCCGGTAATAAGATTACACTTTAATGCCCATATGGAAAAAAATCATACGGCGTATGTGAGGTGAGCAGTGATCTTTTTTTTTTTTTTAGATATAGTTCTGTGGATCAACCATGTAATTGTCATATTTTGTGTAGATTTAAAGTCAACAATAGCGCAGAAATTATGGTAGTCGCAGTGGAAGTTGAAGTTGGTAGCGGAGCAGGTCTCCACTGGGGCGGAAGCTCTGCGTCTATAAATTTAGGAATGGGCGGATCATTACACTCGCCTACTCGCTATCCGATAGCTTTGAGAAATTCTGCTAAGAAACCCGTCAAAGTTTTGGTAAGGAAAATAAGATTTTTTTTATAAATGTAAAATCACTAATAAACCTAGCGCATCAAGAACGAAAGACTGCTTAACTTCAAAAATGGACAAATATTTTAAAAAATTTAACCATGTTTAAAGCTTCACGAATATCGATTTTCAGAAATAAGTAATAATTCTATAGATTCTATAGAAGTCTATAGATATTCTAAAGATATTGTTTAAACAAAATATTCTTCGATTATCAGATAATTGTTTTTTTTTTGTTATGTAAAATGAATTTCATGATTTTTCTAAATGCATTTAAATTTTTTTAGCATATTCCCCTTTTTTTTTTAGACTTCGAAAAACTTTTGAAACATTGATCAACAATCACTAATTTTGCACATGTTTTTTGTAAAAATATTCAACACCATATTTGCTAAATTTCTAAAGTATTGAACGAAGAGTTTCTCAATACCACTTTTAAACAAAGCTCGAAAGAGAAAATTCAAAAAAAGAGAAAAATTTGAAAGTATTCAAGAAAATCAACAAATTTATTCCATACAATGAAACAAAATCTATTGAAAATATTGTAAAAAAAAGTTAGAATAGTATTCTAAAAATTAAACATTTAAACACATCATATTTGTCGTCTGTTCCTTATTTGATTGAGCGCAAAACAAATTAAGGTAGTTCGATAGTTTGGCTGAGTCTAAATGTAGTCCATTTTTCAAATTTGTAAATGGACGATTAAATTATAAAATCAATTTTAAAAATCATTTTCATTGAAAATAAAACTTATCAAATCGTGTTATACTCTTATAAATCATCTAAATGACAATTAAAATTTAATAAGATCTTGGCCTTGCTTGTATAGTAAGAGATCCGTGGATCGGTGAGAATGTAAACATAACCTCGAAAATTTTGCCGCACAATGAATTGATTGACGAGGTCTTTCGGGCAGCTTTATTAAAGAAAAACAACTGAACCAACGTAAACGTTCACTCGAAGCTCTAAAAATATGCAATGAGTTGAAAAAACTTGAAAATGAAGCAGCTGGTGGCTTAAAAGGGCACTCGTCTAATTGACATTTCGTACCGGCATGCATAAATGAACCGCCATCTTGATTGTCTACTGACTTCCGAGAGAGAGAGAGCGAGTGAGAGAGGGGGAGAGGGAGAGAGAGAGAGAGAGAGAGAGAAGTATGTGTCAAGCCGACAGAATTCTGCTGTGTGTAATTTTATTCGCGATTTCTCAATAATTATACAGTGAATCCAATTCAATTTCTCCTAGAAGATGCTTCATATATCATAGATTGGAGCAACAAGTTTTTTTTCGTGAATTGCACGACAATTTTTTGAGTATTCTCGAACTGAAAGTTCTAACCTATGCTATCGTCTGCATTCTCCTATGGTCGCAATGCATTTTTATAAGCTAATATCTCAAAAACTACACGGTAAAAAGAGTTTAAATTTCTCCAACACGTAAAAAAAATTATCTTCTTTCCATTCCATGCAAAAAAATATATGGTCACACGTGGACCTCAACTCTACCGAACTACCTTAAATATTATAAAAATTAATTACAATTTTACAACAATTTTAATTTCGGCAATTAAAAATGTTCAACTACTGTATTCTGTGAAGCATTACTGCTTCATGTGAACAAAACTTGGATAGAATCCGAATTTTAAATATGTTTCAGAACATCATCAGTACACCCATATCGAAAGCTCTCAGAATAGATTTCGAACCCGTTGTTATACCAGGTGACACAGATGTACCGATCACGATCGGTACACTCATTTACGATTGTGAGTACGAGCTTAAATTCGATAAACCATTGTATACTCTTTTTGGTACAATAAGTAATTTGATGCTCATGGCTTTTGATTCTTGCAGGGAAAGCTGGATTGGAGACTCAACACTTCAAGGGTAAATTAATGATCAAAGGTATAGGTCCTGGTGGTTCCAGTCAGAAATTGGCGATACCCTGGTCGGCCGAAGTATTGCAAGGCGGCCTTGAGATTAATTCGACAGTGGGACACTACTGTTCACCTCACTCAAATCAACCACGAAATTTCAGCGTTGTTAATCGATTCAAAATACCACTGGCAATCACAAACGTATCATTTCCCATCGCCGCAAAATCTTTCTTCGCAGTAAGTTCAAATACTTCCAAACGCATGTTTAGGTGGTTCAAAAAAGTACTTTTTTGCTTTCTTTAAGTAATACATTGAGATTCTATAAGAAGCTTTCAAAATGAAAAAAAACGTCAATTTCTGAGAAATTATTTTTTGGTGAAATTTTTTCAAGTGGAATTTTACATTATCACTGAACCAAATTTTTAATGTTATAAAAAATACTTTCTTATTGACAAAATATTAAGCGGTTTAACAGTCGATAAATATTTTCTTATTTTTCGTCATGAAATATCGTTTTTTGTATTTACAGATAAAAAACTTTTATCCGAGAGTTTTGAAACCTGGTCAAAGGGCTAATATATTCTCAATAGTTATGAATCAAGAGAAAAAAAATGAGAACATCAAGCTCGAGTCATCGATATTTATTTATTCGAATGTTTCGACGACCGAAGTACCCTTACTCAGTTACGATGGTAAATTACGAAAAATAATACCCGGTGAAAGAGAGAGCGACAAGGGCACGATGAATTTTGGGACGGTTGGCAGCGGCACGGAAAATGAGGCGATATTCGCTCTTGAAAACCAAAATCCAGTTAACATTGAACTTCACGGATGGGGTGTCAACATGCCCGGGGCTGTACTCGAATTAATGGGTTGCCAAAATGGTCCTACCGAACTATTTAATAAGGGTTTTCGGAATATTACCGTTTGCAGTCATACAGGGAATGTAAGTATTTTCGAAAATGATTGCACCATTTGCAAAATGGATAAAAACAAATTTATCAATCAAAATCTCCTGAACGATGTAGTTAAATTCATTGTTTTTTGGATAGTAAATTCGTTGCAGATTCGATACTTCAAATTACATACAAAATACAGTCAAGTTTCGATATTTTACGTCTCGAAAGTTCTCAAGGTCTTACACATACGTTCGGTGCCCAAAAAATTAAGACTTTGATTTTTCAAGGCATATTAAAAAAAATACAACAAAATATCGATCACACATTGTGGATTGATTTTTTAGCTGTGAGAAAAAATGTATTTCCTATTATTTTTTACTTCGAAGTTTACATCACCAGCAAAAAAAATATTTACGCATTTGGCATGATAACTTATGTAGAGATGAATGAATCTTGAAAATTCAAATGGATTAATTATTTTTTGAAGATTTATCAAAAAAAAATTCAAAAAAATGTTTCGACAGACTGCAAAAAAGCGATTTAGGAATTTGAAAAAAAAAATACAATGAAGAAATGTTGAAAACTCATCCAGTTCAAGAGCAAACCATAGAGCAAAAAGTAGTTTCGGGAAAAACTACTTTGAAATTTGTTGAAAAACTACGTTTTGAAAAATAATAAAAATAATAAACGTTAAAAAAAAGTTTCAGGAAAAACTACTGTCAAATTCGTTGGAAAACTACGTTTTGAAAAATAATAAAAATAATAACCGATAAAAAAACGATTTTTTGTAAATTCTTGACGTATATAACACCTTAAAGCAAATACATGTTCTAAGAAGAATTACTTTTTCCGAAATCTAAATGATCTAGACAATGAAAATTAACAGAATCGAGACCTAGAAATTGTGTATACCAATTAAAATTGAAAAGCTTGAATTCTGCAGTCGAATATTGTTTCTTATTGCAGCAAAGCATTAAGCCTAGCTACCTAGCGATATTCAAAATAAAAGTAAAAACACCAATGGTTGAAGAGGACACGATCGTGGGCGATGTTTTTGTGCGTACAACTTATGAAAGACTGACAGTGCCGGTTTATATGAGAGTTGCTCATGGAAGAATATCACTGAAAAAATTGACTTTCACAGATTGTTTTCCGGTGAGTCCGGTGAGACCAGTGAACAAAAATGATATTAAATGACTCATTTATTATTAATATTATCATTTAGTATTTATTGTTGCGATAAAAACAGAAAAGAAAACAGGAATTAATAGCAGGCTTCATTATTTCAGGGATCCATTTGCTTGCAACAAGTTAAAATACACTCGACGTTCGCACGACCAATGGAAGTTACATGTATCGCACCTATCCACAAAGACAATAGGCTAAAATATATTGCTCTCGAAGAGTCTTCGTTACCAATAATATCGAAGGGAGAAAATCACATTGGTGCAATTCAAATTGATCCATCGGTTTCTTGCAAACAACAATGTTACCTTGGATTGTCGATGAATACAAGTGGTAATAACAAAATATGTACCCAATACTTTCATAATATTTAAGAATTCAGTTAAGGAGAGAGCTCGCTGAAATCGCCAAATCGTCGAGGCTTTTTCCAACTATGATAATATTTTGGACGATCGTTCCTATTGTATAAAAATTGAGAAACAACTGCAAGAACCATACCGCTGAACTGTACTTCCAATCAAATATGCGAAAACCTGAAAAAGTCGTTCGACTACCTAAATTTTTGTCGTAGCCACGATAATATCTTCCAATATCTTCCTTTTTATTTTATTGAAATATTGTTTTATTATTATTATTATTATTATTATTATTATTATTATTATTATTATTATTATTATTATTTTAAATCTGGTATTCGACAAAAAATTGATTGCTTTCGAGTCTGATTAATTTTCAAATATTTATTTCGAAATTTGAAGCACGTTGAAACTATTATTATTGAAAGGCAATCACTTTTGTTAAATCCGAAAACGTTCTATTACAACGATAAATTGACGAGCGTAATTGTATTTCTATGAAAAATTATTAGATGTTAAGATCAATGTTCCACTCATAATACATACAGAAATGTGCGAAAAAAATTTGCTCTCGGCAACGACAAAAACTGAGGCAGTAGAGTTATTTTTTCGCGTTTTCGCATTTTGGGCCCGAAGTGCAGTTCGGCGCAACGGTACTTGCAGTTAACTCTCAGTTTTTGACAATAGAAACAGTCGCCGAAAGTATTGTCATACTTGGAAAAAGCGCTGGGGATTTACAAGTTTCACCGAGGGTCCCCGTTAAGAAAACGACAAATAAATAATGATTTTTTTTCTTTGCAGCGGGCAATCAATGGCTGAACGCAATGAGCCTACCGTCGCATACGCGAGACTCAGATTTAAACTTACTGAATGCTCGATACACTCGTTACTTGAATGCGACGGGAGGCAGCAGTTCTTGGGACAATATAACAATGCGTTTAGATACCACGGAAGTCCGTGGCCACAAATTTTTCGTCAATATAAAGCTCTATTGGCCAAGTCTTATCGTTGGCTCGAGTAGCATGAAAAACAAGAGTCTGTTTACTTTTCCATTGACTCAAGTCGGCAACACTTCGTACAAAATCATTAAACTACACAATCCAAGTACGAAACCCCTGTTGGTTCAATTGGTGATGGATCAGACTTATCCTCAGGGTATGAGACTCTATCATTCACTCCCCAATAAGTGAGCATCGTCGTCAGTTGTTTGTTTTTTCACAAGTTCGTTTGAAACGGGGTGAAATTTCACGTTGAAAACTCTAAACTTTCGTAATTTATGAATCTCAGGTTCAAGCCAATATGTCTCGAATGTCCGCCAACGGTTGATGGCGAATTCAAATTTGACGAGAACGACGAAGACCGTGCATCCTTCGAGAGACAATGGGACGTTACGACGGCTCAAGGTTCCTTGCCGTTGTATATTAACCCTGGAGAAACGCGCAGCGTTCGTCTTTCCTACACCCCAACTGCGGCTGCATGGTCCTCGGGATTATTGTTCATAAGAAACAATATGACGATACTAGAAGTTATACGATTAATCAGTAGAGGTGCACACGCACAATTCAAATTTGGCAATCGGAAGCCCGGTTCAACTACACCGCTGCTCTTCGAGCTCGCAGAGAAGCATCTCAAAGATTGTGAACGTAAGAACGGTTGAATTATTATCAACGAAATAAAATATTACATTGGAATTTCAGTACTTGACGATAACCCGAAAGTCTATCTTAATTCAGCCATTTTTGAGATATTACGAACATTGATTTTCAACACTTATAATTCCAACAGTTATCAACAATTTGTTTTTTAACAATTTTTCTTAAAATAATCACCTAATTCATTTTTATGAGACAAAACCAAATAGTATAATTTTTCGTACATTTTTTGGTATTAATAATATATTAATGACTTTTCGGTACTGTTAAAATTGTAAATGAATATTCGTGATATGTTGAAAATGGTTGAATTCTTCTCGAATTGGTACGAAACCGCCAAGTTTTGAAATTATCGATAAACTGAAACTCTTTCGGCCACGATTGTGCAAAAAATCGGTGAATTAACGTCTGAACAATTAATATTAATTTGGTTTGCAGGTGAGAGATCACGCAGGAATCCTGTGCCTAATCTCACGGTAAAACGGTCATTCACAGCACGAAATACAGGTGAATTGCCGATAGATATTCACGGGTTTTACATAAATGGACTTCTTTGCGAGGGCTACGGGTTCAAAGTGCTCAACTGCGGTCCATTCAAGCTAAGTCCAAACGCGACGAAAAAAATCGAGATAGCATTTACGCCGGATTTCACATTGTCACGCGTAGAAAGAGAACTGTTAATACTGACGAGCTTAGGCGCTCAAAGCACCGACACGGAAAACAACGTAAACGAGAATGGTATGGTTCGTTTGTCATTGCTTACGACTGTACCGGGACACACGTTGGAATCCTGCGCTGCTGTTCTCATAAGACCAACTTGGGAGCCAGCCGTACAATTCGCAGCTATAAGCTTACCGTGTATTTTATTAATGTGTATTCTGGCTGTATCGTTTCTCGAAGCCGACAGAATACTCCGCGGCGCATTGGCAACATTGTCAAGAACGAGTCCGGTTCAGCCGCCTCTCGATCTACGGCAATTGGCGCAATCAGCTGGTATGATGAGAGAGAAAACGGCGAGCGAGGAAAAGCCCAAAATCCCGCGAAAAGAAGAATCCTTGCCGGACTGGTCACTGATGAATGTCAAGAGAAACAAGGAGAAAGAAGCAGCAGCGAAAAACTTGAAAATTCCTGATTGGTCGCCTGAAGAGGAAAGACGATTCAAGCTCGATACCGAATTCAAAGAATTGCCAGTTTTTACGAAAAATAAAAATGATGAATCTGGTACAACGGTTGATATTTCAGGGACCAACGACGTCAGCAATACCGTTAATATTGCGGGGAAAAAGAAAAATGCTAAAAGACAAAACAGCGCCTCTGAAGTTTCGACGACAGAGAACAGCATTTGTCTCGCTGATAATTCCCTTGCGGACACACTCATCACTGCGGACAAAAAGACTGTTACGAATATTTCGTCGACAAAGTCGAGTCCAACCGCGAGTAGAAAAGGAAAATCGAATAACGGCGTTACCTCGTTACCGAAGGAAGATTTCAAAGCTACTGAGAATGAAATTTCCTTGGATACTGGTTTTTCCAATAATTCGAGAGATTCCAAATCGGATACTAAGAGAAAACAATCCAATGGAAATACCGCGGCGCACAATAATCACAGCTCGTACAAAAAATATGAGGCAACCACTAGTCAAAAAACTGTACAATTTTCGGAAGAAGAAACATCGTCTACGACGACTGAAAGTTCGGTGCACGACGATCCTGCGCCGTATAAGGTAAAGATATTTAAACTTTTTAGTTTTAAATATTATTTCACAGATTCGTATGCGAACAGTAATTTTGTCAACTTTATAATGATTTCAAAATTAGTTTCTACTAACAATAATGTGAAAAAGTTTGTCACAAAATATTTAAGCAAAAAATTGTGTAACGACCATACTTGATTTCTTAAATTGAATAAGAACATTTTAAGTTTTGAAGCGAAGAATTTTTGCAGAAAGATTTGACATCTTTAATGAAATTTCATAGGATGGAGAACACACGTATGCAAAGCCTGAAAAAGTTCAACGAAAACCAATACCAAAGAAGAGCAAACCTCAAGCAATACCGGCAGCTGTACCAATCGATTACAGAGACAATTACGAAGGAGACTGTGACGATGACGATTATGACAAAGAGAGACAGGAAAATCCAAATCGATGGAAAACTAATGTCAATAGATCTGGCACGAAGCATCATCACCATCACCAGTCACGAAATCCAGAAGCTGCGTCGTATAAGTCGCCACGACCAAACAAGAATCCACCTCGTAAAGATAAAAGTTCACAGAAGCGAAGATCGACGGAAAAAGTAAACGTAAAATGTAAGTTGATTGAAAATATTTGAGGATTAATAATGATCATTTCTATAAATTTGAATAGAATGCTAACAGAAACATTGGCTATCAGGAAAAAATTTGTCGTTTCCATAAAAGTTGAGTCTATCAATCGTAATGAGTAGAAAAGGAGATTAAGAAATCTAATCAGAATTATAATTGATTCGAAAATCGAATTTTTATTTTTATCGACACGTTTTTTTAACCGATGTCCAACAATCATAATAAATAGTTCCTTAAGGCGCTACATTTACCTGGGGGCTTGAAAAGAATGGTCAAATTCCGATTTTTTTTTTCTGGGAAACGGTTGGTGAAAAAGAAACGCATTTTTTTTAACACAAAGCTATATACTGAGAGCCTTTAAAAAAATCACCAAAAAATACAGAAAAACAACAAAAACATGGCCGCTGGCAAATGATGAAATTTTTTCACGATGTTTGGCAGTGGAGACTCCAGCTTAAACGGTCCATCTGAAATCTAAAAACCAAACGGATTATTCAAGTTAACAATAAATACGAGTTGTTGATTTTTAAAATCACTTTTTTTAATAAGGTGACGACGAATTGAAACTCGAGCATACAAAATTTATGAAAATAGTCGTCATTTTTACGTAACTATTAAAACATGAAGATCGATTTTTAAAAAGTGAGATCGTCAACGACCTTTAAATGTTTTTCATCGTATCTCCTGTAAATTTGGAAACAATCCATCGAGTGGTTCTCGAGATATCATATGTCCACCGACTTTGAAAACAGTGTTTCGAAAAAAACGCGTTCAAAGTTTGAAGTATGGTTCTGCTATAATATTTAAGTGGAGAATTTTTAACTTTACCTCTAGTCATCAATTCCAGGGTCATATAAGGTACCCTCAAGCAGCAATTTCAGCTTCATGGGAAGAGGATTGTCTTTGTCAGCAAGCAATTCTTCCTTGGCGCGTCTCCTCCTGAGTCCGAATTTCAGCTAGATAGATGCGCTCACGATCTCGAATCTCGCAATATTCAGCGCAATTTCGTCCAATACAGATATCCAATTCCTGCATTATCAGCAAATATGCTGTTGCACCTTCATTAAAAGTGCATGCGGCAATATTTTCAGCAATTTTTACAATTGATGCACCGCTGTTGTAGACTTTCGTAGCTATTTGTCAAATATTGTTGTTTATGCTCTCGTTTGCATTTTGCAACACACTCCTTACATCCACACTCTTTACATTTTACATGGGCACTTATCGCAGAAAAAATTTTACCGGTCGTTTTCTTTTCATTGGCCTATCTCGTCTATTAGCGCTAGAAGCTCTTGTTTTTCGCGTAATTTTCATTTTCTATGACATTATTGGAAAAATTGGAGCAAGTGTATAAAATCTATGCACGTTCTCTCGCTAACTCAACGGCTTTTACACTGAATTCTAACGGTTCTCAGTTGAAATCCCTAGGTAGAAAAAAGGGAGACTATCGTTGTAATCAACAACATACACAGTATAGATCGAGAGGACAGCTGCAATGGTATCTGCCGCGAAAACGGGTTAGAAGCTCTAGCTCATTCAATTTTAGGAATATTTCAATGAAATTTTCCGGGAATATAGCTAAAAGGTCATACTATCGAATAAATATATTTTTCGGAAAATGCAATTTTTTTGACCCACCTAGGTAGTAGATATAGCGCCTTAATCGTCGATTATTTCAAAAACTTTGAACACAAGTTTTTTTTCTTTA
Source organism: Rhimphoctona megacephalus (assembly GCA_963989365.1). Lineage (NCBI taxonomy): Eukaryota > Metazoa > Arthropoda > Insecta > Hymenoptera > Ichneumonidae > Rhimphoctona > Rhimphoctona megacephalus. The sequence continues at coordinate 46,868,197 of OZ022415.1, read as the reverse complement.
GTTTTCTTTTTGTCGCCCATATGTGAAACTCCATTGTCAACGGATCTTTTCACAAGCTCGATAAGAATAAAATTATGAAGGTAGCAAGGCTCCAGGTCTATAGCTATATATACGTACAATTGAGTCATTGCAATATCTGTGTGGATATCACGCGTACGTAGTCAACGTTTATGTTCTCAGCGAAATACGATGCAAATTTAACTCCACGACGCAAATCGAAGATGTTGTATCGACAGAGAATTTTCCTCAGTTTTTCGTTAACACTAGTCAAACGCGTTACAAATCTGGATAAAACGAATATAGTCATGACTGACTCGTGTAAACCAATCTCGTAACAGGCATCGCCCGAGAGCGAAATTGCAAGTTTTACAAACATTATTTATCATATTTTAATATCGAACATGTGACGTCAGTCCCTATATTCAGCCGTGTATTTAAATTCTTTGTTGTTTCAAAAATATTGCATTGGCTAATTTCACGATATTAATTGAGAAATATTGAACAGGGAATAAATTGCATGAAAATTCGCAAAAACAATTCGTAAAAATTAGTGTGTTATACATTTTTGTCAGTTTATGTCAAGTTCCCTTTCTATTTATAGTGTAACACAGAAAAAATCTGAAATCCTCATCAATAAAAGTACTCCCAATGATGCGCACTGTGGTTCGCTGACTATTCGGCTGACTAAACTGCACAGTAAAAAATGAAGATACTGGAAAATTCAAGAAGCATTTAAACCCTAAAATTTGTTCATCTTATACTGACGATAAATTACTGTGTTCGTCCGTAAATGTTCATAAATACAGTACTGACTACTTATGAATTTTCGTATTTCTGTCATGAATAATTCTGTGGAGACTTGTAAAAAATACAATTAAACGGTAACGTTTGTCGTTCTGTTTGACACTGTTCGACAAAAGTGTAATAACACAGTATTCTGTCATGGAATATTTTTTCCGTGTTCCTAAAATTCACCGTATGAAAAAAAAATGTTGACTATCAATTTATCCATCTCGTTGATATATTAAAAAGCAGTTTTAACGATGAGCCTTTTATTGCGTTTGATGTCTCCGATTAATGTAATTGAAAAAAAAAATGTTTTTTACAGCTGTCAATTCGACGGGAGCCATGACGCAGCGTGAAGAAATTCGTCCTTCGCAAGTAAGGATACCGTCGCCCGTACCGCCACCGCCACCTTCGTGTTGGGGTGAAAATCGAGCCCGATTCAGCGACGTAGTAGCCCGCAATCCGGAAAGCGTATCCCCGGCTTTTTCAACATCGGGCAAAACGACGAAAATCCATGAAATCTCTCACGAATTATGGACAAATCTCAATAGAAGAAACATCAGTTCCGAGTGCACAGAGAGGCTGGCGATTCAGGAAACATGCTCATCACCCATCGAGTACACTGAGCCAGTACCTAGGAACGTTACACCCTCACATTTGTCCGGAATTCCAATGGAACAAGATAATCCTTATGATGCGGATTCTCCGATTGTAACACAAGCTCAACAACAACAGTCGAACAGTTATTTCATCAATACTTTTAGCGAACCACCGGTGAGTCATTGCGTTTGAGTATTTTCACAATTTACAGCGTCCAATAAATTATATAGACTTTTAAGAGTCTTGAAATTTCATTAAAAATACAAAATTTCATCAAAATTTACAGCAACGAATCATTGACGCGCAATGCATTCACTGTTCACGCTTCAACTGAACCTTCGGTATAAATAACTTTGTTCGTTTGATCCCGCACAAAATATTTTGTAAATAATACCAGTTAGGTTTACCGATACTGAAAAAGATGGGTAACTCAGTAAAAATATAGCCGCCTGTATCGGCCAAGTTTTCCACAGTTTGCCTTGACCGTTTTGATCCTCGCACCAATGCGATACAGCAATAGAAAATTAGGGTTAAAACCCTAATTTTCTAATTTACAGGAACATGGAAATTAGTTAAATGGGTTTCACAGGTGATGAGATGGGCTCGTAAAAACTCTATAAGCGTCTATATTGGAACACGTAAAATAAAAATAATATTGTTCACGATCAAGTGGATAAGAAAGTAACTTTAACATTTGATATATCTCGAAGAATGTAAAAAAATTATTTCGTACATTTTCTTTCGTAACTGTACAGTACAAGGATCAAACACGTCTGATTTTTTTAAGTTTTTTTCTGATACGTTAATAAATGAAAAAGCGTCGAAGATAAAAAAGATCTGGAAGACAGTTAACATAACTTGGCATTATAAAGGCTCAATGTTTTGATTGAAATCTCAAAACTCTTCAACTAATTATAAACTAAATACGATTGATTTTGAACGATATTTTTACCACTCAGTTTGAACCGGAATTGGTGCCGTATGATGATCTGCCGGAAACAAATGAGCCTCTGGTTGAGTTGGAGAGTTTGGAGGAAGACACGAGATCACAATTGTGGGGTAACAAAAGTCCAATTATCGACTTGATTTCGGACAATACGGCAACATATCGATTGGAAACACCTAAACACGTTGACAAATTGGCGACTTTACCAGGACCGTTGAAAGGTATTAAGAAAATTGAACCAAGAACCTTCGAGTACTTTACAAATAAAATAATAATTCATTGAATGAAAATAATTTTGAAACAGATAATTGGGTGACAGTTAAGACTAACTGGGAGCCTCTGTACACGCGAGGGGCCGTGGGAGAAGAACGAAGCGGTGTTTGGGGTGTCAACACTGGCGGAGTGTGGGCTGCAGCTCCGTGGGGAGCACCGCCACCTCCACTAACTTCGTCTTTACAACCTTCGACTTCCTCGCAGCATACTGAGCCAGATTCTCAGGTGAAAAACTTCTTTCGATTTGATGCAAATAAAGAACAACATTTTGTCGTAATTAATAAAAATGGGGTAGGTTTAGGGTCAATTATTTTTAGTTGCTAGGTCATTTTTTATAAACTTAACGGTTTTCTCATTTGTATTTCTTTCAGGATCGATCAGGTTTCGATCCCTTTCGATCTCTCAGCACGATATGGACTCCATCATCGACGAATCCATGGAAAATCCAGCACGAAGAATAGAATATACGGCGACAAAGTTTGTGATAAATGGCGTTTGGGAAACCATGCGGATTAATTTGTTGTGATAATCACAAGGATTGGCTAGTTAAACATTAGCGACGAAATCGAAAGCGATAAAATCGTGAAAAAAAAAAGATAAAAATGTAGTTTCGTCGAATTCCTTCCCCGTACGTAAATACGCGTTAATGACACACCGACACGTTCTAATAAGTTGTTACAACTATCAAAGGGCAAATTTGAGAAAATTATAGTACGTACTTTTTCATCGATATTACACATACTTTCGCTCGACACGGTGAACTTTTTTCAAAAACTTTCAAACTACTAAGAACAAGAAAAAAAAATGTGATTTATTAGATTTTATTGAAACCTTGGAATAACGATTTTCTTTCGACTATTGCGTTTCATGATCTAATGCAGATAATCGATAAACGTAGCTTTCACTACTCGAATTCTCTTGGAAAACTAAGAGACAGTAAGGCTACATCTCAAAAGTGTACAAAATGAAAATTATGACAGTAAAAAACAAAAAAAACAGAAAAACTGTACCTACTTTGTAAGACTGCTAATTGTTGTGTTAAAAAATAGATCAAACCCTCAAACAAAAAACTAAATTCATCAACAAACTTTGTACTTGCCGTAAAATTACTATGTTTTATAAAGTGGTACAACTTTCAGGATACAAAGCTTTTACATATCGGGTATGTATGGCATTGCCATTCTCAAAAAGTCCAAATTTAAAAAAATATATTTATCGTGCCTCTACAGTGAAGTAAGTCGATATCCTGGAATAACGTTACTGGAGACTGCACAAGATTTTGCTCCTTGAATTCTCCGTAGCAGCATCTACGTAAAAAATAATTGTTTTGTTTTTTCTTTCCATTTTAATTGTTCAATCACAGACTTCCTGCATTAAAGCAAAATTTTTTTTGAAGTGAGAAAAAAAATATCTCACCATGTTCTCCTGTTCGATTCGTTTTTGCAGTTTTTTTCTATTGATAGCCGAACTGCTTACCCTCGGCTGAGCCGATTGCGTTCTGATTGTCTTGATCTGCGGCTTTTGTTGTGCCATTATTTTCTTTAGCAGATACTGATTCTCTACTTCGATTCGTCGCATTTCGGCATTCGTAAAACTCATGTTTTTTCTTTTAGGACGCGAATTGATAGAATCAAAATTAGCGATGTTCCTCCTGTCACAGTATCTGTTGTCATTTACTGAGGAGCACACTCTACGAACGTTGTCACGAATATTAACGGAAAATTGTCGTGGATAAGCGCTCTCTTCGTCACGGTTGATCTTTTTGATCCGAGCGATTGGATATTCCATGCTCATTGTTCGATTCAATGGTGAATTAGCTCGTAGCGATAATCGAGGTGTAACGTTTGTTATTTCGGAGTCCCTGCAGGAAACTTCCGAACAAATGGAATCGTCGCTGTAATTGTACTCATCGTCGGACACTATTTCATCGTTTTGAATCTCGTCGTTGGTAGCGCAGTATTTTTCGTTCTCCGTCTTCAGCGAAACAGGCTCGTTTTCGTTGCTTCTGTTCATATTTGCCACGCTCACGTCCAAATCGTCGGATAAACAGATCTCATCGTCACTCAAATATTTAGATTCTAACTCGACCACGCACGATTCAGCCATCGCTTCAACCAGCCTTTTATAGCTCAAAATTCAATGAAAATAAATTTCAGGTATCAGAACTTCTTTGCTCCCTGAACTCTAGAGAGCTCAACGAAACTTTACAGCAACGTTGTGGAACCATAGCAACCATAGCGGCTGACAAATATAAACACAAAGCCCAAATATATGTATGTATACATCTTTTTTTTTCCTCATAATAAATGATGAAGCAACACAAGACAATCGATAAAAATGTTATCCCACCTGTTTTGTCTCTGCATATCCAACGAAAAAGTGTAATTTTCGCAGTTACTAAATAATTTTTATAAAAAAAAATATTCATTTTTTTATACGAAAGATTCTTGAATGTTTAAAACGCTGAAGTTACTCAGCGGCGTACAATGGAGAATGCGTAATTTTTGTCCGAAAGAAAAACCAAAAAATTTCTTCATTTTTATATAATTATCTTTAACCTAATTTTTTATTACTCTCGTAAATTGAACAAATTGTGTGACTGAATAAAAAGTTACGATTCTCGCAAAAACTTGAACTCAATTGTTTAAGAGAGTTGTATCAATTTTTCAAATCAATCTTTCAGGTCCACTTAGAAGGTAACTTTTGATATCAAAATTGAGAATTGTCATGGTTTTTTTGTTTGAGACAAAAATAAATAATTAAAATTATTAATATAATATTCTGTAGCCAAGATAAAAAATCGTAAAAGTTGCCCTTTTTTAGCGTTTTAATTTCAAGTTGCCTCCTCAGTTGAGAAGGGATGAGACAAAAACCGATAAATCTAGTTGAGTAAATGACAAAAACGGATTCGTAGCTTTTTTTTATCAAAGTTACGTTTATATTTTTTGAAAGGATTTGTAATTTCGATCAGGTTAATTCGCAGTGTCGCCGTTATTTCAACGAAAACTTTCGAATGTAAAAGAAAGATGTTACAAAATTATGTTAATAGGACTTGGGATAATTTACTTCCGATATGGACATAAATTATTTCAGATAAACGAAAAAAAAAATCTAGACGTGAAGGTTTGTACAAAATTAATTGTCTTGTATTCAAATCCATGATAGTTTTTTTACACATTTTGTCTTAACATCTAATGGATTTTTTCAAGTATTATTGACAAATTAAGGACTAATTGACACGTTAGAATCGTTGGTGTGTCAATCGTTCGAAAATCCATAGACTTTGAGGCTACCCGCATCTCTTTTACGGTCGTAAGTGTCTTTATCGTCGCAGGCGTAAGCGAGCAAGTACTGTTTAGGGTGCCACGCGACTGTGAACGTTGCCGCTTCGACGGGAATATCGGCGATCTTTTCACCGGTTTGTACTTCACCAATATCTATAACGAGATCTTCGGAAGCTGCGGCCAATAATTGACCGTCGTAAGAAAAGGATATTGTTCGAACGGGCCACTCGAGCCGAGAAAATGTTCGTAAACAGCATAATTCGTCGGCATCCCAGAGAGATACCAATGCGTCGGCTGAACCCGTCGCAAAATAACGCCCTGTTGGATCGAATTCTATGCATATGCAGGTGCCAGGATGAGCCTTTATCACGTGAAGAAGCTCCAAATCCGGGTAACTCAATATATGCACGCAGCCTTGACCGTTAGTCAAGTAAAATGTGTCCGAGTCTTTGTTCCAAGATATTTCGTTAACTTCGAAACTGAATTGTTCTTCCGCTTTTATCTTCATTACTCTTGCGTCTATGAAAGTGACTAGATCTTCTTTGTTACCCACAGCTATTGTATTACCGTCAGGAGACCATGATATGTTTATGTTTTCTCCTCTCGTTCCAATGTTCGCTGTACATTTTTGAGTTCTCGTATCCCAAATACGAACTGTTTTGTCCCCACTCGCCGTTGACAGTACATCCGGATAAAAAGCGTGCCAGCATAGCTGATCCACGCTACCTCCGTGACCTCGGAACGTCGTCTCTTGCTTCTGTAAATAAAACAATTTATTTCAGAAAAATTTTCATTCTTACGTTCTTAGTTGACAGAAAACTTGCTCGACGATTAAACATGTTTTAAATCGTTAAAAACTTCATTTTTTTGTAATCTGTATGTTTAAATTAATACTTACCAAGATCAAATCAAAAATAAAAATACCAATAATTTTGCATTTGGCAGTACATGAAATCAGCCGCCCCCCTACCCCCTTCAAATTTCTCGAACATTTCTTTGATTGAAATTTAATTTTTATAAAACTAATAACTATGGTACTCTCAAATTTCATTTTCTGTACAAAAATAGTTCGAAGCAATGCTTAGATTTTGAAGAATTATAGTTAATTTTGTTTGATTGTTTCAAAATGAAAGAATTCTTATTTGTAGCGAAATGTAACAATTGCTTCTTTTTTAATGACAAGATGATGGTACAACTCCGAAAAGAATTTCGTTTCGAAAATTTGATTTTCACTTTTAACAACAAAGTTGTAACAAGTAAAAAAGAATCTTCATCTCGTAATGTTGTTTTTTCGTTATACGATGTTTTGAGAAAATTGCTAAATAAGAGTAGAATTCCATGTAAAATTTTGCTTATATACAAAATTTTTACTCCAAAAACGTAGCACAAATTGGAGCGTTATAATTTTGACGCTCATAAAATTTTAAAGAGGTTAACCAACCAAACGATCAGGTCCAAGTGAGAATATGCACACGCATTTGTCGAACGAGCCTGAGGCCAAATATTTTCCATCGCAACTCCATCCCACACTGTGTACTTTTGCCGAATGCGTTTGTTGTTCTCTGATTTTATTGTGCGATTTGAAATGATTGATTAATTCTTCAACTCGTGAATTAGAGTTCGCCATCGCGTTAGCCGGTCAGGATTTGCGATTTCGCGGGTCTGAATTCTGTATTGAGAAAAAAATCGTAATGCCATCTTCGAGAAGTTGGCCAAGTAACAATACCCGTAAATTTCTCTCATCGATTTTCAATAAATTTATTATTTTCTATTTATAGGTTTTGTGCAGCTTTATTAATATCGAGGTTTTAATCAATTTCATTCTAATTATTTGAACTAAATGAAAATATCCTACTACAGAATTCATCTTTTTTCTTCAATTCTAAGGGCCGGTTGTTCCACCTCCAGGTAAATTTTATCTAATAGTTAAAGGTCTACTATCCAATGCTAAAACCATAAGGTAAAATTTACCTGAAGGTGGAACAACTGGCCCTAAATCTAATAAACTTCGCGGAGAATAGTTCTTGAAGAAATTGCATGCACTGCCAGTTGAAGGCCCGATGGGTGGCCGTGAAACAAACTAAATTTTTTTAATATTTTCTATTGACGATGACTCACTCGACACGACAAGTCTATATACTCTTGACAAAACACATCGATAATCGTACAATGGAGTGACAAAAATCCATTGATACGTCTATAAAACGATTTTTAAGATGTTCGAGGAAAAGCAGCGAAAAAAATGAAAAATATATTAAGCTGATTTATCTGTACTGTCGAAAAATAGCCATGAAAAATTGGTTTTAGCGCGTTGAAGTTTCTTTTTTGTTGTTGTTGCTTCGTGCAATCAAATCCGACGCTGTTCTATTTATTGTGAAAGGAGCTTTACGCTTGCTCGAAATGATCAAACGGTTGCGCTGGTTCGCCTCGGTACCCTGGGCAACCGCGAGTCTCTATCTGACGTAAACAAAGTTAATTTTTTTCTTCTTTCTCTACATATGTGACAGCGAAGAACAAATTGAAGTTTTGGTTTCGCTTCGTCGTTTTAAAGCAACGATCATAATGACGTCGTTAGATTTAAGACAACAGAAATTGGAGCAACAGGTAAAATCAAGTTTTCTACTTATAATTGCTTTGTTTTCGAATTAACGAAAAATGTTCTTGTACCTGAGTGAATAATTAACAATCCTCGCTGTCAATTTCTCTCATTGTTGCCATATAAATTGCACATTGATTTTTTCTTTTGTAGCGGCAGTTAATAGCTCAAAAAATGAAACAAAAAAGGCAGAGCGGAGCTGGCGGCATGGTACAAGCATCAAACGTTCCCGGAGTTCAACTCAAAAGCCATTCTACCAAGTGGATGAATCCGAGCAACGAACTCCATGGTAAATTTATTTATTCTCAATCTTAGGACCGTTAGAGCATTAAATCTTCTATAAAAAAAACCTTGTACAGTACTTTTTTATGTAGTTAAGTTCTGAGAGCAGAATAAAAGGATCCTTTTAAAATATTTGCCCTACCCGTGAGCCTCAAGGAACATTCGGTCTATTGTCAAGCCGATCTCACCTTGACCCAATTTTTTTCTATTCTAAGGGTACGATGGTCCTCTGCAATTTACTGTCTCACCAAGCAATCCTAATCTGGGGGTGCCAAGAGAAAACAAGACTATGGAAACTGATATTTCAGGTAAGATTTAACGCGAAACAATGAATGAAACAGATTACTTGTGAAAATTATTCAGGATCCAAACATTCCTTGACAAATGAGACTAATATTTAAAATGGATATATGAAAAAATCAAATAACGGTCATAAACACATTGTAATCTTGTTTCATTTTTTTCTCATAACTAGAAACTTATCATATAACTGCAGTTCAGATATTTTTCTTGCATTAAGAGGGATTCCAGTGAAACTTTCAAATCTCCAGGGCTTTTCCTACTTATGATAATTCTTTGCGTGAGTTTCTATTTACTAAAAACTAAGATACACCTGCAAACCCAAAAAAATAACTATATTACCTAAGATCTTGTGGTTGCGAGTGGCAATTTTTTTCGCACATTTCTGTAAATTAAGCATTGGTTTTATCATTCAATAATTTTGCATAAAAATACAATTTTTTTCTATAATGTATTGGTTTCATTTTATGTTGAAACTTAGTATTCTGCAGAAAATTGATTGCTTTTGAATCTGATTGATTCTTAACATTGTTCACAAAAATTTATTAAGAAACTTTAAACACTTGGAAATTATTAGTATTGAGAGGGCACTTTTATTGAATCCTTAAATTTTTCGATACATTAATAAATGGACGAAAAATAATTGTATATCTACGAAAAGTTATTGGATGATAAAACCGATGCTTAGTTTTGTTGAATGTTGGCAGTTGAATCATTTTTTAAGATTTTTGCGTTTTGACCCGAAAATGCAGTTCGACATTCACTGAAAGTATTATAATCTTTAGAAAAAGCCGTGATGATTTGGAACTTTTATTAAGATCGCCCTCAGTGAGTTTACAAAAAGAAATTAAAAAATTTTTAATCGTAAGATTAGGCCATCGCTGGAATTAGAATAAAACGTTCAAGTCAAAAATTGAAAAAAAAACTTAATATAATATTTAATATTAAGGAGACAGATATTTAAGGTTTACTCCTAGAATACTTACAAACTTAATTTAATTTAAATTTAAATTTACTTACAAACGAATCAAAATTTGTAAGATAAAATGATTTAAGACGATCCGTCCTGAATTCTCAGTTTATCTGTTCTCTCGATCGAATAAACAAATGAAACTTCACAGAGATAAGCAGCGATGGTGCCTTCAACGAAGGTCTGGAAGCCAGTGATTGCGCCGACGAAGAATCCTCGCCCTTGGATATACGAATGCAATCCGAAGCTCTTTCTTGTCGTTCGCCTCTCCGAATAGCTCCATCGGATGGTCCTGAAACGGTTATAATAAGTAGGGAAAATCATTCTTCGGTAAGAGCTCGTAATGATTCGAAAATAAATGAAGATTAATTAATACAACTTTTAATTGTGTTTTTACCATTTGGTTTCTAGAGTCCTGAATTAGAGGGCAATGTGGAGGGTAATGTCGAACAATTCGTGCTTCAACCGGCGAACAAAAAAATGCATTATAAATGCAGAATAACACGCGATCGAAAAGGTATGGATCGCGGTCTATATCCTACGTACTTTTTACATCTGGAGAGAGATTATGGCAAAAAGGTGAGCATTCTTAATGATTTTATTAAGTTCCTATTTTTAAGGAGATCGATTATTTAAAACAAAATAAATAAAATGTTCTCGAAATTCAACAAAATATGACTGAAAACATTGGGATATCAAGGAAATTTTTTCTGATTTTCGGTTATCCCATTTATAACAATTTTAATGAATAACAGTATGTTTTTATATATAAGTGCTTATGGTGCGATCTATGAGAAACTACTCTATCATGCTAAAAATTTCATTAAAAAAATAGTAAGAGTGTTAAAAAAAATTACTTCATTAGAGAATTTTTCGGAACTACAACTAAAGGGAAGTATAACTTTGCGATAGTAATTTTTTTTTTTTTTGAAACTATTTTTTACTGAGATTATTATAATGACAGAATAATTTCAAGTGAATCATCCTGAGCACTAATGTATAAAAACACTATATTAATCATGTAATTTCTTCAAAGTGGTATGAACAAAAATTTCGAAAAATTTCCTCATCACAAAGCTTTAGCAAATTTCATATTAAAATTGGACAACATTTCAACAATTATGATTTAAGTGATTAACCTCCTTAATTATGTTGAAGCTTCTGTTTAATTTTGATATTCTTTAAAAAACGTTTACTGTTGTGCAAGTTGTACGTCGCAAAAGTAGCTTGAGTGCGATTGTGATAGTTTTTTTTTTTTTTTTTGAAGAATTTGCCATTCCAAAAGGGTGCAAAAAATTTCGTTCGCTTCTTCCCTCATTGAAGGAGTGATATCTTTGATTTTTTGTCGTTTCTCACGTTACGTCGGTCTTTGGGTTCATTGAATATATCTTCGTACGAAATTTCATGTGGATATATTTTTATGAGGTTCTCTAGTATCTAAACGGAAGCGAAAATTGGTTGTACTATTTGTTTTTCTAATATTGTTTTTATTCAGGTATTTTTATTGGCTGGTCGAAAGAGAAAAAAGAGTACAACAAGTAATTATTTAATTTCGACGGATCCAACGGATTTATCTCGAGGTGCTGAGTCCTTTGTGGGAAAGCTGCGTTCGAATCTTCTAGGAACACAATTTACCGTTTATGACAGCGGTTATTCAGCGATGAAAGATGACAAGCGTGAGGAACGCTCGAATCCGCGACAAGAATTGGCAGCTGTCGTTTACGACACGAATGTTCTAGGATTTAAAGGACCTCGTAAAATGACAGTCATCATACCGGGAATGACGTCCGATCAGAAGAGAATATCGATTTGTCCGCGAGACGATGCGGAAACTTTACTCGGTACATTGTAAAATAATTATCTACACGGAGGAAAAATTATATTGAAATTTACTAGACAGTTTTATAAAAATTACTTTGCTGCATATTTTGGTCAGACTTTGCCAAGCGTTCCCTTTGTATTCTCGGCGTAGTAACACGGAAAAATTTGAAACCTCTGCTAACGAAATTGCTTCCGATTATGTGCATTATAGTTCGTCGATCTGTAAAGCAGGCAAAAAATGAAATTATAACAAAAAGAGCTACAAGGTTTTATTAGCTACTGACTGAGCTACAGAGTAAATATTTTATTGTAAAATTCACAAAGTATTTAAATCTTAATTTCTTATCATCTCATATTGACGAAAAATTACAGTGTTTCTTAGTGAATTTTCATAAATACAAATTGAATATTTACTACTTGGAAATTTTGAGTAATTTTTTTTTATTTTGCTTGACTAATTCCGATGAAACTGTAATAATGCAGTAGTCTGTCATGGAATATTTTCACCGTGTATGTAAGAATTGAAATTTTTCAATAATCCACATTAATTAATTGTTGTTCTTAACTTTAGAGTGCTGGAAAATGAAGAATATGGATAATCTCATTGAATTGCACAATAAAACACCCGTTTGGAACGACGACACACAATCCTACGTATTGAATTTTCACGGACGCGTTACACAAGCTTCAGTTAAGAACTTTCAAGTAGTTCACGACAGTGACGGTGAGTAAACGTTATTATTAATTCACACGCATTGTTTCAATGTCCTCGTTACACATAAACTTTTGTTTTAATATTTCAGTCGATTACGTGGTAATGCAATTCGGACGTGTTGCGGAAGATGTCTTTACGATGGATTATCGATTTCCACTATGCGCGTTACAGGCATTCGCGATAGCTCTCAGCAGTTTTGATGGGAAACTTGCTTGTGAGTAGGTCGATCTCAATCCCATTTATACTAGAACGAAACTTTCGTAAGGAGATAGTTTGTTCTTCACGGGCAAACTGAACGTTCGACAATCAAATAATACGAGCCGTTATATCTATTAAGATCCCTTTTTAGTCGAAGGGCTATTTTGAACAAATGTTCTCAAAGAAGAAAACAGCCTCTTTGTAAATGATCTCTTAAATGGGTAAACAATTAGGGACAGCGATCAGATCGTATTTAGTATTATTTAGGGTTGCTTTACGCACACATTCTCTGGTTGAAATATTCCATCAGAATTTGAATTCTCAATTATGAGGACAAAATTTCCAAAAAATTCAGCCTTCTTTCATAGCTCATTATTTAACAAATTTATATATTAAATTGAATGAATCACATTTTAATTAAATTAATTAAATTTTGATTTTTTAATTGAAAAAAAAATCTTAATTATTTACAATTCGTATCTTTTAAAATTCTTTGAGAACGTCAAGAAATTTAGAAAATCGAGAAAGAGTAAAAAATTGCGAATTTTTTACATGTTTTTTGTATGTGCACTCGATGGTACAGTTTAGAGATTTCTAGGTCATTTCATACAGTTTCAGAAATACTGTACTTATAAAAATGCAAAACGAAGAAAATTCCAAAAAATTGACGAGTATTTAAAAAAATTCAAGAAATGTATTCCATACGACGAAAAAAAATTGTGCTCGACCATTCGTTAAACAATTTTTTGTTTGCTCTGAAATCCTCATGATTGAAAACGACTATTTATACATCTCCACGGCTAAATTTCTTTAGATTTTTCATCGACCGAGGATCTATGTGTAAAATATCCTTAAAGATTGATATTTAGTAAATAAATATCCCGAAATGAATTACTATTAAGTTTTTGAATGATACGAAAAGCTCCGAGGACTATTTTGAAAAAAAATCTTTTTTTTTTCATTTCTACTGTTATTGCAAATAACCCGTCAAATTATCAGAAGTAACGACCTTACAAACATATACACGATTCAGGTTATCGTCATACGTGACTGCGTTCTTACGCAAATGCAACGAGAGTTCGTATAAGTGCTATGAAGACGTGTGTTCACTTTCGATAAGAATAATAAGAAATTACATATCTCCTCCACTGCGTTGTTCTATGAGACTATCAGTATTTCGCTAGAGACTTGAGAGAGACAATTTTCGGCAGTATACAAAACGATAACTTTTTATACGTCGGTGGAATTCTTTCACGACCTTTTAACTCTGCTATATTCGAGACGAGATTGAAAAAAAAACAACAAATTACCTTTTCACGACTAAATTTACGGTACTAAATCTGCATTACGTCTTATAGTACAGCTTTCATTCCATAAATCTGCGACATGTCTTAAGGGGACATACACATTTGGAGCCACAAAAAAGGCATTTTCCATGATTTTTTTTCAGAGCCAGATTTTATCCCGCTGCTGCTTTGAGAAATGTTTATTCGGTGACATTACTTTCTCCTTGCCGTTCATTCGATACACAAAAATCAAACGGTATTAAAAAAAAATACAATTTTCTTGTTGCCGTATCCGGTTCATAATTTTTTTTGTCTGGAAAACAAAAAACAAACGATTCGAATATTAAAAATTGTATACGTCAGCGACAAGAGAATTTACTCTTTATTAAGAATGTAAATGTGTTGAGCTCTGAGAAAATTCATGAAAAATACCTCGTTTTGTGGCTTCAAATGTATATGCGTCCTTTAAATCGTAACATCGGCATTTAAATTAAAGGGCGAACTCACTATTGTCCGTCAGGATTTAGGTGAGTGATGCTTGAATCATATGCGCGATTCCTCGATTTCGGGGCTGATGAGTGAATTTGTACAAGTTCCATATGCTGTAGAAGAGCTTACATAGATGCAAACAATTATATACACCGTTACCGATCTCGAAGTGTGCCTTCGTAGAAAAATTTGTTGGTAAAAATAGCTGTCTGGGTTGTCGCATAGCCCTTGAAAAATATGACCAGTTGAACTTGTAAAGAATATCATTATGTGTATTCCGTGTCTGATGCTCAAGAGCATGACTTAAACTTGAGCTTGAAATACGCCGAATCTCAATCACTGTACTCGATCACTATTTATCGCATGAATATTATTATTTACAGGAATATTCATGAATTCCATTTAATCTGTCGATGTTAAAAAACCATCAAAGTGAGCGCTGTTAGCAATTATTTAAAAAAAAAAAATTTCTAATATTTCGTTAATCACTACGCGTCTTATAAGTAAAAAAAAAAATCTATGTGTTCAATTTTATCACGATAAATCGACAAATGCAGCTAAAACATACGTACAGTATTATGCCGAAAGGAATGAGCAATTTATAACTCAAACTAAAATTACAATTCGAGTATTTTAAGACTTAAATATACGGCATCATGAATTGAGAAGTAAAAGAAACAAATTATACGCTCATTAATTTCGTATTCGATTAATTTCGCAAGGAATAATCTGACCGAGCCGTTCGTAATCAGGGTTCATCGTCGATTTGTATATGCTCGATATCGAGATGTATTTAAAAAAATGATCCGGCTTCAATGTTTTTGGATTCGGTGACACCTACTACAGCGCTAAATCGACGATAAATCATAGAGTGTGTCTAGTCTACAACTACGTTAGTTTACAGTGACCAGTACATTAAATGTATGTGTGTAAGAATGTTTCTCAATGGATCGATTATTAGGTAATAGGGTACAAAGTATTATATAAACGAACAAAATAGAATTACTTTGAATTTCAACAAGGTGTTTTTTATTTTCACGTATACGTTGAGGGCTGGGCTGGGGGCTATGATATTGAAGAAACGAGGAGGATGAGAAAGAGATAACACAATGGTAAACTCGTTGGTTGGTTCAAATGTATAATTTATTATAAATTTGTTTTTAAAACACTAATTACTATAATAGAACGCGGTAATCAATTGCTATAAACATAGGTATAAAACTGCGTGTTATATATAATAAAAATTTGTAAAAATTCACCCGCATACAAAGTGATAGAGCAGAGTGAAGGCACTTCGGGTTGAAACAGCCGGTTCAATACGACGGTACATACAAATAAACCATGTGAATTCACCACCAAATCCCCGTCTCCCGTTATTTACACTTTGTGTTATAAGATTTGCTCCAAGTTTTAAATTCGTAAACCAATAGGTCGTGATGTGCTTATTAAAGCGTTGTGAAACAGTCGTGTTTGATCGGGCGAGACAGATCCGGCTTCTTCGGATAAAAAATAAGCGCAGGACAATCAAACGACGTGTTTCACTTCGCGTTAAGGACCGTTTGGAGAATTTAGTACAATGGAATAATAAAATTCCGTACGACGAACAGTTTTTCTGCGATTTTCGTCCCATTTCATCTTCGCAATTCCACTATAACGCTCAATTTATTCGATCTCATTACGTACTAAGTAATCGACGCGATTAACTGTTATTCACGCTGTGAATTCTTCAGAGTGTTATAAATGTTAGATCGCCAATAATCGTTATCGAACGTATAAAAAAGAAACTTTGTTCTCGTTAAAAAATGAAAGATTAGTGCCTCGCGATATATATTTCATTGTAATCATTATCGCTTGCAAATTCGGTCAGCTTTTGAGACGGCACGAAAAAAGACCTTTCAAAAATTATGTTCAAAAAAAGTTAAAACAACAATTAGAATGCAAACAACTATTCAAGCATCGTTTAACGCACTTATGATACGTTTGTTACAAAACTCGCACTGATAACAGTTTTTGATATGTTAAGAAATACACGATTTTATGTCGGATATAAAAAACACTATATTTTGAAACAGGGACGGAAACATCCCTGCATCGGTTGTTGTATTATCCAATATGATTTGTTCAAGAAAAAACGATATTGATGGTGTTTTCGAACGTGAGATACTTGCATTTCATACTCAACTGAGATTCTGTACACGCTTTTGTCTAGTCGAATTAATTAATATCAATTCTGTTTTATAAATTTGTATCATTTTTCGACGTCGTTTCATTCAATTTCAAAAATAAATCTATTATTTTTAGCCATATAAAATTTGCTTAATACGAAAGAACAAATAAATATAATACAGTACGTGTGAATAATAATGCGCTGAAATCGACGGTCGATATGCGATCGACGCACTGAATTTTCAAGCGTAGAACGACGAGATTAAGCAATCAGTCTAAAAATGTTTAAACTATGCCCCAATGGTGATGTAAAAAAGAAGGACGTCCAATTACAATTTACAAACCGATGAAAAAATTTCCAAGGAAGATCTCTAATACTGAATCGTTTTTATTTGTTTCGTAGTGCAATTGTATAATAGATGCAATTCCGAAAATACCGATATTATTTCCTTTTAGATTAAAGTTTTCGTATTCACCGAAGATATAGAAAAATACGAGCTCTTTTTTCTTGGGCAGTGAATTCGAGCCAGAATAAAATTTATTCAAGCGCAATATGTACAATGTCCCTTGGTTAAAATTCCTTTTTTCTTTCGTTCTTACCGCTATTATATTTTTTTGAAAAAAAATCATTTTTTCGTATCACCTTGATTGATCTTTGTATTTGGCCGAACAAATCTTGGACCAGGTATTCGAGACGCTGGTCTTGGTATACCGCTAGCTGGCCTATTCCCAGACGTCCAGCTCGACGGTGGCCTTAGTCCCGTTCTATGTTCACCAGTGTTTCTCAGTGGCGGTTTTATGGAGGCCTTGAAGTAACGAAAATTATTTAATTAAAATATTGAATTATTTTCGTGGCAATACTGAAAAAAAAAAAAGAAAAAGAAAAATTCAATAATACCTGCGATATTTTATTTGGAACCACACTTTTGTTTCGAGGAAACGTCAGTTTATTTCTTTCCACGTTACTCTTGCTAGACTCGACCGCGTCAATTGGTAAATTTTGTAGAGACTCCGTCGGGCTTAGTAACGGCGAACTGGTTTTCACTGTCGAATCTGTACTTCGAGGAGAGCTTCCACGACTCCCGTATGCTTCACGGCCATTTTTTAAAATAGGCGAAGGCAAATCGTTCGGGGCAGCGACCCAATTGTTTTCCATTACCTGCCGCCCGGGTCTCGGAGTAGATTCGGTTTTTAAACCTACAAGAAACCCCTGTCATTAATTTAATTCGATTTGACAATGGTTGATACAGTAACACGTTTTGAAAAACTCCTTGTCCAGTCAACCACTTGTAGTATGCTAAATTTTTACGTATGTTGAGAATCAAATCGATCAAAAGATTTGCAACAGTATTATTTTTTCTCATTATTTATCAAGAACATTTTTTTCATCGGAATAAAAATTAAATGAAAAAGTATTTTATTAATTTACAGACCATTTCAAAATCTCGAGATATCACGATTAATCAAATACAATTTTTATGATTTATTTTACAAACATTGAATAACTTATTTAACCAAAATAGTAAAAATTAATAAACTCTAAACAGGATTGTTTCAAACTTTTGTTTTTTTTTTAATTTAATAAGGAAAATTTTTCTATACTTTTTCAAATTTCATGCTATTTCTACAATTTTTTTCAATACCAAGTCGCGCCGATGGTAAGCATGTTGCTGATCCATAAGACTTCAAACTTGGCAGAGATAATAGATAAACTTTTTTCGAAATGACTATTTTTTTCAACTTTCCGTCTATATATGAGTTTGATTATTTATATAAGATTCTGTACTTACTTTGCTCACGCATACGGACGATTTTTTGAAATTCTTCAATATTCATGGATCTCATACTGTACGAGGTATTGCTGCCGTCCGAGCGTACACTGAGTCTGTCGTCAAAGTCTGGCGCACTGTGTACGCTCTGTGTGCTATCAATACTTTCAGTCGATCCACCGGTTCCAGAAATCTGAAGATCGGAGACGTTTCTAGTTACGTCGAGACGTTGCTCGGAGCCGCTCTTCATTTTTCCCAGTACGAGAAGTTTGCTCGTAAACTGTAATCCGTCGACATTTCGGGCGGTGCTCGGGCGTGCAGTTCCTCGATTAAAGCCGAAGCTCGATATGGTTGAGCGTGCTGTTGTCGTTGTAGTTGTGTACTTGAGCGAACTTGATCCCAGATTGGGATTAGATTTTTGAAAAAACTGAGGAAGTCTCGAGAGCTGTCGAGAAGGATTAAACTTTTTAGGTGCGGGCTTATGAAAATTTGTGTCAAGATTATCGAGCGAACCACCATGACTCGTTGAATCAACGCTTTGGTGGTCCAGATGGGTTCTGACTTTTTCCCTAGGAGAAGGAGCCTTGAATGTTTCATTTGGCACGTTCTCCTTCGACGGTGATTTAAACCCGGAGCTAATTGACAATTTCTTCGGTAAGGGCATCGTTGTCTTCTCGAAGGTAGAGTCTAAATGATGGACGTTCAATGTATTATTTGGTTGCATGGCGTTTGGAACGGTGACGAATTTCGACAATGAACGCGGAACGTTCAATTTAGAGTGCAGTTTTGAAGCTGGTTTTGTGACTGTCGTATCGAGATTTTCGAGTGATTTACCTCGGCCTATAGACTCGGCAATTAATCGGTCCTCCTTAGATTGCACGCGGATGGGAACTTCGTAGAGTTCCTTGGTTTCGTTTGTTGTTGCTGTTGGGTTTGACGCTGGATTAATGGGTAATTTCTTGAATGTAGACACCGGTGGCTTATCGAAAGTAGCGTCGAAATGATCCACGTTGAACGTATCATTTTGTTGAGCAAAGTTTTGTGCATCGAGAAACTTGGACAACGAACGAGGAGCGCTTAGTTTAGAATGCAGCTTTGAAGCTGGTTTACAAAACGTGCTACTGAGATTCTCGAGAGGTTCACCTTGGCTTAGTGTTCCAACGTTTTCCGAATCTACCTGACTGTGAGTTGTTTCTACGGTTGGTTTTTTGAAAGGCTCGAGTATCGTAAATTCGTTGATCGACGAGGGGGTTTCAGACTGCGTATGGTTGCGAGATTTGGTGGCTGACGATATCGGAGTTTTCTGGAAAGTCGCGTCAAACATTTGTACGTTAAAAGTATCATTTTGATCTTCAGCTTTTTGACTGAGTAAACTAAAAGTTGTATTTTCCGAGGGATTCGGATGCACGCTCGTTATAATGAAACTCGCGTCTTTGGCGATGTCTATTTCCGCGATAAAATTCTTTCTATCAATGATTTCGGGAGTGACGATATAACTGGAGTCATTCACCAAAGACAGAGGTAAGTCCGGAGTTTGGCACGGACTTCGGCTCACAATGTAAGACGCGTGAGGATCATTCGTTAGGGTTCTATTTAACGATGATGGTGTATAAGTCGCGTCCATCGGTTGCAACTTTCCTCTGTTGAACGTAGCGGTGTTAAAAGTACCATCCAACTCGATGTCTCGATTCGTTTCAGTCGTCGCTAGAAAAGTCGTTTCCCCGGAAGTGCAATAGTCTATTTTTTCCAATACGGTTATGTTGGCGGTATTTTTGGCAAATGTATCGTTGAAATTGACATCCACAACATCGCCAAACATGCTCATTTGCATCATGGATTCAGTGAGGATTTGCGAGTCCTCGATACCCGAATTTTTCGATGCTTGCGTCTCATTTAACGCTAATGACTGATTCGTCGTTTGCGACAAATCATCGGTCACTCCCGAATTAACGGATGAATAGAGAAGCGACGGTTGGGATACGTCCATTAAATCGTCGGTGAACTCCGGTTCTGCGAGGTCGATAAATGAATCGATTCCCTTCGATCGAGATATGTTGAGGAAAGCTTCGAGACTCTCATGACCTGGTGGCGTCGAAGAGAGACTGCTTATTCCAGGTATTGATGGCCTCAACATGTGCGGTATCGAGTCTCTTTCGGGCCCCACGGATTCTGCGTTTTCGTCATCCTCTTTCTGGGAAATTAATATATTTTTTTAATCCTTTTTAAAATAACAAAGTGACAGATGTGCATTGAAAAAGGATCACAGTTGAACTTGCATCTTTGCAATGTAAAGAAACTTTTTTTGCTTTGCTATCTGCAATATTTTTAAAGATTTAGTCTCCTAAGGCATCAAATTTATGTATCAACCTGTGTGCAATTCAGAAATTTATAAAAACTGGAATGAAACATAATTGTTCCGTTTAAACTGTACAATCATCATGTATGAGCAATATTCATACATACCATTGAATTCTGGGAGACTCGATTCCACACGTTTGCAGACTGTGATGGCGTTGGTTCAGTGATGAAATCAAAGCTCAAGCGCCCTGACCTTTTCTTGGGCCTTGTAAATGTTCTGGTGTCGATCGATCTTTTACTATCTAAAAGACAAATAAAGGATATGAGCATAAAATTCTGATTGCGCGCAACCCTAAAGACAATGTGTCACACACTTTGTGCACTGTTAAGTCAGAAAAGCAATATTTTTCCATCGTGTCTGTTGAATCCAAATTTAGTTTGGCTCGAATTGTGTCTAATGAGTAAAAATGGGCATTTTACCAATTTGAAAAAATGGTGTTTTGCAACTGTCTTTTCCATTGATACTTCGAATCAGTGTTTGGTAATACGTCTCAAGGAGGTCATAGCGGAAATTAGTCTAATTTACTTATTAAACTATTACAAAATTACTTTTTGGTTCAGTACTTTTGTAGCAGCACCAAAAAATTGACATAATTATATCATAGTTTCACAGCCAAAATTAGAAAAAAATATTTAAAAATTACTGTGGGGAACCTCTAATTTATTCTTTTTCCATGACCCAAATCCTCGAAGAATTACTTTTTCATGGAGTATTAACATGTTTACTTGCACCAGGCCAAGAAAAATGCAGTCAATTTCATTCTAATCTCCTGCCTACTCTTTTCAAGTTTTTACAAGCCTATCCCACCACTCTGAACTCATTTTCCCCCCACTTCACAAACTGTCATGACCCTGTGAGACCATCCAAGAGTGTTGCCAACAACTGCTCTATTCAAAGACACTACCATATCGCAATGGCACGAGAGCCCGGGAAAAGTATAGACAACCCATCCCAATTCAGTTCCAGTTGGTTGACACCAACAAAAACTTAAAAAAAATGTCTCCTGCTGGGCAATTGATACTTGAGCCAGTGCATGGCTAAGCGCTCACCCATCCAAGTACCTGACTTTGCCCTGAAGCTTCTTAGCTTGGAAGACCACCAAAGCCACACCTCAAGCCTATATCGTTCGCTGTCCGTTAGATTCTTGTAATTTAATCAATAGTTTCGAACAAGAAATATGTTAATCATTGTACAACCATCAATTAGCAATTATCCCAAAATATGTTTACGCCATACATAAAGAGCTTTTCTAATAATATAATGTTACCATGGGAATTGTTACAGTCTTGTTCCGTGTTGCTTTTCAACCAGGAGCCAATGTTGCTGGCACAATTATCAGTAGCATCCAGACTCGGAGGTTGCAACCTGTTGCAAGTAAAAGACAAAAAAAATAAACTATCGAATCCATTGGTGGATTAAAAAAAAGAACAGAACAGTATATTGGAAAATAAACACTTACCATGTGTCATTATCACTAAAATCAAATCCTAATACGTCTATAATATCATCGCTGATATCTGACATTGTGAGCGAATTGTGATCTCCCTGTTGCACTGTCTCGTTCGTAGTGTCGGGCATACTTTCCATGGTCTTGTCCGAACAAGAGTATACACATCTGCAACATTTCTATCATTAAATCGACATATTTTTTTCTCTTTCTCACTCTCTCGCGCTCTTCCTATACAAGAATAATCAATGCGTCGACACTTTAACGAGCTACAAATTTTATCATCAACTGATTGATTCGAGGTATCGTTCCAATTTTTGCAATTATAATAATTACCGATAGGCACAGGGAGATTACAAAAAATAGAAACACTCCAAACATAACCACGTACAAAGAAAGGTTGTTTTTTTTCGCGACCGTTGTGGAATTCTCGTACGAAGTGAGCGACAGAATACTGAATGGTTTTATTTTTTTTCATGTTGTGGCAGTGCTGCCACCGGATTTTTTTTTTAAAGCCGACTATGGCGACGGGGGAGGAGAGCAAAGTTTCCCTCAAGTTTCCCAGATGGAGTTACGTGTTAAAGTCGAAAAAGTAGGAACGATAGAACCAGAAGTAATGGTACAGTCGACTCTCCCATGTGTCAATTGTTCTCTTATGTCCATTCCATCTGTTCCCATGTGTCAACTTCCCCACCCCCCACTCCGACACATTTTTCGACGCCACGCCCAACGTTTGGTGGCGCATTTTTTAAAAGTTATTGCGCCACTAACCTCAAAAATACATAAGCGGTTAGCGATATTTTTATACAAAAATTATACAAGTTAATAAAATTAAAGTCACTGTACCAAAACCATTGAAAAAACTTTTATTTCAATGATTATGAAGACAAAAACATTAATGATTTACATAAATATTTATGTAATTAATTGTTTTTTTCTCAAGTTTTCACATCAATATTGGCATCTCACGATAGATCTGACACTTCTCAAGGAAGGACAAATTATTATCATTCTTTTGGACATTGCGTCATAATTGATAATGCTTGTAATATTTCGCGTGTGGGTCTTTCCAGAAAATTACCATCAGAATGAGAGGATTCCAAATCCATTTCAGCAACTTTATCGTGGGCTTCGCAAATACTGACATTTACGAGATCATTTTTGGAGAAAAAGCTCAAAACAATGTCATGATCCGATCGAGCTTGCCACCCACTCTCCTGCATCAGCATTAAGCCATTCGCGAGATTCGTCGAGTTGTACATCATCCCATCCTTTAATTCTTGAAAGCAATGAGTGGAAGGTAGTGTCGTCGATGTAATTTATTTCCGCCGGCGAAGTGGAATCGTTTTCCAAAGAAATAAGTTTTTTCCAGCAGTTTCGTATTTCTGTGGGCGTTACTTGTTTCCACGCTAACGCACACATGTGGCAGCAATCTAAGAGATTAAGGCCTTGAAGTACTTCATCGACACCTTGTGACATGTCTTCGGCGATGATATTTGTTAATAACATAGCTTTGTAACTTTTTTTGGACTTCACGATAATTCCTTGATCCATTGGTTGAATCAAGGAAGAAACATGCGGAGGAAAAAATAGTACGGAGCAAAAATCGCATATGGCATTGAATTCCTCTTCGGATCCCTGGCGGATCATAGCGACCGAAAAAAGACCGAATAGGGTTTTGGTCTTTTTGGACGTCTAATTTGCCGAAAAAAAGACTCAATTAAGTCTTTTTTGTAATTTTTTCTAAGTTTTGTTTTTTAATGAACCGACAAAAATCTGACTGTCAAGTGAACAACCCGATTTAACCGACTAATTTTGAAACGACCCAATTGGGTCTTGTTTTCGGCAAATTAGACGCCTAAGAAGACCGAGTATTTCGGTCGCAATGATCCGCCAGGGATGGATGGCACGGCGCATTTTCCATAATTCGAATAACTTTTGCAGTGCTATCATTATGTGTTTCTTCTTTACATTAGGTAGGAAGACAGTCGTGTACCAATCCACCATAAGATCTTTGTCCATCCAGGCACTTTTGTGATGTTTGTACACTACAGGTAATTGTTTGACACCCTTGAAGCACCGAGGTTTTGCAGGTTTACCAATGACATAAATTGGGAGGCTATGATTGCCCGAAGCATTTGTGCATACCATTAGGGTGTACACTTGATGATTTTATTCCATGTCTTTTTTTGAATTTGGTCAGCCAACCGTCGCTTGCCTTGAAGGAATCAGGTCCACCGAGCATTTATTGAATATCAAAGCCTGCTTTTGAATAACTAGCCCACTAATAGGTATTCCCATGGCTCTTTTTTGAACGAACCATTTGTCTACTGCCTTTTCTAAAGGGTTATCGTCAATCCTAGTGCACCTCTGTTTTTGAAAAGTTCTATTACAAGCCGTAAGAATGTTATTTTCCAAAATGTTCTTTCTTTTTTTTTTATTTTGGAAATGTCGCTCTGCGATATTTTGAATTCTTTGGCCACATCACAAGCTGCTTCTCCGGCATCTAATCGCTCTAAAATGGCTAATCGGACCTCAAGAGGAAGAAGTTTTCTCTTAACCTGCAAATATGGTATTTATTTTTTTATTATGCCATTTTATCGTCAATACATGGTTTTTCTTACAAAACGTACAATACTTTTGTCGCTTTCTTCCATGTCAATCACACGAGATATATATTTATCGTAGATTGCTTAAATATATGCCTTAATAAAGTAAAGTAGAAATATGTGCCTTAATAAAGTAAAAATTTACATAATACATAACATTGTAAACCACACCGGCTGATCACGGTGACTGTTTTGTTTACTATTTCGCGCCCGCTCGTTACTGTCGTAAAGTTAGCCGAGCAATTTTAAATTTTCCACTTTTTTATAATAAATATTGTGAGGTGGTCGCGTGGTGGTCGCTGGTAGCGTAATTAAAACACTTGGTAATTTATATTTTTCAATAAATAAATAATTCAAAGTTCCGGCATAAAGTTAGCCGGCCAAAGTTAATTTTGCGCAAAATGATTTAGCTGACATGCTTAATCGATGCAGAATCGCTTGGTGGTCACAGATCGACAAGTTACAACCTTTGGTAATTAGTAGTTCATTTAAAAAACATAATATAAAAATCAACATTTCGTCACAGCTGGTAGAGGAATTCCAGCCGACCGGATACTTTATTCTTCGACCAATTTTATTGCAATGATCGTCATCTTACAGAAAATTGCATGGTGGTGCTTGGTAGTACAATAAGAATGCTTGGTAATTAGTTTTGCAATCGCACTGACTAAAAAATTATGAATGCTAAGCCGTGCGATCCGAAACGCTCTGATTGGTCGATGGGCAGATTCAACGGAAAAGATGACGATTTTTCGGGTTACAGTCAACGAAGTCAGATGTATATAGAACTCCAGTTCTTAAGGATTTTTTGTGCCGAATTTAGTGAGCTATATAAAATTAGCCGCTCGATTTTGACTTTTGCATTTTTTTTAAATTTATAATGATTGTTTGTCGATAGTTTGTGATTGTTTGATTAATTAAAATGTTTGTTTGATCATATTTTTTATCAAACAAACGAAACAAAAAAGGGCGTTAAGTTAGCCGCGAATTTTTGAAATTTTGTATAATTTGATTTTTTCAAACGCCAATCGATTCGGAATCGTTTGTTTGAAACAAATAATATTATTTGGAACGTTTGTTTGATTGTTGTTTTTCCAAAAAAATGAATAAATAAAATATTGGATCATTGCAGCTTTTACACTGGATTCCAATATAACCTCGAGCATTGGCCGAAGCGGTTGAGTTTACTTTTCAGAGCAATCATGATCTCGATTATTTATAAAAAATGTGTACATCTATTCGATTTAAAAACATTGAATTATTTCTATTACCAGGCTGGCATTAAAATTAGGCTGTGTCTAGTCGTCCGGACACCCGGACAAATACGCGTCCGGTATTCGTCCGGATATTTGTCCAAAATGAGGTTATTTTTTTTCAATTAATTTTTTTATAGTATGATGGTATATTGAAACTCCCTCCGAATATACACCTCGTAGCTATAAATATTCGGACGAATAATCGCACGTAATTCGTCCGGATATACAATTTATAATGATTTTCGTATATCCGAACGAATAATCATACAGAATTCATCCGGGCGGTATATAATGAATTACGTATCGACGAACGATTTCCAAGGGTTCTAATATGTATCCGGACGACTAATCGTACGTATTTCATACGGATACATAAGAAATAAAGGTATTTGCATGTATCCGGACGAGTAATCGCATGTAATTCGTCCGGAAATACAATTTATAATGGTTTCCGTATAGTATATCCGGACGAATACTCACAGATAATTCATCCGAATATACAATTTCTGATAGTTGTTATATGTATCCGGATAACTAATCGTACGTAATTCATCCGGATATATGATGAATAAAGGTATTTGCATGTATCCGAACGAATAACCGCACGTGATTCGTCCGGATATACAATTTATGATAGTTGTTATAATAGTTGGACATGAGAAAATAGTAGGGTGGGTTGGGATCATCTTGCGGTTGTTTTTTGAATAGTTGGGCATGTGGAAATAGTAGGGTGGGTTTGGGTCATCTTGCGGTTGTTTTTTGAATAGTTGGACATGTGGAAATAATAGGGTGAGTTTGGGTCATCTTGCGATTGTTTTTTGAATAGTTGGACATGAGGAAATAGTAGGGTGGGTTTGGGTCATCTTACGGTTGTTTCTTGAATAGTTGGACACGTGGAAATAGTAGGGTGGGTATGGGTCATTTTGCGGTTGTTTTTTGAATAGTTGGACATGAGGAAATAGTAGGGTGGGTTTGGGTCATCTTGCGGTTGTTTTTTGAATAGTGAGACATGTATTTGAATAGTTGGATAACAATACTATTTCCACATGTGCAACTATTCAAAAAACAACCGCAAGATTACCCAAACCCACCCTACTATTTCCACATGCCCAACTATTCAAAAAACAACCGTAAGATGACCCAAACCCACCCTACTATTTCCTCATGTCCAACTATTCAAAAAACAGCCGCAAGATGACCCAAACCCACCCTACTATTTTCTCATGTCCAACTATTCAAAAAACAACCGCAAGATGACCCATACCCACCCTGCTATTTCCACGTGTCCAACTATTCAAGAAACAACCGCAAGATGACCCAAACCCACCCTACTATTTCCATATGTCCAACTATTAAAAAAATCGCAAGATGACCTAAACCCACCCTCCTATTTCCTCATGTCCAACTGTTCAAAAAACAACCGCAAGATGACCCAAACCCACCCTACTATTTTCTCATGTCCAACTATTCAAAAAACAACGGCAAGATGACCCAAACCCACCCTACTATTTCCACATCCCCAACTATTCAAAAAACAACCGCAAGATGACCCAAACTCACCCTACTATTTCCTCATGTCCAACTATTCAAAAAACAACCGCAAGATGATCCAAACCCACCCTACTATTTCCACATGTCCAACTATTCAAAAAACAACTGCAAGATGACTCAAACCCACCCTATTATTTCCACATGTCCAACTATTTAAAAAACAACCGCAAGATGACCCAAACCCACCCTACTATTTCCTCATGTCCAACTATTCGAAAAATCGCAAGATGACTCAAACCCACCCTACTATTTCCTCATGCCCAACTATTCAAAAAACAACCGCAAGATGACCCAAACCCACCCTACTATTTTCTCATGTCCAACTATTCAAAAAACAACGGCAAGATGACCCAAACCCACCCTACTATTTCCACATGTCCAACTATTCAAAAAACAACCGCAAGATGACCCAAACCCACCCTACTATTTCTTCATGTCCAACTATTCAAAAAACAACCGCAAGATAACCCAAACCCACCCTACTATTTTCTCATGTCCAACTCTTATAACAACTGTCATAAATTGTATATCCGGACGACTTACGTGCGATTATTCGTTCGGATACATGCAAATACCTTTATTCATCATATATCCGGATGAATTACGCACGATTAGTCGTCCGGATACATATTAGAACCCTTGGAAATCGTTCGTCGATACGTAATTCATTATATATCCGGATGAATTCTGTACGATTATTCGTTCGGATATACGAAAATCATTATAAATTGTTTATCCGGACGAATTACGTGCGATTATTCGTCCGAATATTTATAGCTACGAGGTGTATATTCGGAGGGAGTTTCAATATACCATCATACTATAAAAAAATTAATTGAAAAAAAATAACCTCATTTTGGACAAATATCCGGACGAATACCGGACGCGTATTTGTCCGGGTGTCCGGACGATTAGACACAGCCTAATTTTAATGCCAGCCTGGTAATAGAAATAATTCAATGTTTTTAAATCGAATAGATGTACACATTTTTTATAAATAATCGAGATCATGATTGCTCTGAAAAGTAAACTCAACCGCTTCGGCCAATGCTCGAGGTTATATTGGAATCCAGTGTAAAAGCTGCAATGATCCAATATTTTATTTATTCATTTTTTTGGAAAAACAACAATCAAACAAACGTTCCAAATAATATTATTTGTTTCAAACAAACGATTCCGAATCGATTGGCGTTTGAAAAAATCAAATTATACAAAATTTCAAAAATTCGCGGCTAACTTAACGCCCTTTTTTGTTTCGTTTGTTTGATAAAAAATATGATCAAACAAACATTTTAATTAATCAAACAATCACAAACTATCGACAAACAATCATTATAAATTTAAAAAAAATGCAAAAGTCAAAATCGAGCGGCTAATTTTATATAGCTCACTAAATTCGGCACAAAAAATCCTTAAGAACTGGAGTTCTATATACATCTGACTTCGTTGACTGTAACCCGAAAAATCGTCATCTTTTCCGTTGAATCTGCCCATCGACCAATCAGAGCGTTTCGGATCGCACGCCTTAGCATTCATAATTTTTTAGTCAGTGCGATTGCAAAACTAATTACCAAGCATTCTTATTGTACTACCAAGCACCACCATGCAATTTTCTATAAGATGACGATCATTGCAATAAAATTGGTCGAAGAATAAAGTATCCGGTCGGCTGGAATTCCTCTACCAGCTGTGACGAAATGTTGATTTTTATATTATGTTTTTTAAATGAACTACTAATTACCAAAGGTTGTAACTTGTCGATCTGTGACCACCAAGCGATTCTGCATCGATTAAGCATGTCAGCTAAATCATTTTGCGCAAAATTAACTTTGGCCGGCTAACTTTATGCCGGAACTTTGAATTATTTATTTATTGAAAAATATAAATTACCAAGTGTTTTAATTACGCTACCAGCGACCACCACGCGACCACCTCACAATATTTATTATAAAAAAGTGGAAAATTTAAAATTGCTCGGCTAACTTTACGACAGTCCGCTCGTTTCGTAGTTTCTCGAGCCTTGAACATTGTGATGTCAGCAGTGTTAAAAGTGGGGATGGAGGAGAACTTAAAACATGGGAACGTATTTCGTCCCGATGGATTGACACAGGGAGACTAGAGTAAAGGAGCCCGAACGCAATGGTGGAAGAAAGATCCTAAAAGTGATGAACGATCCGATAATTGCACCGCCTGGCGGCGCTACCGCTGCGGTACCCGTCAGCGCCGTAATTTTGAATTGTCAGTCAGCACTTCGTTGTACATACATTCCTTTCTTATTAGCACAGCTTATAATATTGAAGATTCATGTTGATATGCTTTCATTTAAATTATGAGGCGATAATATTTCAGTAACTTTTTTACTTGGAGGTGATCTGTACTGTAAATGTTTTATTTTTGCGCGATGACATTTACAATTAAACAACCGTAATGTGAATATTGCATATTCGATTTCCAAGATAAAACTTTTTGTCAAGACATTAAAAACAAAAATAAAACACTGTATTGAATTTACATCAAACATCAAGCCAGCCAACAAATCAAGCTCAATCCAAACTCTAAGCGGAGCAACAACTTAAGTATTAGAAAACTCCATTAGTCGGTAATATGCGTAATGGCTCAATGGTTAGCATGCCCGATAAGAATGCTGTCCGGGTCGGGATCGATTCCCCGAGATATTTTTTTTTGTTTCCAATAAATATTTTTTAAAACTAATCGTTGAAATAAAAAGATAAATTTGATTTCTATTCTTAGATTATTTAATTTTATTTCAATTTTTAATTTTAAAATGTACATACACCCAAGACCACGCTGTCACCAGAGTCTTTATCCTTCGCAAGAATATCAAATAATAATAATAATTAAAGTAATAATTGACGATTCTATTTTATTAAAACAAATCTTTTATTTGTGCTCGATATTGAAAAAAAAAGTAAAGAATAGTTGATTTGAACTCCAAAACTTGGGCTTGCGAGCCCAGCACGCTACCAATTTGCCAAGCCAGCTCATTTAAATTATTGACAAAAAATGTTATTTGTTTATCAGGGCTGCTTGAGGTATAGAGTTTTATGGAATAAAAATAAGCGGTTAAAGTTATTATACTTTTATGTTCAACAAAAAAAAACGAGAATATACGATCAGCATATTCTATTGACAAATACTGACAGTAATACGTCACTGTACCAACACTGCCAAGCCGATCCTCACGAACGTATCCTATTCGTAACCAGGCGCTGGTATCGCTTGCGGATACATCTCGAACTACAAGATCTTTCATCACTTTCAGGATCCAGTTTTCGACGATTCCTCCATATGCGTTCGGGCTCCTTTACTCTAGTCTCCATGGATTGACACATGGGAGAGTCGACTGTACAAAATTACGTTAGATTCGATTTTAAGGTTATGTTATCAGGGGGCGAGACCCCAGCGCCACGTGCCAATCTTTGATGAAAGTTTTCGTCGGTAAGAGCTCACCTCCACCACGCAAATTCTGACAGAGTTTCCAGACCTGTATGTAAGACCGTGGTTTGAATTATTAATTTTCGTGCCAAAAAAGAAAAGATTATTAGAATTTGTTTATTTAGGAACGTATTTCGATAACGACGATATTGAACAGTGTTAAGCTCATTAGTATTGACAGCAGGCTTAAAAAGGAAGAAAACTTTTCATTTGAGGTTATGTTGATGCTGAGCATGTGTTTCATCGAATCGTCTATAAACGAGAATTTGTAAATCATGGGTAAACCGGGTGGCGGTAAGTACTGAAATTTCAAAGATTCCTGTATTTAAATAGTTCGTAAATTTTCAATGAAACGAATAAGAGCATGACGGTATTTTTGAAGGTTTTCCGAGAAAAGATGGACAAAAATTGTCTTGGTCGTATCGTAATAAAAAACGACAAGTAAGAAATAATAGACAAGAAGACGGCAATGATAGGCAGGAAAACGTTCAAGTACAGAACAAAAAAGCTCGTATTGTCGTACGCAATTTATCGTTCAAGGTATTATGAATATTCATTTAATAAAAATATTTTGTAACAAATGATATTAATAATTGAGAAAATTTTTACAGGCCACCGAAGATGATGTAAGAAAATTATACGAACCTTTTGGAGAAATCGAACAAATAGATCTTCTAAAACGTCCTGATGGCAAACTTGTAGGATGCAGTTTCGTACAGTTCAAAAGAGTCGAGGATGCTTCAAAAGCTATTTTCAATACCAACAAAAAGGAATTGCTTGGTAAGTTTTATCTAACAGGATTTTTTTCTAATACGTTAATATATATATTTTTTATAAACAAACTGTTTTGACTTATTAATGGATTACGTAGGTCCAGTGTCCAAAAAATTAGGTTTTTTATCATTTTTTCTTAGACCTATTTTCCTGTCGTAGTCCGTGGAGTAAAATTTTCCTGTTTAAAAAAAAAAATTGGTTTCTTTAATTGTTTATAAAAACATTTTCTAAACAAAATATCAAAAAAAAATGACTTGACAGGCTACAGAGAAAACGATTTTGAAATTTTGAAAGGAAAAAAGCAATCCAAAGATATTTGAAACTCATTGATTTATCATGCCCACTGTGGCATAACAAGTAATTTTGAGAAAAATGTGTAGTGTACAAATACTCGAAAACTTTCAAAGTAGTTGGCTACATTTTTCAAGCAAATGAGCATGTTTCATCTTCAACGAGGCATTTCTCTAACTACAAAGTGGCAATCCTGCAACTCGATATCCTAAATTTAGATGATGGGAATGTGACTGTAATTGCTGGATAAAAAAAAAGGATCTAGTATGTATTTTACTTTATTTTCGTATGAAGGTCGGCCAATAAACACTACTTGGGCAATATCAAAGTCAAAATACATCGAACAAATCGGGGACAAGACTCTGAAAAAAGAAGGTTTAAACGGTGAACCAAGTTCACACGAACATCAAGAGGAATTTGATAACGATAAAGTACATTTGGATAATGAGCAGAATATAGAATCTGAGCTTCATGGTGACACCAAAGTCAAAAGCAAAAGAAAAAAGGGTGTTTCAAAGAGGGTGGACAGGAAAGTTCAAAAGTTAAGGAAGTCGAAAAAACGTGCAAGAATAATAGTTCGAAATTTAGCTTTCCAGGTGAGTCAAAGATTTCTCAACGATTTTTGTCAACCAGTATTGTACAAAAGTGTTTCGTGTACAAAAATATGAAATTGTAGGTCACTGAGGAAGCTCTGAGAGAGCATTTTGCCAAGTACGGAACCATAGAGGAAATCAAAATATTAACGAAGCCCAATGGAAAACGTCTTGGTTGTGGTTTTATCCAGTACGAACTTGCTCAGGATGCATCAAAGGCAGTTCATTATGAAAATATGAAACTGCTCCTTGGCAGACCCATGGTAGTCGATAAAGCTGTAGCAAAAACTAAATTCGAAAAGGCAACAAAGTTGGCGGAAGTAAAACCAGAAATCGAAGAAATTGAAATAAAGACAGAGGCTGAGGATGAAGATTCGAAGGAGATCAATGAAAAGGCTAATGAAAACGAAGCGAGCGATCAGGACGATCTGAAAGAAGAAGATACAAGTTCGGAGGACGAGGATAGCGATGAATCCATCAAGGAAGAAGGAAATGCAAGTAACGAAGAAATGGAAAATGATGGCGCTACCATTCGGGATGATAAATCAAGACCTCGAGTTATTTCCAACGACGTCAATGAAGGAAAAACCGTGTTTTTGAAAAATGTTCCATTTGCTGTTAAAAATGAAGAATTAAGAAAGTGTATGGAACAATATGGTCCTGTTTATTATGCTCTCATTTGCATGGACTCTCTAACTGAGCATTCGAAAGGAACTGCTTTTGTCAAATTTTGGGTAAATATCAATGAAAATTTGATACTTATGTCAGAGTTATTTTCTGTTTATTAATTAAGCATGATAATAATTACTTTTTTCGTTTCTCAATTTAATTATACGAAAAATGCATCATATTATTCAGTTATCCAAATCTCTGCTGTAATTTCAGCATAATTATTTGCATTGCAATTATCGAATGTATATCTTTGCAGAATGTCGAAGATGCTGAAAAATGTTTATCCGCTGGTACCGAACTGCGTTTGCATGACCAAGTGCTCGATCCTCACAGAGCTATGAATAGAAACGCGGTTCAAGACAATAAAACTCTCAAGAAAGAAAAGATAAAAGATTCACGGAATTTGTATCTCGTGAAGGAAGGTGGTACGTACTGGCAAATACAATTTGACATTTTTACGTTCACAATTTGAGGAGAATTGTATATCGCAGATCATTTATGGGAATTATCAAACGTTTAATCGAGCGAATTTGAAAAATAATTGCAGGTGTTGACAATTGGATAATTTGACTAATAATTTCTCAAGGTTTTTGCACTTGTAAATTATGTAATCCACTTAATATATTAATTTATGTACTAAATAGTTGAAGCGAAAGTGCTCCGCATACCCTGCCCTTAATGTCAAATGTTTTGTATAACTTTGTCTATGCACAGTAATATTGGCCGGAAGTCCTGCTGCTGTTGGTGTATCTGCGACCGACATGACTAAGCGTTTGCAACTGGAACAGTGGAAATCGCAAATGTTAAGAAATCTCAATATGTTTGTATCAAGGGTTCGTCTGGTAGTACATAATTTGCCTCCGACTCTCGATGATTCTCAGCTGAGAGAAATATTCAAAAAGCACGCAGGCCCGAAAGCCTTGATACAAGAGGTTAGAATTTGGATTTTTATATGCGTGTTATTAGTTACTGGTTAAGAGGGAATTTCTATGACGATCTTGAAAAAAGTTTATCGTTTTTTTGGACATAAGTTATCGATTTGTGCCTCTAAATTATTGTTTTTTCATAACTGGTTAACTGATAACTCAACATTTTGGCTATTTGGGAAGTTATACTCTAAAAACATTCTGATGCGTTTTTTTCACAACTATTTAAAATCAGTTCTAGCGACTTCTAGCGGTTCTAGCGAAAAACTACTCATCGGATTTAAAAAAAAACTTTTTTGCATAGTTTTGATTATTATATTCTTTAGTTCTCCATCGATAATAAGCCCTTTATATTTATTTTTAACTCTTTTTTCGCCCTAAAAAGTAAAAAGTGTTTTTGGACTGTTTTTTGAACTTTTTTTTTTTTCAAATTCGTGCCAGAGAAAAAAATGTATCGAAAAATGTTAATGTTTTTCATTGTCATGGGAATTTCCTCTTGAACAGCGTTTACGAATGTTGTCATATGTTTTGTACTATGATTGAAGTTATCCATTCGTTGATCGAACTAGAATTTACGCGAAAATATTTCTTTTGGATTCATCACTTCGATATTATCGTAATCTTTGTGCACTTACTAATGCACTGATTAATTTATTAAATTAATATAAAATAAAAATTAATGCAATGAGTTTTCAGGCGAGGGTAATGCGAGATTTGAAGAATGTGGATGAGAAAGGAGTTGGGAAATCGAAAGAATTTGGATTCGTAGCTTTTACAAGCCACGAAGATGCGTTAAAGGCGTTGAGGAGCATAAACAATAATCCAAACATATTTTCAAAGACAAAGGTACGTGAGATTGTAACTAAAATTTTCAGCCATATAGTAAAATTTTTTTAATAATTGGACAATTCATTCACAGAGGCCAATTGTAGCGTTTTCGATCGAGAATCGTGTCATGGTAAATGCGAAAAAGCGACGCGTAACGAAGAGTCGAGAGCACAATCCGCTCTGGAATGGTGAAAAATCGGAAATCAAGAAAGATGAACCTTTTCGTAAGCGAGCAAAAGTACTGAGCGCACCAAAACATTTCGTCGAAGGTTCTGCCGAATATTCGGGTGTCAAGAGCAAACCTGGCGAACAAAAAATGAGATCCAGACATAATTTGAAGAGTCAAGCTCTGCTGCATCAAAAAATGCGTAAAACCGAGAAAAAGAAAGTGAAAAATACGAAAAAAATTCAAGCGAAAAAACAAGAAATGCGATCGTCGAGACAAGAAATGAAGGTAAAGTAATTTGTCTTTTTCTTTTGCTTCGGTTTTCACAATAGAAGAAGATTTCGTTATAACTTTTTACAACGGTCGGAGAAGGAAAACGCGCTGTAAGAGGAATCGAGAAATATTTTTTCTTCCTTTTATTATGGCAAGAATCTATGACTGGGAGCATCATTTTAAAGTTTTACTCTAATTGAACCATTGAATAAAAATTAATGACTTGGTTTATTTTCTCTGTTCCCAAATATTTTATCAATGGAAAATGTCAGTGGCAAAATTTGTATCTTTTTTCCAATAATTTTCTGAATGGAAAGAAATTAACAGCATTATAATTTGTTTATTTTCAGCCAAGGCAAAGCTCCAAAAAGATCACAGCGGACGAAGCGAATTTCAACAAACTCGTCAATAATTATAAAAGCAAGTTGCAAGCTGTTCCAACCGCGAAATCCAAGTGGTACGATACTTGAATTCAGATATTGATCAAGTTTCTGTGAGCTCTGTTTATTGTACCATACACATAGGTAATAAATTCTTTATAACAAATTTTTTATCTAAGTAATTATCCATCATCATTTATCCAATTTTGACGTATACTAAAAACTTATTCCTGATGTCGTTACTGCAGGACAGCGTTTTATGTGTAGTCAGATTGTAAGAATTTAAGGCGACTTTTCACTTTAGACGCTAAAAATAAGCTATTTTCGTGAATTTTTTTTGATAGGTTCATATTATAGATATTGATATAAAAGTTGTTACACTTAATAAATACACTTTCAAAATACATAAAAAAATTATGTTTTTTTATTTAAGTCACTATTTATACACGAAAATGGTAGTTAAAAAAATGTCCTAAAAAATTGTAGGTCTGCGCTGTTGATAAAATCTCGGAGATGGATCATCTGAAACAAAAAAATCAAACGGTTTTAGATTCAGTGTGTTAATGGCTATAGCGCATATCATACGATTTTTGATATATGCAAAAATAACAAAATGGCGGACATTTTTCGAAAACGTTTTTTTCACTGTTTTTGGCAAAAAAAAACAGTAAATATTAAAATTTTTAAAAATCCTTGATATACACTATAGCTATAATTGTAAAGAATATGTGGTTAAAATTTCATAAGGATTGGTTCAGTAGTTTCGGAGATTTTATCAACAAGCCGTCGAAAAACGTTGTTTCGAGAAAAACGCGTTTACCCTCCGAGCGGAGCAGATGAACGTGCTCGGGTAGTAAAGTAAAGGTCACAAAAATACAGTTAGACTCCTCCGATCTTCACAAAATTTTAGTATGATACTTTTGGATATGTATACTTTCGAAAAATGTAATAAAAAAAAATCGATTTTTTGAAAATTGTAATGTGAGAAGTCGCCTTAAAGATTTGTCGTTTTTGGATGTAGAATTTGAAACAATAATGTTTCTATCGACTGTTGATAAATCTTTAACTTACAAATGCAAATCTTTGAGCTCGGATCCGCGAGATGGCTTAGGGTTCTCGAATTTACAGTAAAAATCATCGAAAACGATTTTCTATTCGTAGTTTGAGAGAATGGTGTGCATATACGTTAAAAAAATATTTAACACTAAAATTTATACCTATCGCTATCAAATCGATTCGAATAATCGATCATTAAATAAGAATTATATATTTATTTGCTATTGAATACAAGTAGCTGCAAATTCAGTATTAACTATCGTAAGAAAACTCACGTTGGAACAATAATTTCCAAGAGTTTATTCTGTTTTTATTTGTTTCATTTAATTATAAACTCGAACAGAAAAGATTTTCTGTTCAAGTTGAATAAATTTGACATTCATTATCAGAATGTTTAAAAATCGCCATTTCACTGGCCGTCGAAGATTTAGTGTTCACTTTTCGTGGTCGCTCTTCATAAAAGTTCCGAGCTGATTACATGGGGTTTTTAAATGGATGTTTCATTAACACTTTCGATCTCATTGGCTCCAACAAAACTTGAATTATAAATTAAAAAACTGAACGTTGGAGTGTGGCTTTGGCGATTTCTGAAATCAAACAGCTTTGGGCGAAGTCAGTACTCGGATGGGTGACCGCTTAGCCATGCACCGGTTAGTCCACCGATTGGTCAGCGGGAGACAGTTTTTCCACGTTTCAAATGGTGTTAACCCTCCGTTACACGCGTCATGAGCAAAACGCCGCTTTTTTTATTCTTTTTTTTTTTTAATAATCAAAAAATGGTAAATGATACATTTCTAGAATTTACCATGAACATTTGTATGGTATTTCGCAGAACGTATGCGCTCGTAATGATTTAACTCACGGTGTGCTAAAAGCTCCTAAAGTTGATTATAAAATTCACAGTTTTTTGGTGCGTGTGACGGAGGGTTAATCAATTGGCATACGAGTAAAAACGTAGTTAACTGTATTGGCACAGGTTTTTCACAGTTTCTCGGGGCCCTCGTGCAAATGTGACGAAAGGAGTGCTTGTGGACAAAACTGGGGAGTTTCACAGGGACAAGGAAAGTTAGTGAAGTGGGGTTCAGTTTAGGAACAATAAAAAAAAAAAAACAAAAACAAAAGCGAACGGAATTTTTTTAATTTTCATTGAAAAACTTCATTTTTTTTTTTTTGGATTTATTGCAGTGTGCAAAGTCGTGCACAGGGATGAAATCGCTATCCGGGAACTATTCGTGTGGGCTTGACAGAGCATCTTGTTTCCTGCCCAATACCTGTTTGTTAATTTACTAATTAATTAATTAATAATTAATTAATTAATTCGTTAATTTAGAGGGTAAAAAAACGGTGATTTTCGGGAATTTTTTTTTTTCAAGTGAAAACAATAATTAATCTTTCTGAACTTTTGTAGCCATTTTGTTACAGATTTCAACAATACATACAAAAATTTTCATCGAAATAAAATAAAGTAATTATATACTTAAAGGTACATGAACAAAGCGCCTCGCCACAGGAGGTTCAAATTGGCGAGAGCTGTGGAGCCCGTAATTTTTACCTGAAATAAAGAAGTCAAAAAGATTTTTAATTTGGACACTTTTTTATAGTCGATGAACTAAGAAAAATTCAAGAAACAGCGTGAAACAGTAAAATTTTACGAGTTGGAACGTAAAAGTGACGATTTTGAGCCAAAACTTTATATCACTTTTTTTGCAATAAATATTGTTTAAAATAAAGTTTTGAAAAATTTTCTTACTTCATTCGGGATGGTTGGTAATACTCTAAAGAATAAGCCTTGTTTCAAGTCGACAGGTCAAATAGTTTTTTTGCTACGAGTTTCGCCAAATAAGACAAATCACAAAAACGACATTTCGAGAAAACGCGTTTTAAAGTTTGTAGCTTTTGTACATACTCGTGCACCACCTACCTGCTCTTGACTCTGCAACTTTCAAAATACCTTCCAATGGTCTTTAAAACACTTTGGGAACATATTGTTCGATACTTGAACTATCGATTGAAGCAAGAAAAAAAATCCATTTTTTTGACCCTCTAAACTAGAGCACTGTCATAAGGCGAGCAACCACTTTAGGAGACCGAAAATTAGATGAATTTTTGGATTTTTTTTTATTGTGAAAAAACGGAAATTTCCGCAACTCCGACAATAATTTATTCATATTTTCATACATCTCTGGTAATTTTTTCAAATTATTTCATGCATTAATTAAGGTGTAATTCGCTGTGTCCCTTAGCGTGTCCTCATCGTCGTTGTCGATTTGCGGGAATTGTGCAGCTCGCAATTCGCATCTGAAATAGTCCAACAAATTTTTATACATTCTTGAGATGTTTTTTTAAGAATATGAACCTAAATTTTGAAAAAAGAATTGAGGATTGAATGTTGAAACGTGTTTGAAAAAGAATGATCGATTTTTAGCATTTTTCCCCCCGGCATTTTGCAATAATAAATATATTTTAAACAATCCAATCTTTCCAACTTTAGGTTCATGTTTTAATAAATTATATTATGAAAACATGTTCCAAATTTGAAGATGATTCATCAATTAGTTTTTGAGTTATGATTCCCGCAAATTGAAAAAATGTCGATTCGAGAAAAACACGTTTAAAGTTTGAGCGCGCTTGGGAGTCGAGCGGCGAGTCTTTATCATTTACATACATACCGTTAGAAGGGATCCGAATATCGTTTTGAAATTTTCAGGGTGTATTCTTAAGATATTTTGCTAACGATTTATGAAATAAAAAAAAAAATTGATTTTTTGAAACATCTAAGGTGGTTGCTCGCCTTAATGCGCGTGAAAAGTATTCCAAAAATAGCTATACTTTCTTCGTTTTCGAGATCGTGTAATTCCTGAGATGATAAAGCTTTTGTCACAATAATATTCGCTGCTTGAATTTTACGATTACATTTTCGTCCAATAAATCGTCCATTTCCTCGAAAAAGGACAACATCTTATGTGATTTTTTATGGACTAAAGCTTCGAGATTTGGTATAATTACGAATAAAATTTTACGAATGGAACAAAAACTTGATACTCGAATGGTTTTCACGTGTTCTAAAATCTCCCGAGCTTGAGTAACGGCTTGTTCGATCAATATTATACACCAGTGGTCGAACATAATCTTCATGTTTAATGATATTCAAGAAATGTATAAACATCTAATAATATTCATTATACAACCGACTCTCGGTTATATATACACAGGGAAAAATTACAAAAGCGAGAAGGGATGCAAAGTTACCCTCGTCGCATTTACTGATCAGGGCGTTGAGGATAATGGACGAATTTATATTCGTACGCGTTGAGTGGAAGTACGAGTGAGTTCGTGACGACTTGACGTTCCCTGAACAATCTTCCTTCCTCGAAGATTCGCGAAGAATCATTCTCCTCTCTTCCTTGCGTACACGTCAGCTTTGTCCACCGAGTTTCTGCGCGGACGTAGGAGTCAAGTTTCTCAATTAAGAACTCGATCGTCTTTTCTCTCTCTCCTCTCTCTCTCTCTCCTCTCTCTCTCTCTCTCTCTCT
The DNA here is from genome assembly GCA_963989365.1 of Rhimphoctona megacephalus. Taxonomy (NCBI): domain Eukaryota; kingdom Metazoa; phylum Arthropoda; class Insecta; order Hymenoptera; family Ichneumonidae; genus Rhimphoctona; species Rhimphoctona megacephalus. Next base: position 46,827,546 of record OZ022415.1, on the reverse strand, counting down.
CTCTCTCTCTCTCTCTCTCTCTCCTCTCTCTCTCTCTCTCTCTCTCTCTCTCTCTCTCTCTCTCTCTCTCCCCTCTCTCTGCTTCTCTCACTAAAATTCTCTTTCTCTTTCTCTTGCTCTCGGTCCGATAATTCAGCTAGCTCGACGACCAGAAGCAAGAGCCGCGCAAAGCGCTCGGACAATCTAACGATAAACCACAACGTCGAAGAGATTTCCTCTCGGAAATTGAAGGCAAATTCGGGCACAAGTTACGGGCTTTGCTGAACGAATATAACTTGCAAAGTTCCGTCATGAATTTAACACGATCAATTCTCTCGATGCGTTATCGACAGCAAACATCATTCGAGTGTGTAATCTGAATCCGATAATGAAACATTTTTAAAATCATGTTGTTTTAGAAAAATCAAAGTTACGAAAAAAAAAAAGTTACGAAAAATTAAAGTTACGAAATTATAGAAGAATTAATAACATTATTCCTTTGTAACCGACTACGGCGAAGCCAAAAAGAAGGATTGCTATTTCGACAGTCTGTATACAAAAATTAAAATAAAAAATAGCTCAAGTTTGTCAGAATCACACCGTCAAATTATATTTCCGGTTCAAACGGACCCAGAATAAAAAAACTCGAAAAAAATGATTCATTTGCTCAAGTTTTTGTCGTTGCCAGTCACAGACTTTCTTACACATTTTTATGAGTATTATTTACAAATATAAGCACCCATTTTATTGTTTAATCATTTTTCTCGCAATGCAATTAGAATTTTTCGTCGATTTAGTGATGTAATAATAAACTTTCGGTTTCTATAAAAGCTATTGCTTCTCAATAATAATAGTTTTGAAGTACTTCAAATTTAAAAAAAAAAAAAAAACATTTGAAAACATGATTGTGAATTGATCAATCTTGAAAACAATCGTTTTTCAGTAGAATATTGGATTAACCCTTAAAGTAAAAGGGAAGTGTAAAATTAGAGGGTTGAAAAAAAAATAAGGAAACAAATCGACGAAAAATAATTGCATTTCTGCGAAAAATTATTGCACGATAATACCAATATGTATTTTTGTAAATAATACTTATAAGGTGAAACACCCAGTAGTCGGTACTTTAACGCAATTTCCAACTTTGAAATATTGTCCTATGAAGAAAAAAAAAGATAACGAAACACAACAAATCGTAAGGTATTCCTTTTACGAACTCGAATATTTGACAATTAACATATTTTTTTGTACATAAAAGTAAAAACACATCCCAGTCCACTGGAAAAATATCGAGCCAGGTTATTGAACCTTTAGAAAAAAATTATAACTTTGAAAATCGTTTAATTTATACGACACTTTATGGAGATGGCCTGTTGTTCACATCTCTATTTAATAATTCATATATTAAATAATGATAGATGTTTGATATAAACTGTCTTATGGTAAATTAAATTCTAAAGATTCCGTAGCAACGATAAAAACAGAGAGTCACCGGACTTTTGAAAAAAATATTCACGATAGAACTTGAAAGAATGTGATCAGCAGACGATTTTTCGTAGCCATGACGTTCAAGAGGTTATGTTATCTTCGGCAGTTTTTACAATATGTTTAACGCTATTCTTGTTTTTGCCCATTACAAATTGGCTCACTTTTTTACCAATGTCACTGCATACTACGTATACGTATTTTCACTCATAGTTCACTATTTTTGTTAAGGTCCACTTTGGAACCACGAAAAAAGGCTATTTTCGCGATTTTTTTTGAGGATTTTATAAAAGATATGAATATAAAAGTTATTGGGCTTGATAAATAAAGTCTTGAATTACATAAAAAAAAAATTTAATTCATTTTTATTCATTTTTAAGTACCAAAAACTATAGTTTAACATAACGCCCCAAAAATAGGTGAGCTAGGTAGCTCCATCACCACTCGGCAACGGCTTGTCTGAAACAAAAAAATCAAAGTCCATTAGATTCAGTATGACACCAGCTACAAAATGACCCTCGGATATAAAGTTTTATCAAAAAATAAAAAAATGGCAGATGTAAAACGAAAAAAGTAAAAAAAAACGCGTTTTTTTCGCAGTTTTTCACAAAAAAAAAGAGTAAAAATCAAAATTTTAAAACCATCGTGGGTCATCTTGTTGCGAATCATGTTTACAATATGTGGTTCAAATTTTCAGAGAATTGGTTTATTAGTTTTAGAGATACGATGGAGCTAGATTTTGAAAACGTTGTTTCGAGAAAAACGCGTTTGAGCGCGCTATACGCTCAGGTAGACGAAATGAGGTCCTGACGTTCAGGTAAAAAAAAATACTTAGAGCTCGAATTTTTATAAAATTTTGACACAATATTTCTGAATGTATGTACTTTCGAAAACAATAAAAAAAAATCGATTTTTTGAAATTTTCAAAGTGGACTGGCTCCTTAACCAAATGCAATAAGTTCAGCTTCTCTATTTGACAATGCAGCTGTTGACATTTGTAGCTCTCCAAAAAATATCAAAAAATTTCATAATTTACACAATTAAGCCTAAGTTTTCGATTTATGTTTACAGTTCAGACTAATAATTGGTTATAACTTTTTTAAACAAAATGCAGCCTAATTTATGAATAAATATGGAGGGCCCTGCTTATGCGCTCAAAAAATACGGTCCTCCGCGAAAGAAATACCTTAAATGAAACGTTATTTATTAAACTTTAATAATAAAATTATTGCAAACGATAGAATGTGCATTAAAACATTGAAAAACATAATTTATTAGACAAACGTAATTTTTACCAGTAGTCGGCCACTCCAAACCAGTAGACGGCCACATAGGGACCCTATAGTCGGCCTTTTTTCTATTGGTCGCAGCTGGCTGGGGTCGACCCTATAATCAGTCTGAACGACGGGTTTATCTCATCCAAAAGTAGGCCGCCTCAATGAGGGTATACGTTTACGTGTGGCCGACTACTGGTAAAACCATCATTAAGCCTAGAATCCCACAATCTATTTTTTCCAAGGTAAATCCCAAACTGGGATAAATAATTACCGCAATCTTCTCTTTAGCACAAAATGTTCCTCGTATGCGATAATAAGATTTAATTATATACCATTCTCTTCGTTTTTTGATGACGAACAAAATGGTTCATGATAAAGTCACATTTTGTAAATATTTAATGATGAAAACTTTATAAAACGAAAGGAATTGTTTTAAAAAATTGATTCAGGAAAGAAATTTGACATTTTCGTGGGGTAACTAATTACCCAGTTATGGGGTTCTAGGGGTTCATAATGATTTTTTTGTGTATACATTGTTTAAATATACTTTATTTGTTTACAGTACAAATTTCAACCGTGTAGAAGAAATTCACTAAAAACCAGTAGTCAGCCGGGAGGGGGGGGGGGGGGGGGAGCTGGCCATTAGCTTTACAATGTTAAATTGAAGACCCAGTAGTCAGCCAAGAGAAAAAAAATATTTTTACTATTTAAAACGATTTTTTTCATCAAAAACTTTTAGAAAATTATCAGAAACACAATTTCTGATAGTTTAAACCCATTTAAGAACACTAAGCTTCCGAAAAACATGAAGTATCTATCGAAGTAGTGGGAAAGGTCTCCGCGCTAAGAAAAAAATAGCGCACCATGCAAGTCCGCGCTCGTCCGTCGCAGGGTTCCGAGTGATATTTTTTCCTCAGTTGTTTGAATAGTTAGTACGTTGAAACTTTGTGCACCGGATAACCAGAGGTCAAAGATGTCAGTAAAAAATTCCCACTATTTGAAAAGAACTTTCACGCTATTCTCACGCATACAAAGTTGCAAAAGACCGAAAATGCAGTTCGGTGATGTGGTTCTGGTGGTTATTGTTCATTTTTTAAACAGAAAAAAGAGCCAGAAAACAAATCTTTAAGTTTCATGGAGGCCTTGAGCTTTTACACTACTTTTTCAGCCATATTCGAATTTTATTCTTCGTATAATAATTCGTTATATATTTATATAATTATACGAAGGAATACATGCACATTTGCTTGGTGAAACAACCTCAAACCACAAGAAAGACGAATCAATCGGCTTTTCAATTATCGAACCTTTTTCTCTAAACTTTATTCTAACTTTTCGATCACTTGAAAATTCTCTAATACACTTGTAATCCCAAAGTTGCCCCGTTAGGAATAAATTTCAAAAGATGTGTATGAGGAATAAAGAATGAGGATGATTTTTGATGAGGTATGAACGCAGGGATTTTCGTTGGTTTTTCAACAGACAGCCATCCTGTCGGTGGTCGAAAATAGGTAGGGCGGAGAATATATTTGTTCCGGTATTGTCGCGGGCTGTTGCTCTCTCAACAGCAGCTCGATGTCCGAGAGTTCCCTTACGCCCGATCGCCCACATACATTTCGTTAAAACGCCCGTGTTCCCGTCCGTTTCATTAATTTTAATGCCCGCGTCACGCGAGCGGGGCGTGTGCATGCTTTCGCGTTCGTTCTCCACTTTTGCACAACGTATGAATACGAATTCGTCCAAGTATTACGAGTACGAGGGGATGCTGTAAATGCCTGTACCATTCCTGGCCCCTTTTACCATCCATATGCACACATAAACACAAATATATATATATATATATATATATATATATATATATATATATATATATATATATATATATATATATATATATATATATATATATATATATATATATATATATATATATATATATATATATATATATATATATATATATATATATATATATATATATATATATATATATATATATATATATATATATATATATATATATATATATATATATATATATATATATATATATATATATATATATATATATATATATATATATATATATATATATATATATATATATATATATATATATATATATATATATATATATATTTATACAGCCCTCCAATGATTTTCTGTCAGCAGGCCAGAGCACCTATACTCGCGGTATTTTCGAGTGCTGGGATCCGCAGTACACACAGTATTATATAATATGTGGATAATAAACGAATGTTAACGTGTTTGTACAGAATTACTTAGTACCTGCCGTTTGCGGTAGGTGTATGGGCCATTTCGTGCAAAATTGACCTTTATCTGTATTCTCGTTGGTCCTTTTAGAGATCGAACAGGAAGGTTTAATGTAACGAGTGTTAAAAAATGAGTTTTATCAACTTGTAATTATAATAATTGGTCCTAAAAACGTAAAATTACCGATAGAAAAACCAATTTTTTCAATGACAAAATCATTTCTGTAGCTAGTTGAACAAAACTAGATGAAGTTTTAGAAAAGTCAAATCAGTAGATGTTAATTTTCAATTGTTTCGTAAAGAATTTCGAGACGTCGATGTTCGAGGCGCCTTTTTCTCGTGATTTTAGTACAGTTTAGTAAGTAAAAGGTTGTTTGATTTATATGGAAAATCTCAAATTGGAGAATATTGCGAATGATCAAGATTGCACTTTATTATTATTTTCAAATTATAATAGAATCATTAATGCTGTAAATAATCGATTCCAAAAAAAATCGAAAGCGTTTAGCTTACATTTGATTTTTTTCAAGATTCCGAAAAAAAAACGGGAAATATTTTAAATAATGTTTAAAGGGTGTTGTACAGCAACCTTCATCTAAAAAAAATCCGTTTCCATGAGGCTCAAAACTAGATGAATGGATTTCGAACAGAATACCCGGTATGAAATTTATTATTGTTATTAATTTGATGATTATTTCTATGATTATTACGAGTAATGATTATCATACAATTTATGATAAAGCGCGTTACCATTTGCGATTAGGCTCGTAGGATTAGATTTTAAGGGAAATGAGTCCGTGTACTCGCTCATGTGAAATTGCGGAGGCCTCGGGTTCCCGTGCCCGAGCATTGTTTCTATGTCTCCCTCCCTCTCTATCCCTCTCTTTCTCTACCGTTGATATTAATTAATAATCAGAAACAGATGCGGCCTCCCACAACCTGGTTCGAAACGATATATAATTATTTAAGTTCCTTCTCATCTCACTGCTCTATATAGCCTCTCTCTCTCTCTCTCTCTCTCTCTCTCTCTCTCTCTCTCTCTCTCTCTCTCTCTCTCTCTCTCTCTCTCTCTCTTACTCTCTCTTACTCTTTCTAACTGCGTGTGCTAATTAAAGAGCACTCGGTTGCGCATTTTACGCGGGTGCATCGCGAGAGTTCTCTAGTTCCGTGGTGGGCCGTTTATATATCCTCCGAAGCGGCGATTATGTACGCACCGTTAGTCACCCTTTTCCACGGATCCGTCGGAATAACATTCGCGTCGTGATGATCTCCAGTGGAATGATATTTCATGAAAATTATTGAAAAAAAAAAAAAATAAAATAAAAGTAAAAATAAAACACAAACCCTCGTTTTTATAAATAAAAACCTCTTGACGTAATTCTCGCCACGATGTGATATTCCCCGGTGATCACGACTATATATAACAGCTACTCGTTATTCCTTCGAGTGATTAAATTTAATAATGAATGGTAAAAGATACTTAATATACGCGATGCTATAAATATGAAACGCCCAGCCTCTTGCGTGAGATTGAATTTTATGGACATTTATTTTTGTATTACAATTAAGGAGCCTCGGTCATGAACGCCTTTGCGACAAAAAAAATAATTTTTTGGTATATTACAGATAAAGTACCTATATTTACGTGTGCAAAATTTCAGACAAGGTCATCGACTACATAAGAAAGATAAAAATGGTTAAAGTTAGGATTTTTAATACGGGCTTTATGGAAGAGTTACCCTCAAAACGCGTGTCTCAAGTAATATTTTTACACTCGCGCAACAGATGTTAAACAAAAATTAGAGTAACGTTCTTTCGGTCATGAGGATTTAGAATGTATTTAAAAAGTTTAGGGTTATCGACTTATCTAAAAAGATATTAAGTGTTAACGGGAGAAACCAGTTTAGGAGGCCGAAATTTTGGTGTTTTTCGTGAATTTTTTTTAACAAGGAAGGCATAATCAGAATTTGTTTAAACTTGGAGGATATTTTATTCATGTTTTGAAGTATACTTTGTAATTTTTTCAAGTCATTTCCGCCGGAAATAGTGGAGTTAGAAGCTGCTGTCCATGGACGCCTTTTTTTTCAACTGGTGATCATTCTCGCTCAAAAACTTATTGACCAATCGTTCTGAAAATTTGTGTGAATATTCTTTATTCAATTACAATCTATATGAACCTAACTCTGGGATGATATTATTATTAAAAATATTTTTTTTAATGCAAAAAGGTGAAAAAACATGATATAAAAACATGACATTGTGTTCGAACACCTCAAAAACATGCAATTTTCAACTTTTTTGATCACAATTAGGTTTATATTCTTAGGAAATATGTTGTTAACGAAAAAAGAAAACTGTAATGATTACAGATAAAAATTGTGACTTCAGGAATGCCCACCAGCAAAAAACTCGGATTGCGATCGTCCATGGACAGCAGCTTCTAACTCCACTATTTCCGGCGGAAATGACTTGAAAAAATTACAAAGTGTACTTCAAAACATGAATAAAATATCCTTCAAGTTTAAACAAATTCTGATTATTCCTTCCCTGTTAAAAAAATTCACGAAAAACTTCGGCCTCCTAAACTGGTTTCTCCCGTTAAAGTGTCGAAATGCTCGAAATACCGGGAGGTTTCGCGACGGTGTGAAGCTGCACCGATTTTATGGTATTGATTTATCGATATGCGACTGATAATTTTTCTATTAAATTACCGATAATACATTTATTATCAATTGCATTATTACAAATATGTGTATTTTGAAAAAAAGGGAGGGGGACGCTCATCCGCCCACGTAACCCGGCCCTACGTGACTGAGGCTCCTTAATGTCTATAATCGGCATGAGTTTTAAACGAGCAGAAAAAATTATTTGCGCTATCCGCGCGAATGCATATTACATTGACGAGATTGGGCGCTTCTTTTTGTTAATTACAGCCAAACTTGATTTAAACGACAATCATGTTTTTACGGTTAAACGGATTATCCAGCTGTCAATCATGCAAATTTTTATTCTCCACAATCAGTTAGGGAAAAATACGTTTGGAACCTTAAAAAATTTGTAATTTTTTTCTTCTTTCATCAAATGTTAATATAATACCTTAAGAATATGGTCGTAAAGTTTTAAAGCGAAATTCGAGGTACTTTTGATACATTCTAGCTTAGGAACGTGAAGCGCTTGGTGCTGGAGCATGCTGCAAAGATTTCAATGAATCATACTTCTCAAACTTTCATTTGGAACATGGCATGAAAAAAAGACGCTGTAATAAGAAAAACTAGTAATAAAAAAACACCTAAATTTTCCGAATTAATAAATAAACCGTTATCTGTTTAGAAAAATAATAAAAATTCCCCTATTTTTGTTGATCCGAAGGTATTTCTCCTCTCAAGTGCTAGAATCATCTTATCTTTTGGATGTAATCACATATAAATGTTAGGAGCCCCGTATACCAGAAGAAAAGCGTAAAAAAGTCGAGTCTAGTATCATTCGCATGCACAAATTAAATCGTTGGATCCGACAAGCGTCCAAACTCGCTGGAAAGTCAAGTTGGGAGTGAAGAACTCGTAGTCAAAGTCACATCGTTTTAAGACGCAAGAATAAGACTATGAGCTCGGGATATCTTTCTGCTTTCACCCTTGTAAAACGCAGAAAATGCGAGGCAGAGAGAGAGAGAGAGGAGAGAAAAAGACATTGTGAAATTGTGACCGAAGAATCTTCGCGAGAGAAGTTTGGGAGGAGGCAACAAACCAAGAGCGAAGGCTTGAATTACGAGAGAGAAGGAGGAGGTAGTCGGTAGCGTAGAATCCGGATGGCGCTTAGCCAGAAGATGGCTACATAGCCCATTCGTTTTCTCTCTCATTTTCCGTTTCCCCATGAGCCCAAGGAGTCAGCGTGTCCGCCTTAATATCCGCCACTAACATTATTTCATAAAAGTATTACTATAAATCCAAACTCGCGTTATTTAAGTTCCCGTTCTCTCGAGGTAACCACGCCGGGCGCTTCGGCTGCCCTTTATCCCGCTTCCTCTTCTTGCACTTCCTTGAGATACGTTCTCGTGTATGTATGTGTGTGACGAGTTTTAGGAGGGAGAGCTCGCGCAGTTTTACTCGGCCAGACCTGAAACTCCCGGATGACTTGCGGCCAAAGCTTCCATGAGAAGTTCCTACGAAAGATCATCCCCAAAACTCATGCACCCTTACTTCGGAAAACGCGAACGGGAGAGTATTTTCAACATCTTACAAATATATGCATCCACGTCGTTTCTGTCTTCTTTACCCCTTTTACCTTATATTGGGTTTTAAACTTAATTCCCGCTGTTTATATGAGATGGCGTAACTAGTATTATTTTCATAGAAGTAACACTAAAACTATACTGTGTTGAAGTAATAGACCTAACCTGCAATATTCCGTATTCGAGAGTGAATTCATTTGTACACACTACTTTTTTTATAATATCGAAAATGCCAAGTTTTGAACCAACGAAACAGTATATGCGGGAAGCTTTGCTTTTTTGCTTTAATTTAAGAAAAAGTGCTGCCGAAAGTCATCGCTTGCTTCAAGAAGCTTATGGTGAACATGCTCTATCTGAGACAACATGCAGAGATTGGTTTAGACGATTCAAAAGTGGCGATTTTGACCTTAAAGACAAAGAACGTCCAGGACAGTCGAAAAAATTTGAAGGCGAAGAATTGGAGACCTTACTCAATGAAGATCGGTGTCAGACCCTTAAAGAATTGTCTGATACATTAAACGTTACTGAAATGACTATTAGCAAACGTTTACATAATCTTGGACTGGTTCAAAAAGCGGGAAATTGGTTACCATATCGATTAAACGAGAGACAACTAAAAAAGTGAAAAACGATTTGTGGATTGCTGCTTGAACGATGCGAAAGGAAGTCATTTTTACATCGAATCGTGACTAGCGATGAGAAATAGGTTTATTATGAAAATCGCAAACGAAAAAAAGCATGGGTACTGCCAGGTGAACGAGGTCCATCAACGCCAAAACGCAATATTCATGCTCAAAAGGTGATGCTGTGTGTTTGGTGGATTCAAGAAGGTATGATGTATCACGAGTTGCTGAAACCGGGTGAAACGATCACAGCTGTTTGCTATAAGCAACAATTAATGAAACTAAACCAGGAGTTGAAAAAAAGCGGCCTGAGTACGTCAAACGTCATAACAAACTAATTTTGCTCCATGACAATGCTCAGGCACATGTAGCAGAAACCGTAAAAAAGTATATAAAGGATATGAATTGGAAAGTCTTACCTCGCCCGTCGTATTCACCAGACATAGCACCGTCTGATTATCATTTGTTTCGAGCGATTCAGAATGATTTGTCATCATAGCATTTCAAGTCTTTTGAAGATATCAAAAAATGGATCGGTGAATGGATCGCCTGAAAAAGCAACAATTTCTATTGGCGTGGAATCCATTTGTTGCGTGAAAGATGGGAAAAGGTCGTATCTTCTGAAGGACAATACTTTGAATAAAATAGAATGTATCGTAAACTATAAATATTTTTTTTTTTTATTGAAAAACAGCGAGCATTAAGTTTAAAACCCAATATATTATAACTACTCCGAGGATGGAAGCACCGAAAGGACTTCTATCCTCAGTAATCGGAAAAAATCATCCCCTATTTCGTCACGCGCTATTGATAATAAATATATTAGGGAGATCGGGGTAAAGTACGGTACCCAGGGCATCGCGAGGGACCTAAAAAATTTGGTAAAATGTTTTTTCCATTCTAGCACATGAATCATGTGCCCACGTTGTGCAGCTTTGGCAGTGAAGCCAAAATTCGGTTGATTTTGAACACAGCTCATTGCAAAACAGACATCCAGTGCCTTCATCATTATCTACGTTCTCTAGACCCTGCAGAAGATCGACCTTTCCTTTTGGATTTAGAATCAAATTTATTCTTGCGTTTTATTACCTCATTACGATATGCCAAACTTGTGAGGGTCACAGTCTTGCCAGCACGTGTACTGTTCTACCGAGGAACATTTTCTTTATGACGAAAAAAAATCATGAAAAGTTAAAAAAGAAAAAATACTTTTTCAACTTCGAGTCAAAAGAATTAGAAAAAGTTTATTGAAAATTAATAAAAATACAATGTATTTTTGCCTGCTTTAGCACGCTGATTCATGAACCCAAATCAGGATAGAGACAAAATGGAATTCCTCCACCCCCGTACAACCGATTTACTTGCATAACTTTCAATATTTTCATCTCCGAGTGATTCCATCAAGTTTATTACTTATTTGAAATCTTATGCAACGTTCTTCGGTTTTTATGAACGAACATTTCACATACGGTTTATAATTTCATAGATATGAAAGAAATTAAATGAAGTAGGAGGAAACCTCTCACCAAAATTTGACATTCGTAATCAAATAACAGCAGTTCGTTATCGATGTTTGTTGATGTTACCCAACTTCACTCGTTGTATTCGAAACAAAAAACAACTTTTCTTCAAAGAATACTTCAAAATTCTTATTTCCGTTTAGTGCAATCTTCTTCCTGTATTTATTTTCACGCATTATCTTATTCAGGGGTTTTTAAATGTCTCGAATATAATTATTTAAAATCAAAATAGTAACTATAACTTATTCCCCCAACCAGTATGAATAGATGGGGCGAGAATTGAACGCGCGAGTGTTGCATAGGGCGCTAAAATGGAGTCAGCTAATTTCGCGCCGAAATGCATACATACGTGTACTATGTATACATTTTTCAAAAGGTTTGTCGTATACAGAATGTTATATGGAGGTGTAAGAGAAAAAGCGAGGTCGAGAGAGACAGAGCGATCGAGCAGGGTGTAAAAATATGCTACAAGTATGACGAACGTGTATGCTTTTAGGTATTGGGGATACGCACAAATTTTTGATACAGAGAGAAGCAAGCTGTACACTCTGTCGAGCCAGTCGTCCCATTATATCGGATTAGTATTGTGATTGTGTAACCGATGCGACGTGACTCCATTATGAGTCGCGGGACCATTATGTCACCATACTTGTTCGCTACTGCCAACTCAACAGTGGGTATACCAACTGGTATATATTATGTACCGTAATATTTCGAATCTCCTGTAATGCAGGAGGGATATTTGGGATATTCAGGGAGGGATATCCCCCCGAATTTCGGAGTAATCAAAAGCTACGTATGTATGTATGTCGTTTTTTACAATGAATTTTAGTTCACTGGTACAAATCAGTTACAATCTACATGAATTACTCTTGCGAAAGATGAATTTGGTACAAAGTATTTTGAATTTATATTCAATAAGATTGAATTATGAAAGCAAGAAATGTTAAGTGGGACAATGGCTCATTAGATTTAATGTTATACTAAAAATATGACTAAATACGGGAAGTACTTTTGTAATACTTATAATGGAAGATTCAGATTACAGTTGAAAGCGATTCTCCATCGTTAGCACGATAAACAAACGAATCACGACATTATTCACGAGTGTCTTACAAATTTGCAATCAAAATTGAATTTCGAATTAGGCCAGTCCCCAGAGCAAAATCAGAAAAATTACATCATACTGCGTGAATTATTGGGTGAATAGGATCATTTTGATTTGAATTTGAAATATTCGATTTTGTGACCTCGAATTCGGACCGGAAGGCATTGGGAAAGTCAAAAACTGGTACATATTTCTATGTTTTGCGTGTTATCCCCGAAACTATCACGAACTGCGGTATAATCATTCAATACTTTTTTATTCCTCATAAAATAATGGAGAAAACAAAAAAGTTGACTCTATCTTCATCTGCTCTGGAGATATGGTGAGTCAGATTTATTTAAAATGATGAAAAAACACCGAAAAATGCCGCTTTTTAACGTTTTGCGCGATATCTCCGAAACTATCAGCATTATTTTATTGTTTCTTATGAAATTTTTAAGAGAATGAAAAAAAAATTAAGCGCCTACGCCAATTTTTTTCGGAAATATGGGGAATCAAAATTAGACGAAAAATGATTTTTTTTCATATTTCGTGCTGTACATTATCGATAGTGATGACGAAGATCTTGCGATTGGTCTGGAGTTATCTCTAGAAATGAATGAAAATCAATCACCGTTTTCACGTCGCAAAAGAATAAAGCAAATAGAATTGAATACGCTGCATTTTAGGTGTTTTTCCTTTTCCCATGGGAAAGAGTTCCGATTATGATAGATTTAATAAGTTTGTCATTTTTCCCAGCTGAATTTGGCTTCTGTTCAAATTTTGTTTCGCCACACACCCAAAAGCACATGAAAAGACACAAGAGTAACAATAATTATGTAAGATAATGATAAAAAAAAAATACTGTTGCACCGTCAATTTAACTTTTCCATCAATTCGTTCTCATTAAGTTGCTTTTCTCCCGAATGTTTTAATTCCATATAAATTTTGAAATTTATAATAATAATTGTTATTTAAGAAAAAAAATGTTTTTCCATTTAAAACATTTGTTATATTTGGCTATGTTAAACAGATCATGTTTTCATTTTTCGAATTAGTATGAATTTCGATTCATAAAACCTCGTTTGACATGTTGGAGTGAAACTAGCAATACACAACAGTGTGAAGTAGTCGATGATCGAAAACTGGTCATATTGCGATATGTTCAAATGATGTATAACATTAAAGTTAAATAAACAAAAAAGTTCGCAATGAATTTCGACATACTATGATAGGAACATTGTCCGCCACATTAAGAAAGTTGTGCAAAAAATTGGTCAAGACATTTATCACCGTTCCCGAGAAAACTGGCGACAAAGGAATATCCCCCCATCAGCTGATCGCAGTGAAACGCGTAACTCCCGTCTTTTTGCCCTACGGGCAGTCGGGAGTTAATAAAAATCAGCAATTCACGATTTTTACTTAAGATTATAAGATATAATTGTTTCACAAATTATATAAAAAAATAAATGGCATTCTTCTCTGCGAAAATCCCTGCTTTCGAATATACTACCATTTTATTAACCGTTCTGAAATTTTATCAATTTTACCTGCCCTATTCGTTAAAAAAAAATGGACGCACGAAATAACAAAAAAAAAACATTTTTGGTCTAACTTTGATTCCCCATATCTCCGGAAAAACATTAGCGTAGCCACGTAATTTGTTTTCATTCTCTTAAAAACTTAATAAGAAAGAAAAAAATAATTGATTTTCTTATTTGATTTCCTGATAGTATCGGAGACATCACACAAAACGTTAAAAAGTGGCATTTTTCGGTGATTTTCCATCATTTTAGGTCAATCTTTGACTCATCATATCTCCGGAGCAGATGAAGGTAGACAGTCAACTTTTTTTTGTTTTCTCCATTATTTTATAAGGAATAAAAAAGTATTAAATGATTATATCGCATTTCGTGATAGTTTCGAAGATAACACGCAAAACATACAAATATGTACCAGTTTTTAACTTCCATACTTAAAATTCAAATTCTAGTCAAAATGATCCTATTCAACCAATAATTCGCGTAGTATAAATTAATTCCGTCGATCTTTTGGCTCTAGGGACTGGCCTAAATACTCGACTAGATAAAATGAATGTGGTGTAAATTAATTTAAAAAAATGCATTTTAAATGTGATGTTTTTTCTCTTGAAATATCAATGTCAGAGCTTAGAATTTATAAAATTTTACAACCAAATATTAGACCAGCATATTAACATCAAGATTGTGATACGATTTTAAAAACTCAATTTCTCGATAATCGATTTTTCATGCTAAGGTAAAGTTCCTTCGTACATGGGATGCCTTTTTTACGGAGCTTTCAAATAAATTATGAATTAAAAACAAAAATTATTTTATAACACGAATATGCGGCTTCCAACTATTTTATATCCTGTCTTTTCTAATGAATTTCTTTTCTAATTTTCTTTTTTATTTTCATTTTTATTTTTATTATTTTTTATTTTTTTTTAAGGAAATTTTAAGGAAAAAAAATTTTATTATTTTTATTTTTAGAAAAAGTCTTTTCTAATGAAATTTGAGTGAAAATGTGAAATTGTTTGTTTTTTCAGAGCTAATGTAAGATAACAGGGTTTTTTTTTTAAAATACAAAATAGCTTCAAATTACTACTTTTCCCATTTGGATATCATGCAAAAAACAATTTGATGCCAATCAAGCTGGACCAACGTCAACGAAGTAGTTACAATAAAAAAATCAGTTCTGAGAGAACTGATTTTTTTATTGTAACACAAAGAAAAAAATCTGGTGAAATTCGTATTGAATAAGAAAATTAAAAAAAAAAACAATAAAACATGCAGAACTATTCTTTTCAATAGGAACAAAAAATAAAAAAACAATAATGTGTTGTTTCACAATGATTTTAACAATTCGCAGCAAAACAGAAGCACGTGTAGTAATTTCTTAAACGGTTTGTTGCAATACTATTCCATTGGATTATCTGGGTATGTATTTCAGTAGTGGTACATCGTGTAGTATAATATAGAACGCGTTTACCCGGTGGTAACATATATTCAGGTGGCTTTGGCTCTTTCGCCGAGGCGTCTGCTCTTACCGTCATGCAATTTATTGGTAAACTTTGCTAGCTTGTTAGACTGTTACGTGCGCTGGAATAAGAAAATATCTCAGAAAAACAGAGAGGGATAGAAAGAGTAGAAGAGAAAGAAAAGAGGTTCTCTGCTTTCATACCGCCTCCGCAGCGCGTGCCTACACATATCCACCCAAACAAATGTGTGTGTGTGCGTGTATGTGTACAAATACTTTATATAAGCTATACCAGAGCGCCCCCTGGAAGCAGCTTGATGCTATGGCGCGTGGGTGGAAGGGGGTGGGGGATCAAACCAGGAAGATCCTAAACTCGTACCTATGTGTTCGTCTTGTGTGCCAAAACAAGATCCCAAACGAATAAGGTCTCTTTTTCTCCTACGCCTCGTTTCCGTTTTCTCTCCAAGGATCTGGCATTTTGTTTCTTCTCTGAGAGCTAGAGGGAGAGAAATTCCACTAGGTACACTTGGATACGATAGTCCACACGTACAGGGGTTGATGGTGGAGTGGTATTCTACGGTATGCCTCCGTGCGCGCCACCCTGTGGCTGTTGGTCTGCACCAGTGCCCTCGACGCCACCGTGCGCTCACTGCCAAAGCTATCTGCATCTCTTTCTCTCACTATTTCACCTTTTGCAACCGGTGTTCCTCTATGACGATGCTCCTGGCAGCACGCTCCTCCAAGTCTGCCAGGAATATGAATGTCATTTTATGCCCTGAAGGTCTAACTTGCTATTATTCGTCGTTAGACCTAAAGAATATTAATCTCAAGCAGGTTTTGATGATTCTTACGTAGGTCTTTTTATGATCCTAAGTTTTCGTGTATGTTCAACTGTTCTTTATAGGCAGATATTTTCTGGTTGTTGTACCAATTTATTCTTGGAGGCAACTTCTCACTCTGGAACTTGCTCTCTTCATACATCGTTTTTATACTGATTGTGTTTTGTAAATTAATAAAAAATTATCTCTGTTCAACGTTGTCATTAGATATTAATGCCTGGAAGTGAATAAACAATGTAATATTTCTGATCTTGAGGAATCGTTGTACATTTGGATGAAGACAAATAAACAAAGATCTTGGGATTTATTCGAGAAGATAATTTCTACGAACTTTCCAGTTGATCCTGACTGTGACGCTAATTCGGTCTTACGAGATATATACAGTTGTTGTATTAAGTCAGAATAACTTGGATGTTTACACGAAAGCGAGAGACGTTCGTGCATTTTGGGATTTCGAGAGATTACAGTGGATGTAGCGCATAAATAATAATTACGTTTTCGTTATAATGGCACCGGAAAGAGGGGCAACAGTGAAACAGAGAAAGATGAGAGTTTAGATGAGCGGTATCTTGCGAGGAAAACGAAGTTCCTGAAAACGTGATAGTATATGTACAAATACGTACATAGAATTATGGGAATTGTGTTGAGATTCCGGGGGTATGAAACGCGACCTGTGCTTAAATTTACACGGGGCTATAATAGCGCTGGAGCCTCGGTGAAGTGAGGACAGTTATAGATATAGACGAATATGCGTATATGCCAAGAGGCTGCAACCGGCATATAAAGAGAGATACACCAGGAGATGAAGTAAGAAAAAGAGACGGAGAGACAGAGAGAAAGGTAACTGCTTCGAAGCTTGGAGAAATAAGGGAAGCCGGTTATATACTCGAGGACAACAATCATAACAATCTAGTTAAACGTTATAAGGATATTTGGCGCTAAGAGGCGTGCCAAGCGTTGCATAAAATTAAATTGTACGCCAGAGAGTCG
Source organism: Rhimphoctona megacephalus (assembly GCA_963989365.1). Classification (NCBI taxonomy): domain Eukaryota; kingdom Metazoa; phylum Arthropoda; class Insecta; order Hymenoptera; family Ichneumonidae; genus Rhimphoctona; species Rhimphoctona megacephalus. Next base: position 46,810,248 of record OZ022415.1, on the reverse strand, counting down.
AGAAGTTATTGTCGAATCTCACCCTACCGGGGTTTTCTCGTACTATATACTACCCATCTCCGGCTCCCTGCCTCCGGCACAAATCTCTCTCTCTCTCCTTCTCTCTTCTTCCTATCCGAAATTCATTCGAAAATACTTGCACACAGAGGCTGAGTCAAGAAATCAAGATGAGCAAGCAAGTCCCGCGGGAACGGAAGCGCAAAACGGGACAAAAGATTTCGCTTTGTATATATATATATATATATATTGTTACTGCGTACATAAAGTTTGTACATATATATTATTACATAAGTTCATCCGGACGCCTTTCGGGCGCTATGGTTTTTGCCAAAAAATTAAAGCGTTACCGAAAGAATCTTGAATAGGCTTTTCGAAGCCACAGCAGAATTCGAGAATTTGTTTACGAGACTGATCCCAAAGTTACGGTTAAATTGGCATTCTTTTTGATAAAAAAAAAAGAAGTATAGACATCATTTTAAAAAGTATAACAAATATATCGTTTTTCTAAAAGCAATGAGAACTTTTTATGTAAAAGAAACAGAACGTCCAAAGGGGAAATAAAATACAAAATGAAAAATACGTATTTTCAATCGTTAGGGGATGCCTGCGGGCTAAACTTCAACACGTGCTGAGAATACGAGTGAGCACAAAAGGAGCATTAAAAATATTATGGTACATTATATTTTAAATATTTATATGGACGTTTTTCAATTTTAATTAGTTGAATGATCGTTCGCATGCAATTATCAGAATTCGATATACAGCGTGCTATTTGAGTTTTTAGTTTCATTCAAGAAACATTATGTTAAATGTTCTTCAATTCATTTTTTCGTAATGTAAAATGATGTTTATTTTATAAAATCGCAATATTTATTGAGATCAAAAGTTATTTAAAAAAATGAATATTAAGTACTGTAATTTTGTGTTACTTTAGCTCTGGCGGGTAACGTTAGCCCAAGCTTAAAAAACTTACAAATTGTTGCACAAAAAAAAAAGATTTGTAAATTCAACTCACCATCTACGATCACCCAAATTTTGTTATAAAATCGATCAAAATTAGTTTAAATTTGAGGCACGGTGTTTGATTTCATGAAACCGGTCTAGTTATTTTAACTGTATAGTTTTTTCATCACGAATTACCTAATATTTGTTCAACACAACTACATTTCGATTGAGACAATCAAACATTTTTTTGCAATATATTACGCAGGTGCCAACCGATGTACCGATATATTTTGTTGAATTGAAATGTATATTGCGTTGCGCTGCATAAAGGGCTTAGTAAATTCAATTGGCCACCGTCGACCACAGATTAAATATTTTTCTTTGTTAAGGGCCCAGTCCACTTTGAAAATTAAAAAAAATCGATTTTTTTACTGCTTTCGAAAGTACATACATTCAGAAATATTGTGTCAAAATTTTATGAAAATCCGAGCTCTTTGAGTATTTTTTTTTTTTACCTGAACGTCAGGACCTCATTTCGTCTACCTGAGCGTATAGCGCGCCAAACGCGTTTTTCTCGAAACAACGTTTTCAAAATCTAGCTCCGTCGTATCTCTAAAACTACACGGAGAGAATTTTAAACGAAAAATTACTATGTTCGCATTGCGGCGTGGTACCATGTCGATCATTGTGAAGAAATTTACTATGTTTTTCTATTCAAAACATAGTAAATTTCGCTTAAAAGCGACGACATGGTTCCACGACGCAATGTGAACATAGTAATTTTTCGTGTAAAATTCTCTCCGTGTAATAAACCGATTCTCTTAAAATTTGAACCACATATTGTAAACATGATTCGCAACAAGATGACCCTCGATGGTTTTAAAATTTTGATTTGTACTCTTTTTTTGTGTGAAAAACTGCGAAAAAACGCGTTTTTTTACTTTTTCCGTTTTTCGTCTGCCATTTTTTTATTTTTTGATAAAACTTTATATCCGAGGGTCATTTTGTAGCTGGTGTCATACTGAATCTAATGGACTTTGATTTTTTTGTTTCAGACCAGCCGTTGCCGAGTTGTGATGGAGCTATCTAGCCCACCTATTTTTGAGGCGTTACGTTAAACTATAGTTTTTGTACTTAAAAATGAATAAAAATGAATTAAAAATTGTTTTTTTTATGTATTTCAAGACTTTATTTATCCAAGCCCAATAACTTTTATATTCATATCTTTTATAAAATCGTCAAAAAAAAATCGCGAAAATAGCCTTTTTTTCGTGACTCCAAAGTGGACTGATCCCTTAAATGAAACCATATTTTATACGGATTTTACAGAAAATATTATGACTATGAGCATGTCACAACTTAAAATGACCAAACGCGTGAGGTGGACTGATCACGCCGGGCTATTTTGTATTTAACTAATATAATATTGTATAAATACCACACTGAGGGAAAAGTCAATAATATCTACAACAAACACGTATGATTAGACGTCGTATGGTAAAATTTACTAAAGAAAATTGTCAGGGAAATTATATTATAGATAATTGAACTATGATTTTAGTGTTTATTCAAACATAAGATCCCAATGATGTGTATAACCATATGTGTTATTTAAAAAGTGTTGTGGGCCATAGTAAAATCCCTAACAATGAGCAAATAATCCAAGCAACACTACAAGCAAGTTGCTATCGATATAAAAAATATGATATGCTGTAGCATATTTATTGTTGGACCGAACTTTTATGAATTTAACCATTTTTTCACCATTTACATGGTGGTTAATAACTTTCAATGGGTAGGCCTCATTAGAATATCTCATGGTAGTGACTATTAACATAATGTAACATAAACATGGTTGGAATGCACGTGAAAAAAAGTTATATCGATATACACATTGGTACCTTCTACCATGAGCATAATCGAGTGCACTATTTCGATCGTAAAAGGTTCTATACATTTTATTAACGGTATCACTATCCTCTGGTAACAAATACACAACATATATTTGCGAAGATCATTGTTGCAGCCAATATACGCACATAATGCAATCGACTAATAAAATATAGTAAATAGAACGACATTTTTTCGAATTATCGTTACCATAAAATATTTCTATCACTGCAGGGAAATATTTAATATGGTTAAAATATGGTCGCCTGCACCATAAATTTCTCTGAGTGCACACCGTTTTAAATTGACTAAAATATTTTGTTGATATTAAAACCAGATTTAGCAATATTTTAATCACTCTGCACGTTTAGTGAACAGTCGATACTCAAGATTTGGTTTTTGTAACTGAAATTCGGGTGTGAAAGCTTCTCGGTCCGGCCCAGTGCGGCACAAAGCGTTGAGGCCTATCTCACATACAAAACGCGCTCCGGACGGATATTAACTACAGAAATCAATGCGACTTTTGTATACTAACTGCTTCTGTCTAAAAAGTCGATATTGAATATTTTTACTTACCATGGGGGGGCAGGATCATGATAAATATTTAATTTGTCTATCCACGGCATTATATGTTGGAAAATTTTTGAATGTGTGAATCAAAATGAAAATTTGATGTAGACTAGAAACTGTTTATCCAAATACAGTTCTCGCAGATAAATTATTCGAATAGACAAAAATTATGATAAATATAAATAGAATTCTTGTAAGCAGTAAGCCACGCACAATTCGTTTTCAATGATCCACCTATCTAGTTGATCCGTTCGAACCAACTAGATAGGTGGTTTATTTGATTCAGTAATTTTTTTTGATGATGCATATTGTAGTAAATTTGAACTTCCTTGTGATTGGATACGAGTTATTAACACAAATCGATATATAGTTGGGTCAACTATCTGGATGCGAAAATATTTTTTTGACAAATTCAAATTAATTCAATTCGTGAGTTAATGTCATATTTCTTTCGTCACCCGTTATCGTATATTATTGATTTAGTTTAATTCAGTTCCTTTTGAATCTACGAATCCTTTTTTTCTGTGTGGTATTTCAAATGAACAACTTGTGCGTTGAATCCATAATCTTATTTGTTGTCTACTTCATAAATTACATTTGTAAAATCTTTACGAATGTGTCTCGTAAACATTTTCCAAGTTTGGGCCAAAGTTACCAGGCGACGCTGAAGTAGTCCAAAGTTACGATACGTAGAAACGTTTGAAAGTAACTGTTAAAAAAATGGTCCCATTCAAGGGTAACACGTCGAACTCGATCCAGTTCAAATTTTGAAGGAAGTTTGAAGGAAACTTAGTATATTTTCTGATGGTTTCGACGAAAGTAACACTTTTATGTTCTTCAGTAAAAAAAATGATTTCGAATAAAGTCAAAGTTCTGCACTAAATTGGGAATCACTATTATTTAAGTACATCTGTATAGAGTATAAAGTCGATTGAAACGATGGGCATCTCGCGGGTATTTCCGTGATTCCGTATGAGGGTGGGCGTTGAACGAGAATGAAGATGAAAAGGGACCGTGCGGATTTTTCAAGCGTATAAAAACGTCGATGTGAAAAGCGAGGAAATGAATCCGAAAAGGCCTTGTTTTATGCGCCATTAAGCGACCGTGCAAGTTTTGGCAATGATTTCTTCAAAAAAAATCGGGTTCCGATTTAGAAAAAGTGACATATGCACTTTATACGTTTCCGGACAGCGTCGACGACCTTTCATCAACCAGACCAGTCGAGAGTGGAATTTCTCTCAAACTGGTTAACGTTCACTCTTCTCCTTCACCTTCGTGCGCCAGTTTCTCCTTTTTATTTTACTATAGAAAGTCACCCGAATTTGGGAGACCCCGGGAAATTCAATATTTTGGCTATCGAGTTTCGTTCGAGTGGAATTTCTTTTATTTCCTTCGGTATGGCGTATTTCACAAAAATATAATGGGACGCTCTATGTCGACGGGATACGTTCGTTCGCGCCCTCTTTACTCGCCCTAAATTATATCGCCCCGCGTGTATGCGATCGTCAACAATTGACTCTGAGACTCTCGAATTCTACTTTCCCCTGTGTGTGTGTATATATATATATACTTATTGTACATGAGGGCCCGTGAATCCTAAGACGTGGGAAGCTTAATCGCTTTTACGCTTCGATGACAACATCATTGTAAAAAAAAAAAAAAATATATATCAATACGGCGATTTCGAGCCCGCCGATCTGTAATTCTCAACAAATCCCATTTTTTGGAGTAAAAAAGTTGTTCAGTTTTTTTTCCAATATAAGAAGTCAGGGGGAGATTTTATTCGAGCAAAAATAATCATTACGCCACATACGAGGCGATATAGAAAAGGCTAAAGGCTTAATTTCAGTCGTGTAAGTTCGTTACCAATTTGTTTGGTTAAAATCATCAAGTTTTTAATTCTCATCGAAATAAATAATTCACATTGAAAACTCTATCTTTAGTTTTGCCTTCTTCCCATAAAACTAATATCATGACAAAGTCTCCCGGCGGCGAATCTGTACGAACTCGCCAACAAAAATTTACGAGTCTTACATTCTGACGATTGCAACGATAAAAGGGAGTTTTTGCATAGCCGCAAGGGGCGTAAATGGTCGAGCGCATCGCACGCACCACCGAAGAACAAGAAAAGGTTTATATGTATGCGCTTCGAACCTCCATTAGATTTATAAAGATTTATAAAAGCTCGCGATATATAAGATTGGAAGAACGACCTGGTCGATCGTACGCATGTAACACAGGAGGAGTATAGAGATCCGAACTCGTCGATCGTCGTCGAAGGGGCAGAAAAAAAGAAAAAGAAAGATCGCAGTTAATAAGAAGTTTTTGGTCTCACGGCGTTGTGCAAACATGAAGAAAAGGGTAACCCGCGGTGTGGGACACTAGCATGGGCGTACAGGGAAAACATGCAGTCACAATGTTGGTCCAACTACACGACAATTATTATTCATAAGCTTTATAATTAAGAGGGAACCCCTACGGTGACATATGCGAAAGAGGGTATCTGCGATCTTTTCGGGGCACCCCGCGTTGTATCGCGTCTCTCGGTGCCCCCACTCGCAGGTTTTTGGGACCCCCTTATGGACAACCGCGGTGACGACGTCTACCTCGTCACCTAAACTATATATGTTTGTGTATGCCTGATGATCGAGACGATGGAAGAAGCAGGAGGTGATTTCGAGTGTGCTCTTTCTTACTCTCCTTTTTACACGCTCCATTCCCTCGCTCGCCAACGTTCCTCATCCTTAACAGTAACGAGTTTACTTTTTTATATCGGGATACGAAAAAGCGTCTCTTATATGTAGACTGTAGCTTTTTTAAAAGACTTGACAAACTACCCAGATAGAGCCATCACGCTGAGTCATTGTCACACTTTACAGTCATTTATCGGCTACCGTATATATAACATACTCGAAAATTTTCTTCATCGTCCTCATAATCGTAACAATAATTCTTACCCTCACTTTCGTATTCGATCTCCCTCTCATTCTAATCAAGATATCGCAGTTTCATGGGAATTCGTGTGGAAAAGATCGAGCTCGTGCAGTTCGAAATAATCGACGTTACTTTCTCGGCATATTGTAAGATATACATATATATAAGTCTTGTATACACCGAACGTGAATTTCTCAAAGGCCAGTCTCACTAGCACTGAAACTCGAGAGGAATTGCGACAATGCCCTTCACGTGGATGGAAAATGCGCGTCAACGCGTCGGGGATTCCGCTCAATGCTTCCATAACGTACACTCGGCTGTAATCCAATTTTGTGGCAAAGTAACGCAATTATTCGTGTACACAAGGACTGACCGGAAGTCCTGGTCCGCACGGTCAATTTCTCTTTTTCTCTCTCTTTTTCACCTCAGTCGAGATTATACGTGTACATAAGAAATCTGACATTATAATTCACAGTATGTGTACACCTCTGCCTCAAAATCTCGTGCCCAGATCACGGGGGATCCATTCAAAACTCGTAATCCCTCGCGAATACTGAATACGGACACCCCGCTTGCTTTACGCCGTTTCTTTTTTTCTCTCTAATCTACCAGCGAAAAAGCGTTGTCGAATTGATCGCAAGATTCTTTGGATTCGTTCGTGGTATATACGAAAATGCTCAAACTTGAGAAATAAAGTTAATATGGCTGCTTCACACTAGTCGAATGAGTGTTAAGTTATCAAAATACATTTATACAAAGTTCAATGCACTAATTAAATTAATTGAAGATTGATGTATATTACAGCATGTTTTATTATTACCTGAAAAAAATTTAATAACTATGGATTTGCGAAATTATCAACTGATAACTGCAAAATTTCATAATATCATATTTTCATCGAGATTTTTCAAAGAATAATCCGTATTTTTCAACCGTTTTTAATGCACCACGTCTTAGTTTGTTCCTCAAAAGATACTCTACGAATTTAAATTAAATGATTAATGGAAATATTTTCCATTAATCATTTAATTAAATGGTTAATGGAAATATTTTCCATTAACCATTTTTAATTTTAATGGTCAATTAAAATATTTTCCATTAAGGGGCCAGTCCACTTTGAAAATTTCAAAAAATCGATTTTTTTTACTGTTTTCGAAAGTACATACATTCAGAAATATTGTATCAAAATTTTATTCAAATCCGAGCTCTCTAAGTATTTTTTTTTTTACCTGAACGTCAGGACCTCATTTCGTCTACCTGAACGTATAAACTTCAAACGCGTTTTTCTCGAAACAACGTTTTCAAAATCTAGCTCCATCGTATCTCTAAAACTAATAAACCGATTCTCTTAAAATTTGAACCACATATTATAAACATGATTCGCAACAAGATGACCCTCGATGGTTTTAAAATTTTGATTTTTACTTTTCTTTTTTGTGAAAAAATGCGAAAAACGCGTTTTTAAAAATTTTTTTCGTTTTTCATCTGCCATTTTTTAATTTTTTGATAAAACTTTATATCCGAGGGTCATTGTGTAGCTGATGTCATATTGAATCTTATGGACTTTGATTTTTTTGTTTCAGACAAGCCGTTGCCGAGTTGTGATGGAGCTACCTAGCCCACCTATTTTTGAGGCGTTACGTTAAACTATAGTTTTTGTATTTAAAAATGAATAAAAATGAATTAAATTTTTTTTTTATGTATTGCAAGACTTTACTTAATAAGCCCAACAACTTTTATATTCATATCTTTTATAAAATCCTCAAAAAAAATCGCGAAAATAGCCTTTTTTTCGTGGCTCCAAAGTGGACTGACCCCTTAATCATTTAATTAAATGGTTAATGGAAATATTTTCCATTAACTATTTAATTAAAATGAAATAATAGTAATGGAGGTTTCCTCGGTTACTGGTACCCACAGTAGTTTCGGCTTGGGTCAAAATGACCCGATGGTAGTAATCGAGGCTAACTCGGTTATTGGTAACCGATCTGGTAACTGGTAACAAACAAACCCAAACAAAATGACGCGTTCGAATCGTAACCCAAACAAACCTAAACAAACCCAAACAAAATGCCGCGTTTGAATCGTAACCCAAACAAACCCAAACAGGGCCCACAATAAAACCACCCCCGCTATTAGTGACCGAGAAAACCACGGTTATTACCATTGGGTCATTTTGACCCAGACTAAAACCACTCCCGCCACTAGTAACCGAGAAAACTACGGTTACTGCCATTGGGTCATTTTGACCCAGAATAAAACCATTCCCGCTACTTGTAAACGAGAAAACCTCGGTTATTACCATTGGGTCATTTTGACCTAGAATAAAATGGTTTCCACTACTAGTAACCGAGAAAACCACGGTTGCTACCATTGGGTCATTTTGACCCAGAATAAAACCGTTCCCGCTACTAGTAACCGAGAAAATCTCGATTACTACCATTGGGTCTTTTTGACCCAGAATAAAACCACTCCCGCCATTAGTAACCGGGAAAACCGCGGTTACTACTATTAGGTCATTTTGACCCAACCTAAAACCACTCCTGCTACTAGTAACCGAAACAACCACGTTTACTACCATCGGGTCATTTTGACCGAGAATAAAACCATTCCCGCTACTAGTAAACGAGAAAACCTTGGTTATTACCATTGGGTTATTTTGACCCAGAATAAAACGGTTTCTACTACTAGTAATCGAGAAAACCACGGTTACTACCATTGGGTCGTTTTGACCCAGAATAAAACCGTTCCCGCTACTAGTAACCGAGAAAACCTCGGTTACTGCCATTGAGTCTTTTTGACCCAGAATAAAACCACTCCCGCCACTAGTAACCGAGAAAACCATGGTTACTACCATTGGGTCATTTTAACCCAGAACAAAACCGGTCCCATTACTAGTAATCAAGATGACTGTGTTTACTACCATTGGGTCATTTTCACCCAGAATAAAACCTCTCGCGCTACTTGTAACCGGGAAAACCTCGGTTACTACCAGAGGGTCATTTTGACCCAGAACAAAACCTCTCACGCTAATTGTAACCGAGAAAACCTCGGTTACTACCATAGGGTTATTTTGACCCAGATCAAAACTGGTACTGCTACTGGTAACCGAGGAAACCTCGATTACTATTATTTAATTTTAATGGTTAATGGAAAATATTTCCATTGACCATTAAAATTAAATGATTAATGGAAAATATCTCCATTGACCATTAAAATTAAATGGTTAATGGAAAATATTTCCATTGACCATTAAAATTAAATGATTAATGGAAAATATTTCCATTGACCATTAAAATTAAATGATTAATGGAAAATATTTCCATTGACCATTAAAATTAAATGATTAATAGAAAATTATTTCCATTAACCATTTAAATTAAATGATTAATGTAAAATATTTCCATTTACCATTAAAATTAAATGGTCAATGGAAATTATTTGCATTAACCATTTAGTTAAATCGTTAATGGAAATAATTTCCATTATCCATTTAATTTAAATGGCTAATGGAAATTATTTTCATTAACCATTTAAATTAAATGGTTAATGGAAAATATTTTCATTAAAAATTTCGCAACCCTGTTGACTAGTCTGCATCACCTATTTTACCTTAAGGAGTCGTGAAAAATTAATCCGGTATGTCGAGCGTGAAAGTCTCTACATGTACTTTTTATCTTTACGAATGAAATACCGGAATGTGGTGCCCTTGTACATTTTGGGGGTATAGCCCTGCTAACTATTTGCAGGGCTATCCCAAGTATGAAAAGAAGTTTGAACATTTAACAAATTTGATTGAAAAAAAGCTATTGGAATTCGATGTAATTTAATTGTAATGAAAATAAGCGAAGGATTTACCAGCATTAACAGAAATTTTTTTCAAATGGTGATAAGTTTTTATTATGGGAAAAATATTGAACTAAAGAGAAAGAGCAGGCCCCAGTATTGCCCCGTACACGCACATGTGAACCCTAGGGATGTGAACATCGATAAAGAGTATGGGGGTGGGATTATCATCGAGAGATCCGTTATCTCGAGGCACGCGCTTATGTGTACGGTTCGAGGGATGTTGCTCTCTTATGTATAATTTTCTTGATCCCTTCTCCACACTACTATCTCTCTCATCGTGTAGCAAACTCTCAACGGTATTTCCCTGGTACATCCTTCGCTTATTTCACAGACATTGAGAACTTCAGCTCTGTCTCGTTCGTCACGAGGCTTGTACACACAGAAACGTAACCACATTCTCGCCCCTTTGCTATGTAAAAACGTAGCGTATATACGTGATAATAGAGATGTCAGTACGTCGCTTCTTTGACAAGCCAACTAACTGGGAGTCCGGAGAGCACCGTCGTCTGTCCATGTATGCTATATATCCACTATATAGCATAAAACACCCGACGTACAAATTCCCCAACGACTGTTCTCACATATCCTCCCAATGCCTAACTGCGCTCGTATTTCCTCGTTCTCTCAAAGCTCTGATTCAAGAATCTCCTCTTCTCTCACTGTCTCCTTTTCACTTTCCTTACTTTCTTCTCTCTTTTCCGATCGCGATCTCTGGAGCAAATTTTGAGTTATCATTACAGCTCATTACATTTTTCGGAGCTACTTTCCGAACGTAGAAAATAATACTTGTTACGATTATTACGCATATCAATAAAACGCCAAAGGCATTTTTGGTGCATAAAATACGTGACCACGATAATAATAATAATGACAACAACAACAACAATAACAGTAACAACAACAACAACAACAACAACAACAACAACAATAATTAATAATAATAATAATTTATTATTTTGAGTACCATAATTTCATCACTTATTTCTTGAGGGAAATGACCTGACAAAAATGTAAGAAAAATCTTTTAATTTTTCTATTTCAAGCTAATCATCAGTCAATTTTAATCATTAAACTTTTCTTTAATTCATTCGTGGTGTTTTATAAATTCTGGACATTCCTAGTGATAAATAGATTCGTTCAAACAAAATTAAGCATACATATATTTGCAACTATTCTTGTATGAAAGAACAAGACGCTGCCGCATCTCTATAAATGGCGAATGAGCAATACATTACGAAAGATAAAATTGCAGGAAATCATTGCAAAATAGTTTTCCGCGTCGATCATATGAGCGCTCTAAACATGTACACGAATTCACAAGTAGACCCATCATACAAGATCATTCGGAGAGTCAATGAGATGGCGATTTTCGTGACCGACACGCGTCACGAGTATTTAAGATCTTTCGCGATAAGGGTCGACGCGTGCTGGTCGTTCATTGCACACACATAGAGAAATATATATTTGTGTATGAAGAATGTAATATTTTTATATATACAAATGCACCCTTGAGATGATTATCTCGACGATGTGCGGGGCGTCGAAGAGAATACTGTAAACCGGGCGATAGTCGAATTGCACGAAGGGTGCGTATTGCTTTTCAAGAAATCTTTTTATTTTCTCGTGTCACTTTTTGAGCTATTCTTATCGGATTGCCCGGAGAGGGGTTTGAGCCTGTATGGAAGAGCTAGTGTTCCCGAGCCTTTTTTTTTCTCTCCGAGGAGGAAGCTGTGACTTTTTTCCAAATCGTGAATGCATTTTTAATGCTGCGTACACTGCTCGGCGAGGTGCACGTCCTATGATGAAATTGTTGCACATCGAGAGGGATAGATAAAAAGAGATAGAGAGAGAGAAAGAGAGAGAGAGAGAGAGAGAGAGAGAGAGAGAGAGAGAGAGAGAGAGAGAGAGGTGAGATGAATCTCAATGATGCATCAGCAATACCATACGAGCCGCCTATTAACTAATGTTACAGAATTATAATCGTAACCTAGAGAGAGAGAGAGAGAGAGAGAAAGAGAGAGAGAGAGAGAGAGAGAGGGGGGGGGGGAGGGAGGGAGAGAGAGAGAAGTGGAAGGAATAACTGTCATCAATGTTATCGAAAACCGAGGCCACACAGTCGGGCATAGATAGGGGATGCGATAGACGGTGCATATATACCCGTTCTATAATGGGACGAAGCACACGCGACCGAAAACAACCCCAACGTCCCAACTATTCGGTGTAGAGTTACTGTTGTGCCTCTCTCGTCCATACACAATATTCGACGACGAAATGAAATTCCCCACGGACTACTCACAACGCTGTCTCGATAAGGGATGATAACGGGTACATGAATGTGTATGCGTCAATGCGTGAACTTATATAAACGACTATTACCCCTTCGACACCCCCTTCTTCTTCGTGTATTCTCATCGACTATGATCACAACTACCGAATGGCTTCCGAAATTTTTTTAGATCATGTTTTCAAACTGGACTTTCATAAATAAATGTACATTGCTTGAGTTTCAACTCGTGTAATATATAAAAAAAAATGTTGGGAGAGCGGTTGGTCCAGTGGATAAGGGCTCGGACTCGCACGCCGCGGGTCCCGGGTTCGAATCCCGGCCAAAAACACCAATGAAAATTTGAAAATTTTTTCAAGTGTTTCTGCTGCAATCCCGGGTGGTTCGGATTCCACCTTCATAAATCCATGGCCAAAACACCTCTCTGTGATGCATGAGCGGTCGGTGTATGGCTTGGTGCACGGAGAAAACGGATCTGTTTCATCAAGTAACATTTAAAATGTTCTTTTAAAATATCCTCTATACTTTGTACAGAATATGAGAATTTAGGTAACAGTCACAATGAGGCATTGTAATTTTCGTAACTCGCACTTTTCCTTTGAGTACGATGTGAATAGTTTTGTATAAACAAGAAATGATATTATACCGAAAATAATATTTCGATGTGCTTTCATGAAATATTTACAATGCTCTTTAGGAACTTTAACTAATGAGTAAACATGCCTTGAAAGTGAGAAATTTTTAAAAACAGCATAGTAAAAATCCACCTTCAATAAGAGAATAAATACTAAATGCGTGTCATTTTTTAGTTCAGGCATTGTATAGTATTTCATAATAGCAGAACTTTTATTGTCTGACATAGGAATTTTTCGTTTCCGTATTTTTTATGTTGCTTGATCACTAACCTAACTGTTACTCTTATGAGATGTATTAGCTTCTCGATTCTCGTTTTCGCCGCTGCGGGACGCAAAGCGCCGAGACTTTTCTTGCATAAGGTATCACTCTGTGGCGAGCATAAATTCCGTGAGGCAAACGAGTTTGATTATTCGAACCGATTCTATCCAAGGATTTGGCAACGAATATTTATTTTTACCTAAAACATAATGCTTCCTCTATACACACAGGATAAATATATGTAAATATTGCACGGACTATACCAAGCAAAAGAAATTATTCGTTTCAACTGCATATTGAATTATCCAACGCATGTAATCCTCCAATGTATTTTTTACTATGCGCATTGTAGGTTACCAATGCAGATACTTAACAATATTATGGAGCTCGGGATTTTTACTGTGTCACAGTATACATTCTGATGCTAAAATAATAAAATTTACTATATCGCGAGTATATCGAATTTTTACTATGCCCATTGTGAGAAATGCATGTGTAGAACCTAAAAACAAGTATGCCAAATACCAAATAAGGTTATGTGAACTACAGCATTTTTACTATGCCGGGTAGAGCTTCGTTTCATTCCGACGTTTGAATAAGTACTAAAATTCGGTACTGTCCTCAAAATACTATGTTATTTTAGCGTTAATCATCTGGATTTCTAGCACTATTTGTTTGAATTTCTGTCCTCGTTTTCTCCGTGTAAAAAAATTGTAAAACTCTTTATTTATAAAGAGTTTACCGCATATTTAGAAGACTTAACAATAGAATTAGCCAAACTTTATAAGTAATTAGGGCTCTGAACACCTAATGAATTCCCAATGAATAATTATTTCGTAGATTTTTATTAATTATTACTTTTTTTCATCAATTCTGAAAGTTTGTTTTTATTGTTGACAGCTAATTTAATTGTATGGTTAGTCAACCTGTGGTTTACACACAAGTAAAACTATCAAGAAGTATAAAATAAACGACTAATAAAGAGACTTATGTGGAATCGCTCAACATCTTTGGGTTTCAAATTCGATGAAATTTATAGTTTATAGAATTGCACTTTTTTCGGGTCCCTGAAAAACTCACTTCATGTACTAAAGTATGCAGTAAAAATGTGCGTAATTTCGAGTGATAATTTTATTGGTTCTTTAACGGGACAGACCTAGTTGGAACGTCAAAAAAAAGGCCTTTTTTCCGATTTTTTTTTGGTCAAACGATAAAATAATTCACAACAAAAGTTCTTCCGTTTAAAAGATACATATGTAATGTATATGTTGCAATTTTTTCAACGCAATACATATCGAAATAAGCTGGTGACCGTCAATTGCCGAGGACGCTGCAAAAAAAAACACGGTTTGCGGTGATCAAGCTCACGCTGCAACGGCTCATCTGAAACAAAAAAAACGGAGGGGATTTTTAGTTAATGATATAATGCTCCAGTTGAACGAAGGGTTTTGAAAAATTTCCATTTTTCACAAAATGGCGGCCGTTAAAAGTCAAAAGTGTTTTTTTGACCAAAATATCAGTTCCATTTTTTGCTATTAAAAATAAAAATAATTATCCAAAAAAAAAATCCTTCGTTCATATGGAGGACTACCATGTATAGAAGAAGTGATATAAATTTCAACCCGATCGGTAAAGCCGTTCTCGAGCTACAGTGATCACCGACTTCAAAAACATGGTTTCGAGAAAAACGCACTTCAAGTCCGCTACCTGCTTACCTATGGCTCAGACACGACGTGCTACAAAGTCTTGTATTTCGGCGAATAATGGTCCGATTTACATTTACCTGGGCGGAAAATGTTCGTAAGAGATTCTACTTTTTGAAAATGAAATAAAAAAAAAATCGATTTTTCGAAAATTCTAACTAGGTCTGTCCCGTTAATGAATTTTTTCACCATTTTTTACTACTTTAATTAGCCGATTCATATATCGTAATGGTAGAAAACCTTTAAGTTTCAATCATTTTTCTTTAGCTAAACTTTTTGAATATGACCGACGTATTTGCTTCTCTAGAACATTTCGTATCGTTGAATAGATTTGAAGAAGCCGGGGGATGCAGTTTTGGTTATTTCAAGTGATTTGCTTTTGTTTACGAATCTCTTTTTGATGTTTTTCATGAATGATGAATGACAGAAAATTCGGACGCTGGATACTTTCTCATTTTTTTATTCGATTCCCAATCGTAACGTCCAGAAACTGTATAATAAAAATAATATTTCTAAATATTCGACAAATATAACGATAGGATTTTTATATCAAAACTTTGGTAATAACCACCGTAAAAGCTCAAGAGTGCCTTGACGAATGTAAGATTTTAACAATTCAATATTCAGGAACTAACATCCTACCAGATGAAGAATAGGATCGAAATTCTGGACGTCGATTCATCACGTATTTATTCTCGATTATACAAATTTTCAGTTCGTAAAATCGAGAGGCTTCTTATCCTAACTACCTTTAAATAATTATCCTAATTATATGAATAAAATAAGTTTAGGACTTTTCGTCAATTATGATTGTTTAATCGTATCGTGCTCATCTTTTGCTTCGAAAGATCTACAGTTTTGTTTGGTTGCCGATCTCTGTACTTACTCCTGTTTTGTAATGTCTTTATTGTTGTCGATGAACCGACGAGTAACGCCTTCGATCATTGTTGAATCCCTGAGAACGTTTGACTTTTCCGTAGTGTTTTATGTACAATATAATATTAGTGTGTGTGCATGATTGCAGGGTGAATTTCTTGGTAGTTTGTGGCTCTTTGTAGTGCGAGAATGAGGAGGGAGGTGCTGCGGCGTGATCGCTCTTGCAAGCAGCCTTCTCGAATCCCGATGCTAAAGTTTCACTTGGCGATAGGAGCAGCATACGCACACACACACACACACACACACACACACACATATATATATCGTAGGGAATACCGGCGCTTTAACTTTCCATGAGAAGATTTCAAATTACACAGTACGTGCTATGGGGGCTCTTCTCGGGGAGTCCGGTAACGGGACAAGTTGTACACGGCGCCGAAGGCGCGCGCGGGAACTCCCGATGGTATCCCGCGAAGTCCAACGGGGGTCCCCGGCGAGCACAGTGAAACTGGTTTGCAATGCTACCGAACGATGCGAGATACATTGCAGTCAAATTCCTCTACCTAAAAAAGGCTTTGCGCTAAATAACAAGGACAGACTGTGTTATTCTCATACCACATATTTTCTCATTAGATTTTATCGTCTTTAACTCCTTCTTTTATTTATTTCGAAAAATCAGTGCGTCTCTACAATACACTGAGAAAAAAAATTTGTTCATCAAACTATATTCATATTATTGGACGAAAAATTGGTGGACCCAAAAATTATTTTGTTGAATGGCAAATAATTTAATTTATTCAACTAAATCATGCACATTTCTTGTAGATAAATCAACTAAATCACTGGAACCAAATGATTTTTTTCGAACAACTGGTACCATTTATTTGCTTACTGAATCGTCTGAATCTCAATTATCAAATTGACAAACGGTAATAGTTAGGATGAATAAATGAATTAGTTTATTTGGATGATATTTTGTTGCATTAACTTTGCATTTGTTGGGCTGCACCAAAGTTTTGTTCGTTCGGCCAATAACTTGTTTCAGCATTCACAAATTATTTTGTCTTATCTCAAAAATATTTTGTTGCCCATATCGAACTAAATATTTTGATTGAGAAAAATTTGTTTCGGTTAACAAATTTTTTTTCTCAGTTTGCTGACATCACAATCATTTTATTTATGTTTAGATTTCTTTAATGCACCTAAATATGAATCAATAATATTAAAATGAAGAAAAAAAAGATATTAAAAATGACCAGTAGATCAAAGGAGCGATGGAAAAAACAAAAGTTGACTTAATTTTTTATAATATTAGGTATATAACTTAATTTTTCCCTTTTTTCATTGATTAGGGAGTTCTGTTTACACGGAGAAAACGAGGACAGAAATTTAAACAAATAGTGCTAGAAATCCAGACGATTAATGCTAAAATAACGTAGTATTTTGAGGACAGTACCGAATTTTAGTACTCATTCAAACGGCGAAATAAAAAAAAAGCTCTACCCGGCATAGTAAAAATGATGTAGTATATATAGCCTTATTTGGTATTTGGCATACTGGTTTTTAAGATCTACACATGCATTTCTCACAATGGGCATAGTAAAAATTCGATATACTCGAGGCAAATTTTATCATTATAGCGTTAGAATGTATACAATGACAGTAAATTTTGTCATTGTGGCATCAGAATGTATATTTTGTGACATAGTAAATTTTATCATTGTACCATTAGAATGTATACTGTAACACAGTAAAAATCCCGAACTTCATAATATTGTTAAATATCTGCATTGGTAACCTATTCTACAATGCGCATAGTAAAAAATGCGTTGGAAGATTACATGCATTAGATAATTCAATATGCAGTTAAAACGAATAATTTCTTTTGCTTGGTATAGTCCGTGCGATATTTACATGACACATTTGTTCACTGTCTATAGAGAAAGCATTAAGTCATATATGTTTTAGGTAAAAATAAATATTCATTACCAAATCCTTGGATAGAATCGGTTCGAATAATCAAACTCATTTGCCTCACGAAATTTATGCTCGCCACAGAGTGATACCTTATGCAAGAAAAGTCTCGGCGTTCTGCGCTACGCAGTGGCGAAAACGGGAATCGAGCAGCCAATACATATCATAAGGGTAACAGTTACGTTAGCCATCAAGCAACGTAAAAAATATGGAAACGAAAAATTCCTATATCAAACAATAAGTTCTGCTATTATGAAACACTATACAATACCTGAATTGAAAAATGACACGCATTTAGTATTTATTCTCTTATTGAACGTGGATTTTTACTATGCTATTTTTCAAAATTTCTCACTTTCAAGGCATGTTTACTCATCAGTTATGGTTCCTAAAGAGCATTGTAAATATTTCGTGAACGCACATCGAAATATTATTTTGCGCACAATATCATTTCTTGTTTATACAGAAATATTTACATCGTACTCGAAGGAAAAGTGCTAGTTGCAAAAATTACAATGCCTCATTGTGACTGTTACCTAAATTCTCATATTCTGTACAAAGTATAGAGGATATTTTAAAAGAACATTTTAAATATTAATTGACGAAACAGATCCGTTTTCTCCGTGTAAAATTGAAATATTTGCACGTCCGTTTGCAGTTTCAAAGAGTTAATCTTAAAGTTTTTCATAGACTATAGGTCATGCCAGGGAGAACTTTATAACCTCACAAAACAGTAGGGGAGACCGGGGCTAGTTGGCTATTGGGATAAGTTGACTAACTCACAATAACATCCAAACCACGTAATGTAAACATACGCACGTTTGTTATTATGTTCATTGTAACCTCTTGCTCATTCATGTGTTTCAGTACGTCGGAGCGACACGTCGTTTAGGAGCAGTAAAAGATTTTCGAAAATCCAAGTACCAAAGTAAATTTTTTTGTTGATCTTTCCTATCTCTTCCTGCCTCGGAAATTTTTCCAATTGTTACAATTGTCCACTATATAAAAGTACATATATTGAACTATAGTTTTGCGTAATATTTTTTTCCAATTATTGTTATAATTCGGGTGTAGGGCCTTTTGTTTCTAAAAAAATGGGGTGGGGTAAGTAGGCCAACATTAGTATGGGATTGGTTGACACATGTGTAAACTGCAATTCTGATTACGACGACGAAGAAACTATTTAAGAGAATTAAATACTCCTTTTTTTCCACAATTATCACCAAAAATAACCTTTAATTTCATTTATGTAAACATTTGTGTTAATTTTTTGAATTATTAAATAAATAATATTGGTAACCATCCGTTTTTTTTTATTCATTCATAGTGATTATCAAGTAAAATTAATTGCCTTAATTTATTTATTAATTGTAGTAATTCTCAAGTAAAAATCGTACTATAGTTAACTTGCCCCATACCTTGAGTCAACTTACCCCGACGCTGGGGTTGGTTGACACAAAAATGGATTTTCAAAAAACCGATTGTATAACCCACTTAGTATTTCATAAAAAATCTTAAATAATTATCTGAGATAGTGGAAGAATGCTTCTATTCAGAACAACAATTTGTTTTTTGAAATATTGTTTAGTTCCTTTTTTACAAACAATAAACTAAAAAGTTGGCCAACTAGCCCCGGTCTCCTCTAGTATATATTTACGATGACGACCGATAAGCAGCACGTTCGGCACTGCATTCTCTACGAGTTCCAATAAGGAATAAGAGCCAGTGAAGCGTGCAATTCGATTTGTTCTATTCTCGATAATGATGTTGTGTCTCATGATACGTATAAATATTGGTATAGACACCTCAAAAATAGTGATTTCGATCTCAGTGATCGGGAGCGTCGTGAACAGTCTCTGAAATTTGAAGATAATGAATTTCAAGAATTACCCGACAAAGACTCAATGCAAACCCAAAAAGAGCTTGCAGCTCAGATAGGAGTCACACAAGCAGTCATCTCCAAACGATTACATGCAATAGGAAAAATACAAAAAGTAGGAAGATGGATTCAACACAAACTGACCGAACATAACCTTGGTCAACGAATGAACACGTGCCTTTCGCTGCTCGCCAAGCACCAAAAGAAAAACTTTTTGTGGAAAATTATGACGGGAGATGAAAAATATATATTTTTTGCTAATCCTAAACGCAAAAAATCATGAGTGGATCCCGGACAACCATCGACATCCACCCCCCACCAAAAAATCCACATGAAAAAGGTTCTCCTCTGCATCTGGTGGGATATGAAGGGTGTACTCTATTATGAGCTTTTGGAAACAGGTCAAACAGTTACTTCAGAACGCTACAGCCGACAATTAAACAAATTGAACGCGGTACTTGATGAGAAAAGGCCATTTACTGGACAAGGAGGCCGAAAAGTTATGCTGCTCCATGATAACGCTCGACCTCATGTTGCTTGCGCCACTCAGCAAATCATTTTAAACTTGAGCTGGGAAGTTCTCTCGCTCGCGGCATATTCACCAGACTTGGCCCCATCCGATTATCACTTGTTCCGGTCAATGCAGCACGCCTTGAAGGACAGCCGCTTCCAAACTCTGAACGATGTACGAAAATTCGTCAATGACTTTATCGCTTCAAAGTCTGCAAGTTTTTTTCGCGATGGTATTCGTATGCTGCCCGACCGATGGCGCAAAGTCGTCGAAAACAATGGACACTATTTCAAGGATTGATCTGATATTTATATATTTTATAATATAAAATATTTTTTTGAAAAAAAAGGGAAAAATTGAATTATACACCAAACTTTCTGTTCATCCTGATGAAAAAGTGGTTTATCGACAATGAACTTTTTTTTTCTAAAAGTTAACCACAGAAGAATTTTATCGGGTCAATGAGTACGGTTTTTTCTTCAGTCGTATAGAGAAGAGGAGAGTTTCTCGATGCGAGGGTGACCGCTTGCAATCTGCACACACTCGGACTCGCTTTGCGAAGGAATAAAAGAGGAGAGACGCAGACAGCTCGTGTGTGTGTGCTTTCACGCGGTAAAGATCCACCCCCAACCCCGTTGGGCAACGCCGCAACATAAATATATATATATATATATATATATATATATATATATATATATATATATATATTGTGTCGTTGTCGAGGCTAGCTTGGAAGGGGGAGTACGTTAACGTGTTCTCTCGCGCGAAACACCCCGTGTGTGGTTCGGCGTTTGAGGCTCGCGAGTAAAAAAAAATGTTCTCTTCTTTTTTCCGTTTGCACGCGCAAGAGGGTGAACCGGTCGAGAGGGAGGCCGGCCCTCTCGAGAAGAAGAAGAAGCGGGTGACGAGACGCTGCAAAAGGAGAGAACGATGGGGTCGGGCGGGGGTGATGCGTGTGGGTTATATTAAGTTCACGAAGAGTAAAGTAACGCAAGCACGCCAAGTCTTCCTTTGACGCGACGATCGTCGGAGAGGGATGATCCTTTGATCGTCCCGACGATTTTCCTTTGGACTCGTCTCGTTACGGTTCGCTTCGATATCCATACATGTATAATCGTGTATTCTACGAGCAGCTAGCTAACAAAAAGCCTTAAATCACATCATTTAAGAGGTAAAAATAATGTCCGTTAAGCCCTTATTTTTTGATAACGCATGATATCCGTATAATATATCCGACGAATAGTATATACTGCTCTTGTAAAGTCGCGTTGTTGAGGAGCAACCCTCTCGCACCTTGTTTTAACTCCTCCGCGCGCATAGCTGCGCTTTTATATATACGTATGTATATTTACGTCTCTCCCTCGCGATCTTTTTCTTTTAACCCTCTCGTCCTTCGCACCCTTCTTAACCACCCTTTCTTCTCTCATTCTCTTATGACCCTCGCGGTTATTGTTGTAATACATGTAATCAAGCATAATGAGCATTGTGCGCATACAAGCTCACATACACACGCACGTATGCACTTATAAACAGAACAAATTATTTCGATAAATCTAGATCTTGTTATGCCCAAACTAACATCCATGTCAAATAGAATCAATCGTTATAATTCAGTGTCATTCAATAAATCTGCAGGTTCAAAAGATGAGACTGAGCCGCTATAATCACGAAAGAGCTGGCTGCAAATTTAGGAAGTGAACATTTTTTACACCGTTCGATTGATCGGATTAAATAAAGTTTTAACCGATTTCTGCGTGATCTACGATTTTTTATATTCTGATCGATTAAACGGTGTCGAAAATATTTACTTTAGAAAATGCGAAGCGAGTGGGGCGACTCGGAAAGTATTCGCGCACTTATATTATACGTGTAAAATAAAAACTATTTAGTCTGCTTTGAATAGAATGAAATTAAACTTATTCGATAATTACAAATGCAGCAAAAAAGTGCAATGCATATATGCATAGTGCAATGCAAAAGTGAATTTACACAAGTCGTTCTCTTATAATCGTATCTCCCATGTCGCTCGGGCGGCGGAAAGCCATAAAATACTTTTATTTTCTTTACGTTTTTTCTGTGATTTTTTTTGTTATTCGCGCTCAACGAGTGGCAGATCGTCAGGATTTGATTGTAGCGTCAGATATACGTCTATAGTGCAGACACGCATTTTTTTTTCTTTTTACATTTTTTGTTTTTTCACTGTTTTGGGGATAATGCTTTCTTTCTGGTTTCGACGGTGTTCCGTAGCGTTCCAACGAAATTTAAAGCGGGGAATGCATGTATGGTGCACAAACTTGCGATACGGAGTGATACGCTGCAGGTGCCATATATATATATATATATATATATATCGTAAGTCCTGCTTTTTTGGAACGACGCGCGTATAACCACTGGTTGACGTCTCTTTATCGCTTTCTCTCTCTCCCACTCTCTCTCTCTCTCTCTCTCTCTCTCTCTCTCTCTCTCTCTCTCTCTCTCTCTCTCTCTCTCTCTCTCTCTCTCGCTCTCTCTCTCCCCCTTTCTCTCTCTTCATGTTGCGCATCCGTTCGACTCTTTCCATGTTTTGTCTTTTTGTTTTTTTCATCATTTTTTTCTATACTGCAATCCGCTTTTGCGGCTGGCCTGCTACTCGCAGGAGTGCACGGAACAACACTCCCGCTTACAGGGCATCGAAATAACGCGGTGGGCACACGAACCCGCGATGCGACGACGTCCGGTAGCGCGCTTTGCAGTTCTAGCCACCACCCGAGCCCAATGCAGAAGATGTAACACACACGTACACACCCATAGACACGTTTATATACATAAATATACGTATGTATATCCACACATTCGTCGGCTTTCGGAATTGCAAAACATTTTCACACTCTCGTGAATACCGCCGTTGCACCAACAAATCTCTGGTATACATTCCTATACAATGTGTATGTATATAACGCACAACACATTTGTATGTAACTATATTGCACGTATATGAGTACATGTGCGAGCCGACTGTTGAATTCGGATTGTAGATGGAGGCAAATTCCGAGGATTTTGTGTATCCCACAATCCTCTCGGTCTAATCCTCCAATCCTCTAGTGCGTTTTCTCTCTAACGGGAAAACAACAAAATAAATACGACGATCATGTAATGTATATCGTGATTTTGTCTGTTTGTTCATCAGTCATAACGGGTAAACAGAAAATAAGGAGGAGAAATTTTAGCAGGAACGATTTCCGAGCAATTCCGTCAAAAATTGGGCTCGAAATTTCGGTACACGCGATTTCACTGAGACGCCTGATAAATCCCGAATGGGAAAAATCAAGCTTTGTGTTTGAACATGGAGTAGAATTCGTTCGAATTTCGTCGTTCTTACCAGTATAAGAAATATCGATGTTAATTCATTAAAATGAACATTTATCGAAATTTTATTATCTTCGGTGCATGAATATTGAATTTGAATCGTATGATTAACTCTAAATAATTATGAGTAGCTTTATTATCCACTTGCACTATAATTTCAGTCACAGAGACGTGCCAGTTTCATCTTGACTCGTACTACTTATGATTAGCTCACAAAGTGTGTCACGAGGACTCACTCGATATTACAAGGCTAACAATATGGTGTTCGATGCAAAACGATTATCAGTTCGATCGGATACTTCGGGACGAGTATCGGCCTCCCAACATAATTATATTTCCAAGGATATGTAGCGTTATAAATGAAAAGTTTTACAAATTCTAGTGTAACGAGACAAAATTGTAGAACTTCAAAAATGATAAATTCCCATCGGCGGTCTGTCATTTCTTTTGGGTTTCCTTTTATTATACATCGTTATATTATAAAAATCTACAATGCTGTCGGACGACGGAAGTTAAGACGAATGTCAAAACATTTTTAATTGTAGGAAATTTGATAGAGAAGAAAAAATCTAACTATGCGCATTGCTGTTATTGTTCAGCGTGAAATCAAGAATGACGACGCACGAAATTATGAGAGAGAGAGAGAGAGAGAAAGCAAGAGAGTAGACGTTCTGTATACATATAGCGTATAAATATATATAGATGTTTTATTATTACGGGTTTCGAAGAGCCGACAAGAGGCGGGTGTGTGGCGTCATTAAATTATTCCGGAGTGTGAGCCGAATGCTTGAGAGAAAGAGAAGAGAGAGAGAGAGAGAGAGAGAGAGAGAGAGAGAGAGAGGAGTACCGGTTTTGAACGACTCCTAAAACACTGAAGCCGCATTCTCGCTTGCAGTTCGAACATATATCTGTAAACCGGGCATTTTCGTGGTAGATAACGGATTTAACACGGAAGCAAGAAGAACCGCCAATCGCGCGAACCATTAGAGAGAATATCATGATCCCATGAAACATCTGTTGCTAATCCTAATATCCTTTTAATACACACATATATTAACCAGGAAAATTCGAGAAAATCTCACTTTGCACTCCTCGTTGACAAAATTGATTCATGCGAACTCTCTTTGGAAGGTTTAATCGAATTTTAATCGCAACGAATCTATCAATGACATCTAACGCCTTCTTCCCTATCAGCGATTCGTGCTAAGTGTTTAAAAAATGCTATTAATTATCGTTCTTTCGAATGTGATTCAAATCTGGTGGTAATTATATTTAAAATTGTGATTACGTTTATGCCGAAATTTAACGCACACGTGCGTCGATGGTGATCTGATTCCTGTGGTTATCGCAAGATTTTCATCAGAAACGTGACCAAAATTTATCGCAAATTTTATAGGTAGCAAAAAAAATTACGGTAATTCTTTAAAAAAATATAGACATCTTTAATCTAGTGTGAATTTTTCCTATGAAAACATCCATTATCGCATGATGCACGTTGTTACGGAATGTGGAAGGTATCGGCTCCACCGCTCGTGTCTATTCTTCGGGTGGCCATCAAAGAACTGACTGAATCGAGTCACCTGGGGAGACTTCCGAGGCGTGTTGCACGCGTCACCTCAATTTCTCGAGCTGTACTCGTAAAATACTGGAGAAAAGTGGACCTCCAGCGGCGCTCGTGAACACAACGTATCCGTTGGACTCTCGAGGGAAAAAGATCGGTGCATAACTATACATATAGTATACTTATTGCATAAATAGATTTATGCACATATGTATGCGCGTGTGCATGTAGCGCGTGTGCTTAGTGTTCATCGTCTCCTTCGATATCGTCTCACTGACTTCGAAACGATCCTTCAGAACTCATCTAAATGCGAACGTGTCGGCAAACAAAATCGCTTGCGTGGAACGCGTACTCTCTAAATCCACTTATATATTCATTTTTTTCTCCTTTAGAATTCAGGTATAGAAAATTCCATATAAAGCATGATAATTTTTAATTGAGAATCCATTTTATGACTATTTCAATCGTAGCTTCAAACGAGAGGATTCGTATAAATATTGAAAAGCACGTATATTCAACAATATTCGTCTCGGAGTTTACAAACTATATTATCAGTGAGACAACAATTTATATATAAATTTTATCTGGGAAGTATATTAAATTATTGTAAAAAGAATTTAAACAACATCAATTGCAATATGGCTTTCTCGCACAGTTCGCAACGACTGATGCATCATACGGTTATATAAACAATTTTCATCTGTCGAAAGCAGACCTTTTCTTCCGATAACGAAAAACCAAACAAACAAATAAAAATCGTTCAAACGTGCGGATATCCACCATATTTTCACCATGCCGCAATTTCTCTTTGGCTTTTTTCACCGAATGATATCTTTTGTAAATCGAATAACGGTAAAGCTCTGATCACTCAGGTTGTGCTTTTTATATATCAAATGTTAGCCTCCGGCTGGTCGACTCATTTGTTCACCGTCTGGTGTGCAACATTTTGAGCTGACGTTTAAATTTCTCTAAAAAAGAATAATAAAAAAAATCGAACGAAAAGATATGAATGAATGAATAAAAACCCCGAGGGTTCATTGAGGGTTGGCCAAAAAAAATTGTACTTTGTTGGTTGGTTGTGATGGCGCGTGTTCCGGACAGCTCGCGCGAGGTCATCGTGCGGGCTGTCCGAAAACTGACCATACTTTGCCCGCGAAATCAGTAACGTAGAGACCAAAATGGCTTCCAGAGGAGCCGAAAAAAAAAGAAATAGAAAGAGATGAAGACACGGAAAGAGCGGCAGGGAAAAGGATAGAAACATTTGAGAGTAATAGCCCTCTGGAAAGAGAGAAAAGAGGGCGCAAAAAGCAGTAGCAGAAAGGAATAAAATAAAATATAAAAAAAAAGAAAAAGAAGGATTTGTACCATTTGGCTCTCGTTCGATGTCGGTTAACGCAGCGGGGTTACCATCGGACGCCTCGACGGACACATTGAGGGCGCCCGTTCGACTCGATAATCGCTTGCCATTCATACACTTTTCATTGGATTGCGATTGAGCATTAAGAAAAACCTAACGTGCGTATATACATACACATACATATATATATATATATATATGTGTATACATTATGTAGGTAACTATAGTCGCGGGTCGCATTAACGCCGCGAGTATTCCCGTATTAGCATTAGGAAGCATCTCATCTCGAGTGTAAACACTGCATGGGATCCGGTGGATTTTGGTCACAGTCTCGCACCGCTTGACGTCCAACCTGGTTTGTCCCCGACCAAGTTCGTTTTATATCTCTCTCTCCCTACCAATTGTGATACACAACTGCACATCCCATACACACGAAGAGAATGTACGTATACCAAAAACTCCTCCTATTTTTTCATTTCGTCCCAATCATCTCGTCATCTACGCATCCAGACTGCATGTACCACTCTCGCTCTTTTTCTTCTCCTTGGACGAGTTTATTAAGGCCAGGAGTCGCGCCCAGAGCGACAAATAACGTGTTGGCAAATTAAACCATGCAAGACTGAACTTCTACTGTACGAATGGTCCAGATGTTCTAGCGTGTGGTTCAGTTGTATTATTATTGTGATTTGCAGACCAATCATCGACGAGGTTCTATCAAATTTCTCGTTGATTGGTTCGCAGTAATAAGATTCACGTGGAAGTTCTTTATAAAGGAAAAATAAAAGCTCGAAGGAATAAAAATTCTTTCTGGCACGTGGGGAAGAGATTTTTGTGATGATTGTGTTACGAAAGTAATTAAAACATTCGTTCATTGGTAATGGCAACGATAAAAATATTTTCATGCACCAAATGTTAGCCACCATCTTGTCGATTTATCAGGATATGTCATTATTTCAATGCTATAAATTGTACTATTATACAGGTGGGTAATCGGCGAGGTTTTTAATGGATTTTCCAAATAAAAGTACGCGATTTTCCACCAGCCAACATAACTCTCTTCTCATAATATTTATGTTTTTATGTAATAAAGGATTCGTGTCTATAATGTGTTTTACGAAGTACTCGCACATAACGCAGAATCTCTCTCAGCTTCTCGCTAACCCCATATCGTAATTTTATCCTCTCGCGCCTATCCTTTATATGTTCGAGTTAAAAAGAGGGTAATCAGAGCGATTGAGGGTGAGATCGAGAGAGGATAGGTATTAGTTGGAAAGGAGGAGGGACTTAGAGAGGAATAAAGCTCGGTCGAACGACTCGGGCGTTAAATCCCTCGGGAGAAACGGACGCTGATCGCACATACACAGAGAGTTTCGTATATAGATTGAGTCGTGTGTACATGATATTTCTTCCTCTCTCTCTCTCTCTCTCTCTTCCTTCGATCCTACGAGCCTCATCGGCCTTGCGTTCAACCCCTAGAGACACACTACCGGTAAGTCGGTCAACCCGAGGAAGAGGACTCGGTCGACCCAATCAAACCGAGCGAAATGATCGGGATCTAGCAATCACGGTTAGTCAGAACATCATTCTATACTATACGCAAACACATACACGCACACATACACACACACACACAGGTATCTTGGATATTCCTTCCTCGTCTTTTCTTCGTGTGAAACTGCACAACAGATATCGCCAATACTCGCTTCGTCGAGTCCGTTAACTCGCCCAAGAAATCATATCGACAACAAAAGTATCTTCGCACATCACAGTGAGACTTCAGTCTCTGTTTTTTCTTGTTATTTATTCCCATGTACATTATTCGTGAACCTGATTTATTTTGACATTATTTGATATACACGCTGGAGTTGATAGCTTTTTAAAATGAATCCTTTTTGTCGAAAATCGATGATTAATTTAGCGATTATCCGATTA
This sequence comes from Rhimphoctona megacephalus, assembly GCA_963989365.1. Taxonomy (NCBI): domain Eukaryota; kingdom Metazoa; phylum Arthropoda; class Insecta; order Hymenoptera; family Ichneumonidae; genus Rhimphoctona; species Rhimphoctona megacephalus. The sequence continues at coordinate 46,781,744 of OZ022415.1, read as the reverse complement.
TAACCCTCAATGGATTTGACGTGCAAAATTTAAAAAGTGGTCAATGGAAAAAAATCCTTTTGTACACACAATTGTGACGGCTAGTCCTGTATTTTTATGAGCAACATTGTTTTTCGGCTAACAACTTTGTTAAATAAAAATGTATTGTAACGCTTTTTCCCGTATAAGCGCTCAAACTGATCTTCGATCTCGATCATTTCTGGGTGCCAGTTTAAGATTTATCTTAAACAAATTTGTGTGAAATTCTCGAGTACGAACGGACGTTTTTACCCGGCGTTAGCGATTTTTTCAAACGGTTGGTATAGCAGCGAGGTCAATTGTACAAGAATTAAATCACATACTAAAAATGCAGAAATTCCGGAATTACACATTGATGTATAGTATGTCAAATTATTTTCGTAAAATTTATACCATAGCTTACATTTTTTTTTCTCTCGATACTCTTCTTTTTAAAACATAACGATAAATTTCGCTTTTCGATAACAGTTTTCTCGTCTCATAAATAGGGTCAAAATCATTAGACTAATTTTCAGTTAACAGTCACATTCACTTAACATTCACGACATAAAATCAATAATCATGAAGATCGAACGTTTACTAACAAATTATACAAACTAATTTCGTTCAGGCTACGCCCTAACGACTTTCTCTTAACGAAAATGTTAATTTACGATATTTTTACTCTTTCTTCAATTAACTTACCTTAAGGACTCGTTTGAACAAAAGAAAAAGTAGAATCCCTCTCGGCAATTCGATAATTAATGCAACGAAATATTCGCGGAAAATGTTATCACGCGAGACAAGACTTTAACGGAAAACTCCCAAACGCGAACGTACCCGAAACAATATCGCTTTTTCCTTAAAATTCTCAAAATTCTTGACATTAAACAGAGCTCTTTTCAAAACACAATAAATATATGAAATTCCAAGCGAGATGACGGCTCAGCGCTATAGTTTCAGTAGGTGGAAATCCGGACCAGGACCACGGAAAATTTCCCCTCGATAATTTCGGTAACGTCGTATTTTTGATCGGGTTTTGGCGACGGCTCGAAAGAAGAGAAGTCCGTCCTCGTTGGTGTCCAAAATGAAAGTCCTCGACAATTAACGAAAGCGCGATTATGCGGACTAGAGTCCTAATCCCCCCCCCCCCCCTCCCCTGTCCCACTCGCAGGAATCTGGATCTTTATCGAACCTTCGCTCGCTCAATGATGATTTTCGCTAATGATTATAATAGTTTATTTGAATTTCACCTGAACGCGACGTTGACCGACGTCGAACCTCGGTACTGACGGAAATTGGTGAATAATCCCGATGCTACTGGACGCATCTCGAGTTCGACAGCTCCGGGTGAGGGCTTTGAATTAGCGACCCTCGCTTGATATGAAATTTCGCACTCTCTCGATGACTTTGACAACCTTAAGTCTTTCCTCATGAGGTTCTCGAAATACTGACTCCTCACGATAATTTCGCTGTTCTCTCCTCGTTAATTTGATGTTCTCGCCGAATGAGACCGTCGCTCGCTCGTACATTTTTCATAATAACAATATAATACAAAATATTAGATGTATAACTTAATTTTTCCCTTTTTTTTCAAAAAATGTTTTATATTATAAAATATATAAATATCAGATCAATCCTCGGAATTTGTCCATTGTTTTCAACGACCTTGCGCCATCGATCGGGCAACATACGAATACGATCGCGAAAAAAAACTTGCAGACTTTGAGGCGATAAAGTCATTGACGAATTTTCGTACATCGTCCAGAGTTTGTAAGCGGCTATACTTCAAAGCGTGCTGCATTGACCGAAGCAGGTGATAATCGGATGGGGCCAAGTCTAGTGAATATATCGCGTACGAGAGAATTTCCCAGTCCAAGTTTAAAATGATTTGCTGAGTGGTGCAAGAAAAATGAGGTCGAGCGTTATCATGGAGCAGCATAAATTTTCGGCTTCCTTGTTCAGTAAATGGCCTTTTCTCATCAAGTATTTCGTTCAATATATTTAATTGTCGGCTGTAGAGTTCTGCAGTAACTGTTTGACCTGTTTCCAAAAGCTCATAATAGAGTACACCCTTCATATCCCACCATATGCAGAGGAGAACCGTTTTCATGTGGATTTTTTAGTGGGGAATGGATGTTGATGGTTGTCCGGGATCTACTCATGATTTTTTGCGTTTGGGATTAGCAAAAAATATATATTTTTCATCTCCCGTCACAATTTTGCACAAAAAGTTTTTCTTTTGGTGCTTGGCGAGCAGCGAAAGGCACGTGTTCATTCGTTGACCAAGGTTATGTTCGGTCAGTTTGTGTTGAATCCATCTTCCTACCTTTTGTATTTTTCCCATTGCATGTAATCGTTTGGAGATGACTGCTTGTGTGACTCCTATCTGAGCTGCAAGCTCTTTTTGGGTTTGCGTTGAGTCTTTGTCGAGTAATTCTTGCAATTCATCATCTTCAAATTTCAGAGACTGTCCAGGACGCTTCCGATCACTGAGACCGAAATCACTATTTTTGAGATGTCTATACCAATATTTACACGTATCATAAGACACGAAATCATTACCGAGACTAGAACAGATCGAATTGCACGCTTCAATGACTTTTTTCCTTGTTGGAACTCGTAGAGAATGCAGTGCCGAACGTGCTGCTTATCGGTCGCCATCGTATATACTACTGTTTTGTGAGGTTATACAGCTCTCCCCGGTATGACATATAGTCTATGAAAAACTTTAAGGTGAACTCTTCAAAACCGCAAACGGACATGCAAATATTTCAATTTTAAATAGGACTCCCTACTCAATGAAAAAAAAGAGAAAAATTAAGTTATACACCTTAAAATTAATACTACGGAAATACGCTCGTATTTGGCTCTTCTGGATTTTGCTCGAAAGAAATTCTTCAACGAAAACAGACGTTCTCACACGTGCCGTGGACAATATTTAATCTTTGTGTGATCTGGTCAAAATTACCATGTCACAGTATATTCCAGCAATTTTAGCGTATCATAAAAAATTATACCATTGCAAGGGCATTGACCGCATTATATTTGGTAAGTTATATTTTTTCCATAAGTCGAAGAGTCTTTGCATGGCGTCGACGTGAAGTTCAAAAGTAACGGAGAATCGCCCAATCTCGCGTATAGATACGCGGCGTAACTTGCCTTCGCCGTTTAAACACTACCTTTTTAATACTTGGCGTCAAGACACTGCTGCGTCTCTAAATAGTCAATTGAGTCGTAATTGAAGTCGTAATTGAGTCGTACCGATGAAGATTTTTCGAGTGAAAAAAAAAAAAAAAAAATCTATAGGAAGTAAAAACTGAAGTTGCTCATCAAAGGATTTCAGATTTTCTGCTATTTGTTTTAACAGGGAATTGAGGGGAGGAATACGAAAATATTAGAAATATTAATAGCTTCACATCAACATCCCTCGATGGTGGATATGGATTGTTTTGACAGTTTTGTCACAATCTGTATTACAGATAACTTCAGAACTGCGTTCTAAATCAACGTTTTAACCATTTTCTGACACAAGTCTTTCACAAATATTCAATAACAATATTCACAAATTTGACATTCTGCGATGTGAGTTGACAAACACCCGAAGCAAGAGCTATTTTTTTCTTCAGATAACAATATTTCTTAATGTCATTTTCCACTTATGACTTGACGAAACAGGGAAAATCCGAGGAAACCTAAAATTTCAAAATCTGAGAACGTTCCTCTGCGCGAGCTACCAACGGTAAATGAAGAAGTTGAGGAATCTTACGAACCTTACGCACATCGAGCTGAACAGAAATATGTTTCGTACGTTTTTTTTTTACGTTTTTTCACAAATCAATCGAATTTAAAAACTTTGAATGTTATAGCGCATTTTTCACAGTGATTTTGGCTCTTTTGCTAATTTGGTCAAGAGTGCCGCTGGTACAGGTCTTTTTGGAATACCTAATGCTTTTGCATGCGTCGGAATGCTCCTCGGAATAGTCGGTACGATCGTCATGGGAGTTCTCATTACTATTTCTCTCCAACTGCTCATGAGAACGCATTACGCTATGTGCAAGCGCGGCAAGAATCCGTCGCTAACTTACGACAAATTGGTATCAGTTACACTAACTTCTGGCGTTCTCCAAGGTCGAATATCGTCGGAATTTATTACGTACGTATTTTTCGACGAAAGACATTGAAAAATTCATTTTTACACTTATGATTCTAATTTGGAATGATGATATTAACTTATTTTTTGACGTGAATAATCCAACAAAACTTGAAACTAATTTCGACTTTTTTTGCTCTGATATTAACGAATCAATGACACTGCTATTGTTCGCAAATTGGAAAGTAAACAAAAAAATATTGGTCAAGGTCGAATTTAGGGATAATGAGAAGTTTTTAATCATCTTAAATTTTCTTTCAATCAGACTCATAATCGATATAGCAATGCTTTCATGTTACCTCGGCATCGGTGCTGTTTACGTTGTCTTCGTCTCTGGGATCGTTCAAGAATGTGTCGACATGGAAAAAACTATAAATCAGGCTTACTACGCCTTAATTATATTCCCCTTATTTCTCCTGATGAATTTGGTCAAAGGGTTAAATAGTTTTGCACCAATGTCGATAATTGCCAATGGACTTCTCGTTGTGGCTGCCATTATGGGCACCGTATATGCCGTCAAAGAAGGAAATGGAAAATGGGTTTTCATCGAACAGAACGTTACGTCCTATCCAAAATTTATCGGTACTGCTTTTTTCAGCATGTGTTCACCAGGATTGGTAAATCGAATAAATTGCACTCATATTTTAAACAAATTAACAATAAACGAACATTGCAGTTTTAACGCAAGTCACATAATTAAATCAAAATATAATGAAAACATTCTATATGAAATAATGAAAGCACCAAAATATGAATAATGGCAAAGTAGCAAGCGTAATTCACACTGTTTGCATTTTGCGATTCGAAAGTCTAAGGTTTCATAGTTCATAAGCAAAACCAAGGAGTCATTTAAAAACGGTGCAGTACACGGGGATCATTTGGCATGTATTATTTGAATTTGTTACTGATTGCTTGAGCATGGTTTATGCCCTTACATCGCAGTATTATATATTTCTTATTATTCATCGTTATAGACATTATAAAATTGAATTTTTTTATTCCAGGCATTGGCGATAGAGCACAGTATGAAAAATCCATGGAACTATACGAAAGTTTGTGGCGTATTAAATTGGGGAATGAGTTTTTTGATAGGCTTACACGTGATCGTCGGGGCTGTGGTTTATGCTCAATGGGGGTCCGATTCGCTGGGAAATTTCATTCGCAATCATCCTGAGCATAACGCGTAAGAGAATCATTTTCCCGATTATGACCAATAGTCGGATACGTTACAAAAATTGATTTTTGTGTTTTTACATTTTTTTGAAACATGAACTCCTACTCATACAAATATTAGGAGCATGACCCCTTCGATTCGAAACGTCGCTAACGATTTTCTTGCTAAAATTTTCTATTTCAGACTGTGAACGAGAGATTTCATGAGCACTTTTTCATTAGCGTAAATTTTCTTTGCCTTGCTGTCTTTGAATATTAGCCGAAATGAATTTTAATGGATTTTTAAGGATCATCTATATAGTATTGCGGATAAAAATGGTCTATAATCTAAATTAAAGTGCAAAACTCCCCTCTAATTATTACATAATTATCAATTATTATATTGTGCACGAAAAAAAAGACTTTTTCATTTTTTTCTTACAGTGGAACATTCACTGTACTCGTGATGCAAGGGGTGGCGATATATTTGTCATACGGTTTACAGTGTTACATGCCAATATCGATCCTCTACGAGGACTACGCGATTCCATCGATTCGAGATGGCGCCTGCAAGGGATCGCCCTATTTTTGGAATTTATTAGTTCGTTTTGGCGTTACTGCTGTCACATGTAGCTACTAGTTAACGTCATTAAATTCAGAGTAAAAATATCGATTCGTAAAAAAGCCACAGAGCGTTAAATCATTTTTTTTTTTTTTTTTTTTTTTTTTATTCAGGTACTTTGGCAGCAGCCATCCCGCAACTTCATCTCTTCACTAGTCTTGTAGGAGCCCTCTGTATTGCAACACTTGGGACAATAATTCCCTCGATTCTTTACATCGTCAGTCAATACGGTAACTTCGGTCGTTTTGCATGGCGTTTGATTCTGGCAGTAATTGTTCTTTGCATCGGCATTATTGCAATGGCGTGTGGTACATTATCGAGCGCAATTTTGATAATACGTTACTTGAAAAATGGGTGAGTCTCAGTGGAGAAATAACAAAAAATAATGAATAGAAATAATAATAAATAAATGAATAAGTAGGCTGAATAAAATTGCATAATCGCATGAAAAATAATAGAGATACCTGATACAATTTTCAGGGATGACTAAAGAAAAGTTCATTAAGAATATTGATGAACGTTGTTGTTGTTGTTGTTGTTGTTGTTGTCGAAGTCAACAAAAGTCTATTGTCTATTGACGCTTTAGAAAGGACCAGAAGAGGAACAAAAAAATAACACGTCAGAGCGCTTAAACGTCAGAGTATTTAGGTCTCAGTTCGATGCTTTTCACTGTAAACCCGAGGTGAATTTGGCGGTAGAGGTAAAAGAGAAGGAAAAGGAACCCGAAGTATATACGAGACGACACGATGGTTACGAGAGACAGAAAGGCACACGAACGGTTTTGCTTTCATCATCGTGATGAGGACTTGCCCTTTTAGTAGGGCTACACTAACAACCCTTACAGTACACCCTCATGTATGCATACATATATAAAATATACGGTGTTTCCCTCTCTCTGTCTCTCTCTGCATTTCGCTTGTTTTAACCATTTTGTGCCTTTTCCTCGTTTCGTGCCCATTCATCCGTTTGCCAGTTCAAGGTGGCCGCGCTCACTGCCACTTGGAACTCTAGCTCGATGAGAAATCTTTCTCGCATACCAACGAAACTTTCCCTGCAAATCTCTTGTGATTCTATTCCTGCCAGCCCCAGTATGAATTTCACGCTATAATTTACGTCATCTGTATTTGTCTCGAGTCTCACGTAATAATTACTTCCATAAACTTCGTCCTTTAAACACGATATATTTTGCCTTTCTTATTTCGACAAAATCTACTCGAATACAAAGATAAACGAAAGAAGAAGCTTTCAATGTGGATAAAAACTAACTGGGGTATTTTTCGTTTAGTAAATTAATTCAAACATTCGATTATTTTCAAAGAAAAAAAAAACGAACCATTTAATTGTTTCCATGATTCGTTGAAGTTTAAATTTGACGTATTTTTATTGAACTATTTTTGTGTTATACTTATTAAAAATATAGAATAGTAAATAATAAATGTTCAAAACAAATAACTAAATGGCTCACGTAATCTTGTAATAAATGTGAGTTCAATTGAAATAAATTTGAAGAGTGCTTCAGGAGCAATTCTTTGTTAAATATGAAATTAATAAAATAAGTATTATATTTTACTTACCAAGAGAACATTTTTCGTGACGTATATACACACCGGTAAAATACGTATAAATAATTAAGCTATCGTGAAAATGGTGTTATCGAATAACGATTAAATTTATTAACGACACCTGTCGCTTTCATCGTTGGATGGATGATCGACTCTACCGGATCATCAAAGCAATAAGGGTATGTTAATATAATGATATAGTTATAACGTAGTTTAGTACGACGGTGGTCGAGCGTATCTAACGAGGAGACACGTGCGCGTTTCTGAGAGGGGTTCGGTAACGAGAGCGAAAGAGAGAATGAGAAGGGTGTCTTCTTTTAGTGCGAATATTCCTCTCGCTCGCTCCATACTTACTAATTGGAACGTTCCGAAAGTAAAGAGAACCAGAGAAAGAGAAAAAGAGGGAGAGAGAGCACACGGAAGAAAGTAAAGCGTTTGCAGGCGACAGAGATTTTACTAGAATTGGTCCAAGGGCTCAAAATCTAAGGGATTAGCCCTGTTTTTGGTAGCGAATGCACACGTGCACTTAAACGTACGCTAATTGCTCGACCATGTGATGAACAACCAAGTTCGATATTTCCTTTTCGTTTATCCTTTTTTACGAATGATCGTTCATTTTTTTTTCCAATACGTAACTTGATAGAAAGGTCCGTTATAAAACTGCAGCTTGAATTGCGATTCGTAAATTCTGTGATAATTATAAATAATTTTATCTATTGTAGAATTAGAAAAAAAAAAAAAAAAAAAAAAAAAAACCATAACTCTGATCAACGGGATTAAGAGCTTCTGAAGGTTTCCAAGAATATTGGATCAACACCACTACTTTATCTTTGTTCTGAATTTTGATTAAGGCGTCTTCTCACTTAACAATTTTCAAAAAATCCATTTTTTTTTATTACATTTTTCGAAAGTATACATATCCAAAAGTATCATACTAAAATTTTATGAAGATCGGAGGAGTCTAACTGTATTTTTGTGTGATCTTTACTTTACTACCTGAGCACGTTCATGTCAGCGGAAAAAAAACTTTAAACGCGTTTTTTTTTCGAAACAAAGTTTTTCGACGGCTTGTTGATAAAATATTCGAAACTACTGAACCGATCCTTATGAAATTTTAACAACATATTCTTTACAACTATAGGTATAGCGCATATCAAGGATTTTTTTAAATTTTGATATTTACTATTTTTTTTTGCCAAAAAGGTGAAAAAAATACGTTTCTTTTGTTTTTTCGAAAAATGTTCGCCATTTTGTTATTTTTGCACATATCAAAGATCGTATGATATGCGCTATAGTCATTAACATACTGAATCTAAAACCGTTTGATTTTTTTGTTTCAGATGATCCATCTCCGAGATTTCATCAACAGCGCAGACCTACAATTTTTTTAGGACATTTTTTAACTACCATTTTCGTGTATAAATAGTAACTTAAATAAATAACTTTTTTTTTTATATACATTTCGAAAGTGTATTTATTAAGTGTAACAACTTTTATATCAATATCTATAATATAAACCTATCAAAAAAATTCATGAAAATAGCCTTTTTTTTTAGCGTCTAAAGTGAGAAGACGCCTTAATCTCCCTGTTTTTTTACTCCAAAATTCAGAACACTGTAGCCTAAACTCGTACGATTGTTCGTTCGAATAATGGAAATTTAAGAAAAAAATGTTCGGCTCTTAAAATAGCCTTCGGAAAGATAGACGAAGGGAGGAAATGAGGAAATACAGGAGCAATATGCAAACCGTGGATAAGCGAGAGATATTAGCCAAAGTAAGAACGAGGCCGTCGGCGTCTACTCTCTCTCTCTCTCTCTCTCTCTCTCTCTCTCTCTCTCTCTCTCTCTCTCTCTCTCTCTCTCCCC